>JAOXNO010000001.1:207719466-207730001 GCA_028565335.1 Limnodromus scolopaceus
ATGGAACTTCTTATGTTCCAGTTTGTGCCCATTTCCTCTTGTCCTGTCCCTGGGCACCACTGAAAAAAGACTGGCCCTTCTTCTTGACACCTACCCTTTAAATATTTATCAGCGTTGATCAGATCTCCCCAGAGTCTTCTCCAGACTAAAAAGACCCAAGTCCCTCAGCCTTTCGTCCTGAGAGAGATGCTCCAGGCCCCTAGTCAATATGTTTAACTCTTGGCACTGTGTGCCTGCTAATGTTGCATGATCAATATTTCAATTACCTTCTTACTGCTTGCATTCTGTCTCGCGTTATAAAAAACAAAACACGTGTCTGCATGTTGGAGAATTTAACGAATTATGTGCTCACTCTAGATAGCATCTATGTAGATCTAGTATCTATAGTATGATAGATGAAAAAGCAACGGTTAGCAAGATAGGAATCTGTCACAGTTGCTTGAACTGTTTTGGAGCAACTTGAGATGTGAGGCACAATTTCTGGCCTGGAAGCTTTGGTTCTTGTAAATATCTTCAGGTTGATACTTATGAATAGAAACATTGCTCAAAATAGAGAGAGATACAGCTAAACCATTGGAAATAATCAGTATATGAATTATGTCATTCTGGCTTATGTTCAGTTTACTATTCAATTCACTGCAAATGATACAGTCTGAGTTAGTGAACCCTATTTTCAAGCCAAACTTTTATTTTTATAATCTTCTAGAATCTTACAGGGTAGGATTCTGGAAAGAAATTAATAAAAATGTGTTCAGCTGAACCTGATGGTTCTTTTTGTGGGGGAGTAAACTAGTTTCTCAGAGCTTTGTCTTAGGAGGCTGCTCAGTGCAGAAGGAGGTTCTGCCCAAGGAGTTAGGTCCCAGGCACGTGTTGAAAGCACAGATGTTCTTTGGGACAAGTTGTAGCCGATGCCTGTGATGTGTCACTGTGTGGCCTGATTATCTCCTGTTTGCCATGGGTCAAGAATCATATCATCACTTGCCATGGGCTGGCTGATCCCCATCTGCATGCCTGGTGGGGGTAGATGCTGTACTTCAAATCAACATCTTAGCCTCGTAGTAGCTGCTTTGTGTATGTGACTGCTTCTTGTTTCTCAGTTGTGAATCTTCAGTCTTGCTGTAGTTTTACTGTACTTTTTGCCTTTATACTTCTCTGACCTAATAACTATCAGTTTTGTGAAGCAACAGATCGTTTGGTTCTTTCCCGTAATGAAGCCTGAACAGTTGTAAAGACTGTAGATGTTGGGAGTACAAATATATCCTTTTTCTGAGCCAGAGTATTACACAGTATTTTACTGCAGGTTTCGTACTAGTTCACTTCAGCAGGATTAGGCAATAGAATGCCTTCGTACAGGTACAACTGCAAATCTTCAACGTTACTGAAATGTCTGCAGACCAGACCTTTGATACGATTCCTTGCAAAATCTTTCCTTTGTTGGAAAAAAGCCATAATCCCAAACAGAAATGAATTATGTGAAAGTCATTTAGCGGTAAAAAATGTAACTGTTATAAAAAAAAAAGGTTTAGTTTATTTAAAAACAAACAACAACTCTTTTCTAGGAAAATCTAGAATCTAGTTTTGACATCTCTGCTGAAATGTGGTGTGCCATTTAGTGTAGGAAGATAAGTAGAGTTTTTCAAAACATGTCTTCTCAATCACTTGATTGATAATTATTATTATTACATAGATAATAATGGCTCTAAGGTTTTGAAATATTTAGAAGTGTACTCCTGTTGGACTACTCTTTTAGACTTACTTTGTAAGTCAGTTATTTGGTTTTGCTTGCCTCTATTTTCTCATTCTCTTTCCATAGACAGTACATAAAATTGTGAGATTACTTTATATTGGAAGGGACCTCAGAAGTTCCTCAAATCAACCTCCTGCTTAAACCATGTCAAGTGTTAAATGATGATGTTGCTTACAGGCTCTGGTGCCTAACCGCTTTCATTGGGAAGATTTTTAATTTCTTCATCTGATAAGAATTTCCCTTGTTGCAGCGTGTCTGCTGCCTCTCCGCCTTTCGCTGTGAACTTCTAAGAAACATCTGGCTGTGAAGACAGTGTTTATATTCTCCGTCCCTGCTTTTACCCTTCTGTTCTACAGATGGAATAAACCCACCTGCTCCAACTGCTTCTCGTGCATCACGCGCTCTAAGCCGTGCCCATCCTGGTGGCCTTTCTTGGGGCTGTCTCCAGCTACATCCATGGATATGACTCCATTTGTTGCTCTCTAAGCCTAATACAGCTCTTCCAGACAGCTGCAAGCTGGAAGCTTAAAATTCTTGTTGCTAATTGCTGCCTTCTTTGAAATGATCATCAGTGTTTATTATTTAATATCTTTATTATCTTTATTATATCTATTTTCTAGTGGAGGTGTCCCTGCCCATGGCAGGGCGGTTGGAACTCAATGATCTCTAAGGTCCCTTCCAACTCTAACGATTCTATGATTATGCTGTGTGTCTTATGCTTTGGAAGTTTTGGCAGCTTTCAGAGGTGGGAAGGTGGTTCATACTTCCCAGGAGGGTTTCTTTTTCAGCCGTGAGGTGGTGTGGGCATTAATGCAGGCGCTCAATAGAGAGGGTGACTTTCCTTTCTGTAGTATTGACAGGGATATGTATTCAATCCTCCTCCATTTGTCCTAGGACAAGAAATTAAAAGATGAAAGAGTCATCAGTTTCACCAAGGGTTATCCTCTTTTTTTCCTTGATATTTTTGTTTGTTTATATTTTTTCTTTTCTAAGGTTAAACCTGTTCCTTTTAGTGCCTTGCCCTTTGGTTATATACCTGCCTGCTGTATTGCTCATCCCATACCCTGTAACTAGCAGTCTTGAGATATTGTTGCTTTAGGCACTTAAGTTTCAAAATACGTCGCTAGTATTTTCATAGGTGGGTGTGAGACGAGTTGTAGAAGGTGTAGGATGGTGAAAATAATTATAGATTTGTTCCTCTCCCTTAATGAAGGGTGTCTGTAGGAATAGGATAAATAAGGAAGAATGCTGTTTGTGACAGTCTTCTCGAACAGGCGGTGTGGGATGCAGGGTACTGTCTTCTGCTGTGTCTGTACTCTGCTGCTCTGCTCACACTATGGTTAGCACAAAAATTGTTTATCTCATTTGAGTTTAACTGTCCAAATATTTTTCTACCTAATTAGCACAAAGCTTTTAGGTAGATGTAACTTTTCTGAACTGTATGTGATGTGTAAGCACTTCGGGTGTCGGGACATACCAGATAATTAAGCATATCTGTTGTTCAACCTGCATTTTGTAGAGAAAGAAACTACATGTTTTGCTAAACTTAGTCTGTAGTAACTGTGGTATTGCGGTGACTCTTTCCCTTGTTTTTATTTGCCAATTTGCTTCTTTCCATTCCAGGCTAGACTTGCCTGTGCTCTTCTGTTCTTGCCTGTGTTCTCTCCCAGTTGGCTACTAGTTCTCCTCCCTGATGTTCCTGCCCTCTCTCCCCCCAACCCCCAACTTCATTCATATGCTTTTCACATAAACAATCATCAGTTCTGTGAGGGATGACTTTCTGCTGGGTTACAGAGCCTGTTTTCTTCTACACGCTGCAACAGATACCAAAACAGGATTTGAAAGTCCAGTGGCATTTCAGAAAACATTTCTTCCAGCACAAAATATCATCTTGAATGGATATAACTTTTTTAGTTATTTCAGATAGTGCATTTTCAAGTGGCAATTATTTCTTTGTTACTGTTGACTAGTTGGCAAATGTTGCTTTTAAGAATCAAAGTTCTCACTTTCTGATGTAGCACATCTTATGCTAAAATGTGTGACTTGACATCCAGTGATGCATGTACCTTTATATCTAGTGTGCATTCCTGCCAGATAGCCCAGCGCGAAACTGCTTCTGTTATTACTGAGGTGGGAAGACCTGAAGATCAAGGAGCTGCTGCAGGGCTTGGTTTTAATGATCCAGTTCAGAGCATGTCTCTTGCTGAGTAATATCCTATCATTGTCTTAACAGCCCCAAATCATCATCCAATAATAGATAACCGTGACTTAAAAATGAGGTCATGAATGCCTGTAGTCATCATAGTTTTACTTGTAGATAAAGGAATGGCTAATCTCTCCATCTCATTACATTTTGAATGTGGAAATCATTTCCTGCTTGCTTCCTTTAATACTTAAACTTATAAATAGCAGCTTCTTCAGTTCTGACCATGCTAGTTCTGAGTCTGCGATAGCCGTGTTCACCTGCTTCTCTGGCTGAAGGATGGTCCTGTCTTTCAGGAGTCTTTCATGATGTATGATTTTTCATAGCATGATATAAAACTGTCTTCACAGGTTAAATGTTTGCCTTCAGATTAAACGGATGTTTCTGGTTAGCCTTAGTAGCCCATAGACAGGCAGGCACTGGGCTCACTCAAGTCTTGATCCTTCTTGAGCTATGGCTTTTGGCAGGGCTGGCAGATTCAGTGAAAATTACTATTTTATTTTCAGGGTGGTAATAGTAATACCTTCCAGAGAAGGACAAAGAAGCTAGTGAGGGGTTTGCAGAACAAGTCTTATGAGGAGAGGCTGAGGGAGCTGGGGTTGTTCAGCCTGGAGAACAGGAGGCTGAGGAGAGACCTTCTTGCTCTCTACAACTCCCTGAAAGGAGGGTGTAGAGAGGCGACGGTTGGTCTCTTCTTCCAAGTAGCAGGCAATAGGACAAGAAGAAATGGTGTGAAGTTGTGCCAGGGGAGGTTCAGATTGGATATTAGGAAAATTTTTGACATGGAAAGGGTTATTAAGCATTGGAATGGGCTGCCCAGGGAAGTGGTTGGGTTGCATCCCTGAAAAGACGAGTTGACATAGTGCTTAGTGACATGGTTTAGTGATGGGGTTTTTTTTATCAATTAGGTTGATGGTTGGACTAGATGATCTTAAAGGTCCCTTCCAACCTACATGATTCTGTGTTATCAGTACTATGTTGCATTAAGTGAAGGTTCATACACAATGGTAGTGAGCTGCATTATATCACATTTGGATGTTGATATAGTTGCCTCTGCTGTATTTGTTACTATAGTATCATGATCTTAAGTCATTGCTTCCTTCACTGGCATTTGGAAATAAATTACTGGACTACTATATATTATTATATCAGTTGCATTGTAAGTATGGCTCCTTGTGGTTACACAGTTGTGAGAGTAGCAAATCTGGAAGAAAGATAGACAGGGTAACTTCTCAAACAACTGTTTGAAGAGTCTCTAGATCTTGTCTACTAGAAGTCCAGGTTGAACAAGAGTTGGATAGCTTTGTGTTAGGTAGCCACCCTTGGGTTTTGTTGTGCTCCTAACCATCCTTTCAGTTACCAACCCACTTTGTTTTAACAAAATTCACCTGGCACCTTCTGGTGTTGTAGCTAGAGGCTCCTATTTTCACTTAACATTTCCTCTGCCCTTTTGAAGGTGTTGATTGCTTTGTATCAAGACTAAGCAGTGTTTGAATTTTTTATTACTCACACTGAGCCAATGTCTAGAAGGGCTTACTGGTCCATTAAGAGGCCAGAAATCTGAGGTTACAGTTAATTCAAGTCATAATCTTCCAGTAAAGCTTGATTAAATAGCAGCATGTAAGAATTACTTTGCTATTTAATACTTTAGATGTTTGAAAGCTGGGAGTTGTTAGTCAGAGATAGTGTAGGTCATTATGGTACTTCTATTCCAGGACCTTCTAAGGCAACTGTGAAAGCGATTGAGGACCTGGAATCTTGGCAGTAAGCAGTGGAGTTTGTATTACAGGATTCTGGTGCTTTTCAAGAAATTATTTATTTTACTGGGAAGCCCCTTGGTTTTAATAGAAAATATTGCTATGTAAAATGAGTGATTTATTTTTTTATACGTTACTGATCTTCCTTCATGGAACTCAGCATAATAACAAAAATTTCTGTCTTGCAGACTTAATCCAGTGCACAAATGAGATGAATGTGAACATCCCACAGCTGGCGGACAGTTTGTTTGAAAGAACGACCAACAGTAGCTGGGTAGTGGTCTTCAAATCTCTCATCACAACCCATCATCTAATGGTGTATGGAAATGAGGTAATACAAACAATGCTATGTCTGAGAACAGTTATAGCACTTCATTCCTATAAATGTCAGCTAAATTCTTCCACTAATTCTCTTTCTAATACAGTCTCTATTTTTACCTTTTTGTGTCTACCTGCATGAATTTAGGTCTCATCATATGTGTGTCTACTTAGTTTGTTTCTACTTTAAAGTTTGTAATTTTAGAATCAAAAGTAAGTGTCTTGAATGCTGGAGGTACTTTTCCCTGTGGTGTTATTCTAACAATAAAAAATGAAACAAAACCAACAGAAATTATCTGCACTGGGATTCTGAATGCTGAAAATGGAAGCTTTCTTAAGTTCATGTTCTATCTAATCCAGGTGGTCTCTTCTCCCAGATAACTTGATTCTGAAACAGTTCCCCTATCACGGAATGATATGGGGTTGTGAAGGGAACACTGGAGATCATCTAGTCCAACCCCCCTGCTAAAGCAGGTCTGCCTAGAGCAGGCTGCACAGGAACGTGGCCACCGGGTCTTGAATGTCTCCAGAGATGGAGACTCCACCACCTCTCTGGGCAGCCTGTTCCAGTGCTCTGGCACCCTCAAAGTGAAGAAGTTCCTCCTCAGGTTTAGATGGAACTTCTTCTGTTCAAGTTTATGCCCATTTCCTCTTGTCCCTGTCACCCCCTAACCTTTTGCAGTGAAGACAAATATGTGCTTGTGAGCATCTAAATAGCACCAAATGCTATAGAACAATGAAACAAACAAAACCCCAATTTACAAAAAAAGGAATAAGCTTATTGTGTTCCACAACTTTAATTCCTATGGGGACTTATTCTTCGAAATACCAAGCCAAGCATAGCAGCAGCTTGAATTTTCTGTATTTAAAAAGTCAAAACTATACTTCTAAGGGTTTCTTAGAAAGTGTTTGTAAACATCCATTTTTACTGCAAACAGTCAGTGTAATGTAAGCTGTCTGAATTTTGGAATGAAGAGGTATAGCTTGAGAAAATTACAAGTAGATTTTGTAAAGAGGACCAAAATTTTTGTTTTGAGATTGCCTTGAGAGTTCTTACAGATTGTGTAACTGTTACCTCTGGATAGGTTGTGGCTGGGTGGTTAAGTTGTTGTGTGATTTGGGGTTTTTGGGGGTTTGGTTGTTTTTTTGGTGGTTGTTTTTTTTTTTTTAAAGTATACATACACTGGTTTCTCATGCGGGTTAGCTGCAGAGTATTTCTGGTCTTGGTTAAAATCTATTCCTTGAAGCCACGTAAGCCACAAGAGGGCAAACTTCCCATGTTGACTTGAAGCATTATCACTGGGATAATTGACATTTTCCAAAACAGTCTGTACGCTTTTGCTGTGCTTGCGCTTTCTCAGTCATATACGTTTTAAACTGATATCAATACACTTCATAATAATTAAAGGTATTTCATGGGACCACTTCCTGAAATGCTTTCCTTTTTAAGACTAAAACTGCCAAAAAAATTTTACTTGCCAAATATGTTACAGAAGTAACAAGGGTAAGATTGCTGCTCAAGATGAAACTTCTCACAGCTAGAAATAGTATTTGAACAATGAACATGGAAATTGAGTGGTTATGAAAGTGTCTAGAAATGTGTAGAGAATCTATAAATTCCTTTTTTTAAAAAAACACCACCTGAGAAGTGATTGGTCCTCCAGCTTTTGCTTAATTAATGTATAGCTAAGTACTGAGTGCCGTTACTCTTCTCCAGTCTCTTTCTATATAACCTGTGTATATGTGCTAATGAAAATAATTCAGTAGGATATGTTACACTAATCAGAACTAATTTTTCCTCTGTCAAAATGTTATTCCAAATGAATGATTGGTTTATTTTTGTAGCAGCTCTTGATACAATAGTTCACAAGACAAAATTATTTTTCCTATTAGATTAAGATGCGGTGCCAGTAATCTGAAATGTGCCTTTACAAGATGAAAATAGCATCACTCATTTTGTGAAACATAAGTTAGAATTATGGTGTAACAAAGGAGATGTTCTGGGTGTGATACTCAGTGTTTTATGTGAATTCTTGTGTTTATTTAACATTTTATTTATAAGCAAACTAACCTTTACATCAACTTATTTTCATATTTACTCCAAGCACTATTGCAATTGTATGCTGAGCAAAGATGCTTTGGCTAATTGCTAAAATGTAATCAACTTGTAAAATTGAAGTTGAAACGATTGTGAGCATGTAAAACGAGAACATATTTAGGGGCATTTTTTTCAGAAGTTTCCAGTTCCATATTCTGTCTTGAAAGAAACAAAGCCTTTCAGACATAGGCCATCCTGCAATATCTGTGTGATAGATTTGTTCACAGATTTTTACGTAAAAAATAACTAGCTTTGTTTGAAAATTTTATCTGAGGTTTTGTAACAGTGTCCAGATTTGAAACCAGTCTTAAAAAATAGAAAGCTGAATTTCATAGGTTGGATATGAAGAGTTTCTAGTACTGTTACCTTAGTTCTAGCTCATTGGTAATACAGTTAAAGCATTCAAATTTTTCCTTTCATCTAGCGTTTTATCCAGTATCTGGCGTCCAGAAACACGTTGTTTAATTTGAGCAATTTCCTAGACAAAAGTGGTTTGCAAGGTAAGGCGTCTTTTTCATTCAAAGTTAGTAGTGTGCACTAAATGCAACTTGGTAACTCTAACGGACTGTGTCATTTAATAAGAAATTTTTCTGTCTCTTACCCAAGACTGCATTTATTAGTTTAAAATGCTGCAGTGGCATGGCAGAAGCGGAGAAATTTGTTGTTATCTTTTAGGACAGGCTTATAAATGCTTCTAACTTTCTTAGCGAAGCAGATCTGACTTTGTATTCCTATTTCTGAAGAGATTTCTCTGTTTGGAGAGGTATATTTTGATCAGTAAGTTAAACTTCAAAAAATGTCATATGTACATCAGAGATAGCATGTCAGGAAGGCAAGATCTGTGTCTAAAAATAAAAAATTAACTTTTTTGGAAATTGTTCAAGGACCATTCTGTTTATTTTTGAGACTAATTCTGTGAGCAAATAAGTTTCTCTGTGGTTCAGACTTTTTAACTGAAATACCCTTCCCAATTGTTACGCTGCAGTTCAGTGCAGCTCTGATCAGAGGTGTAGCTGTTGGTTTTGTGGTTTTGGTTTTCTTTTTCCTCCTGAGGTGGCTTCCTATTTTGTACTTTAATTTGTATATCACTGCTTCTAATTTTTGCCACAAGTGCACTAAAACAGGCACACAGAGTGGTTGTCTGGGCACCGAAACCCTCCCAGTGATAACCAAGGGTCTACCAAATTGCCTCATTTTATTCAGTCTTAACTTTCATGGCTCGGTATAGATTATGGACAGATCTTTTTTCTAGGTCTTCTGTAGGCTGACAGTTATCAAAATATTTCCTATCGCCACTGTATTTACATAGAAAAATTTCTGTCATGTCTTACTGTTTCCTTCAATGCCTTTATTTTTTCCTATTCAGTTGTAAATTAGCGTGTTGTAGAGTTGATGCAAACATCTTGTAATTTTTTTGGTAGTAATCACAGTGTGAGAGAAGTTGCATAAAATACTTTAGTTTGCTTTTGGAAGTAATTTTCTTAGGAAGTGAAATGTGTACTTCCTGTGTAGTTTAGGTCTTCTAGATATTTGTGGTATTGCCTGTTTGATTTACGTGGTGAATACAATGACATACGTAGTTCTTCATAACACAGACTAACTATACAAAATCAGGCAAAAATACAATGAAACTGTCTTGTGTAAATATCTTGCATTTCATTTGTAGTAAGGTTCTTGTTCTTTAACTGATTGGGTAATAACTTTCTGAATCTTATTTTATAGGCTATGACATGTCAACGTTTATCAGACGGTATAGCAGATATCTGAATGAAAAGGCAGTTTCCTATAGACAAGTGGCTTTTGACTTCACAAAAGTAAAAAGAGGGTAAGGACTGTATTTTTGTTTTGCTTATCTTGAGGTTTTGTCCTATATCCTGTAATTCAAGTGGAAAATACCAATGTTGGCTCCTTAGTATACTGAGTAGACAGTAGTGTCTGCTTTTCTCAGTTGAATATTTCACATCATGCACAAAGCCTCAACTGCTCAGTTATGCATATTGCAAATTTTTTATTTTTTTTGCTTCAGTTGTTGTAATTTTGCTTCTTTATATTAAACTGTTAATGTTTAAAGAAATGAAAAATAGTATGTATCAAAGTATATATCAAAAAGAGTAGAAATTTGGACAAATCTTCCATGATACATCACAAAGTTACTTTGTCTTAATGAATTCACAAAATCTCAACCTAAAACTGCTGAATGAGTTAATTGCAGTAGTGGGCTATCTAATGATATCTTGCATTAGTGTTAAAAAGCCATCTGAAATTGGCCTGAGAAGACTCTCCAAATCCCATATGCCTCTGCTAATACTGTACAGTCCACTTTGTTTTGAAAAAAGTGATGGTGAAGTAAAAGGGGAGCTTTTGGGGCTCTTTTCACTGCTTCTGCCTTTAGAGATGGCTGGAGTCCCAACA
>JAOXNO010000001.1:207730101-207767887 GCA_028565335.1 Limnodromus scolopaceus
GTGATGGTGAAGTAAAAGGGGAGCTTTTGGGGCTCTTTTCACTGCTTCTGCCTTTAGAGATGGCTGGAGTCCCAACAACAGAAAACACTCAGCCTTTTCTTTCTACAGGATATGTGCATGGTCAGGTGGCTGCAGATATACCAGAGAGTTACACAATTGCTTGATAATGAGGTGTTTTAGGCAAATGAGGTGAATTATTTAGCCCAGAGCATTTGTGAGCCAGCAGAAATAACTGTTCTGGTGGCAGCAATCTCCCTTTTCCACCCCTTGGTGTTTCTCGAGGGCTGTGGGCTGTGCCCTGCCACGTTACCTTAGGGGCAGCTGCTGTTTTTGGAAGGAGGGAGACTTGTCTCATGGAAAAAGAGTTGCTTCTTGCCATTGAGGTGACTTAATCTCTTCCTCAGTTGCTGCTTTTCCTGAATATTTTTAGTCTTTGTCCATTTAATCTGGACAATTAATAAACAGCCTAATGTTGGTAGTCAGCCGTTAAAAGGAAGTGTCATGTAGTCTCTATAATCTTTGTGAAAAAGCTTGAAAAACACATTGCCACATTTATTTATTCTTTCTTACTGCTTTGAGTTGAAAAGAAAATCATCCAAACTGACATGAAACAATCAGTTGATTGGAAAAAGCGTAGGTAAAAATTTGCTTCAGAAATAATCTTCAGAGTATTTTTTGATGACCTTGATGCGTTGTGGCTCTGCTATGTTTCTGAGCACTATCAGTTTCATCTCCTCAGGATAAAAATTGATCTTGGAGTCATATTTTGGCCATATAAAAGTTGTTGCTGGACAGCATCCCTCAACATCAAAAAACCTTCTTTGAATGGCCATAATATTTAAATGTTTTCTCTGATCTGTTCTAATTTTCTGTGTTTTGTTGCTCACTAACAATTGCCTTCAAAATTCAGGTGAAGGTTTCTCTTTTGTTTTGCACAACAGGGCTGATGGAGTGATGAGAACAATGAGCACAGAAAAACTCCTAAAAACTGTACCGATTATACAGAATCAAATGGATGCACTTCTTGACTTCAATGTAAGTTTAGCAGCACGTACATGTCTTAACGTACTGTTAACTTTGTATAAACCTGCAGAGGCGTGTAAAATAGGGCAAAATTAAAGGTCTTAAACTTAGTTCCATGTTCGTCCTTTTGTGTCGATCTTACCTGCACAGCTTGGAGTACAGATAATTTTGGTGATTAATACACTCCCATGAAACCAGAAAAAGGAAACATAACCACTGGAGAGGATGCTTTGTGCTGAATTAGTGTTGTTTATTGTGTACATTGTGTAAGATTTGTTTGTGCACTTAATTGATTATTTCTGCCCTCTTGTCTTTTGGTTACATCTGTTACCGTAGATGTTAGTTAACAAAAATGTTTGCCAAAATTATTTGATTTAATTCTGTGCTGAGAGATCCTGTGCTGATTTGCTGGGCTGCTACTTTCCACTAATAACCAGTGAGATGACTGGAAAAGGTGCTTGGGATAGAGTACCCGAGTTCAACTAGAAGTTTTTTCAATAAGGGATCAATTCAATTAAATTAACTTTTTTCTGATCTTCCTAGGTCAATAGCAATGAACTTACAAATGGTGTCATTAATGCTGCCTTCATGCTCCTCTTCAAAGATGCCATTAGACTGTTTGCTGCGTATAACGAAGGGATTATTAACCTCTTGGGTAAATATAACTGCTTTCTGCAATGCTAAACTGCTGGGAGGAAACAATTGCAAAGAGCTGCTCTTTTCTGAGAAATCAAAATAGTCATACTATAAACCAGAAAAATATTATTGTTATTTTCGAGGTTTTTCTGTTCAATTGCATTTTCCATTGCATTATATACAGAGACTGGTAAATTTCTGAAAGAAAAACTAATTCAAGATTTTTTCACTTCATTTTGTTCTTGCATTGTTTTGGGGTTTTCTTATTATGTTGTGGGTTTCTTTTTAAGTTTTTGTCTCATTGAACTGCATGGCAAACCCAAACCACGATATTGATGTTTCGTATTTAAGAAACAAGATCAGGTTTTGTTTCTTTTTAAGTGGAATAAGGTATGGTCAGTTACAAATTTGCAGTCAAGCATCTGTGATTGTTTGACTATCAAAACTTTAATGTTGGTTGGCTTTAATGATTGGTTGGCTTTTTTAAGGGGAATTACAAATCCAGGCTTCAAGCCCTTTCACTCACACTGGAGATGCAGAGGAGCCTAAATCTGGAAAATAAGTTGAAAGGAATCTGATGTGTTTGGTTTAGTTGTATTCTGTGATTGGGTCAAGCTGCCTGATTGCTGTTATTACCCAGTGCTTGCAAAATGGAAAGCAGAATTAGAGGGACAGTCACACTTCCAGTCTTGAAGTCCCCATCTACTTCTTTTGCCTCAGCCAGAAGAACAAGCACACAGTTGCTTTCATGTGTGTTTTGAGAGAAGCTTAGCACTTTCAAGCCCTGTTTCTGTACTATTTCAAGAAGGGAGTTGGCACCGGTGTTTTGCAATCGGTTGGACCTCAGTGTAGATCACACCATAACAAGAAGCATCAGTCTGGCAGAGAGTATCAAAACTTGCCTGATTTGTCACTGCTAGAACAGAGTAGGGGATTGACTGCCAGGTTGTAAAATTGCTCTTTTTTCCCCCAAGAGCGTAGATTCAGATTTCTTTGGGTGACCTATTCTTAAACCTGATTGTCCTCTTCAGGGTGGTTATGCTTTTGTGAGATGTAGCACCTGCAAGGTGAGGTGTAATTGTATGTTTGTGGTTATTAGCTCATGTTCAGACGGAGCTTTTGTCACTTGGTGCAAGTTAGGTGTAGTGACTTCTGCACTTAACATGATAAAACACATCTGCAGGCGTTCTATATGCTTTCACTTTGCAAATCCTTTGCAGAATGCTTGCCTTCTTATTTAATGCAAATATTCTTACTGTTTATAGAAAAATACTTTGATATGAAAAAGAACCAGTGCAAAGAAGGCCTTGATATATACAAGAAGTTCCTCACTAGAATGACGCGGATCTCGGAGTTCCTTAAAGTTGCAGAGGTAAACTTCAGTCAGCCAAACTTCGCCCTTTATTTGAAACAGCTTATAAAATGCTTATTTTCTCATAAAGCAGGTACTTCTTCCTTCCAGCCTAATTGCAGTTCAAGGGTCATCTTGTCAATCTCTACCCCGGTGATTAGCTCATTTGAGGAATGGATTGAAAAAACTTGACTACAAAATATTTATTGGTTTATCTTTTACTTAGGGAGGGTGTTTAACTGCATTTTAAAATTTCTTTGTTTACATAATAATTGTGAGCTTTGTTTGAAGAGCTTTGCTTTAAACAAATAAAGTAACCATGAGGTGATCTCCTGCTTTCTGTCATTCTACCTGGTTTCTAGTTTGAAACCCACAGTTCTGCCAGAAGTGTTAAATAAAACGACAACTTCACAAACAAGAAATTGAGACAAGAGATGAACATGTGATTATTTTTAAAGATGTCTTGGCTATAGGTGTGTTTTTAGAGGAAAAAGCAGTTACAACAATGAAACATTTTGCAAGGTGGTTTTTTAAAATTTATTTGATCTGTTGCATTGTTGTTTCTGAGGGATTGCTCAATTGGTGTCCCAGTATTATGGAATTCCTCAGTTGAGATGTTCTCCTGTTCTTGTTTTGCTTTCCTTTGTTATTCATAACTCTCTGAACAAAAAATTAAGCAGTAAAGCTTGGCTCACTGTCTGTCCTGACACAATATCTCTGTCAGGTGCTGCCTTCAGCTCTCTTCAGTTGATGGCACTATCAAAAGATACTGAAAGAATTAATCTTTCTATAGGGACAAGGTATATCCTGCAGCAGAGCATCTTCAGTTTGATACGTGTTTCAGAAAACAATTTCTTTACAAAACTTTGAAGGTGCTTTGTTTTAGCAAATACAGAATATATATCAGTAGGTACGAGAACTTAAGACATAAATTGTGGGACAGACAAACTTCTCTAGCCTTGTTGTTCTGAAACACTTGATTCTTACTCTGTTCCATTTCTAAGGTTGTATCTGTTAAAATAACTCGAACACACCTACTTCAAATGTGTGTACATTTAGAATCATAGAATTATAGAATTGTCTAGGTTGGAAGAGACCTTTAAGATAATCTAGTCCAACCAGCAACCTAACTGGTAAAAAAGCCCCATCACTAAGCCATGTCACGAAGCACTGTGTCAACCCGTCTTTTAAATAGCTCCATGGATGGTGCCTCAGCCACTTCCCTGGGAACCCCAATTCCAATGCTAAATAACCCTTTCTATGTCAAAATTTTTCCTAATATCCAATCTGAACCTCCCCTAGCACAACCTGAGGCCATTTCCTCTTGTCCTATTGCCTGTCACTTAGAAGGGTAGACCAACCAGTGCCTCCCTACACCCTCCTTTCAGGGAGTTGTAGAGAGCGAGAAGGTCTCCCGTCAGCCTCCTTTTCTCCAGGCTGAACATCCCCAGCTCCCCTTTAACAGAAGAATTTATTATAACCAACCATTACAGAATTCACATTGTGGAGATTTAAATGTACATGGACAGGTTTGCTTTATACATGACTTCATCTTAATGTTGTTTGCTTTTTGAGCATCTCTGCCTTGAACAGATGCAAACAGGTTCTAAAGCTCGTTTGTTTTATTACAGCAAGTTGGAATTGACAGAGGAGACATTCCAGATCTCTCACAGGTAGATAAACCTATTCTGTGTTTGTTGGTACACGTCTGGTTTGGGGTTGCATAATTAGAAAAACTTGGCATTATAGCACACACTTACGCTTTATTGAGTACGTTGTCACCACCTTATTACCAAGTTTTATGATTAAATCCAACCTCTGTCAGAGCCTGGCTTTTATTTGCAGTGATCCTATTGTAAAATAGTATAGCTCGTTTCTGTCATGCTCTAATTGAGTTTTAAGACAACATGATTTCTGTCATGCTGGAAGACAAAGTTCGTATCTGTGAGCTCACATAACAAAACTTTTAAATGATATTATGAAGCTGTGGTTTTTAGCAAGCTTGCTTTTGGCTCTCTGCCTGTTTAAATCATTTTGAAGGTTTGCAGAGCGTGCACATAGAAATGACTTCAGGTACAATTTCCTTCTTAGTGTCTCCTGAAATACTGACTGTTTCCGACTGTCTGCTTGCTGTTTCCTAGCTGTTAATTTTAACATCTCTTGACATATTTCGGTACTTACTGGTGAGTCATTATGACAGAGTAATGTACATCACCTGATATTTTAAGTAATTAAATAGGCACAGGATGCCAAGATGCGGTATAAATATTCTGAGTTGTTATACCAGTTCCCCTACAGTTGTGTTCTCTGAAAGTCTTTTAATCAATGACGTGCTTCACCTTAGATTCTTCAATCTCTTTTTGTAGGCACCAAGTAGCCTTCTTGATGCTTTGGAACAACATTTAGCTTCTCTAGAAGGGAAGAAAATCAAAGATTCCACAGCTGCAAGCAGGTGCTTATGCCCTTGTCCTTTTATACAATTGTTGAATTGAATGTTAAATCTGTTATTTTCTGTTTGATTATAAATTAAGGTTTGTGTAGGCTCTGTTGAAGACAAGACTGTATTGTATTAACATTGATAGAATAGCAAGTTGTTAAATCGTTTGCTGAGTACTTAAGGCAGCTTCTTCCAGGTCAACACAACTGGAATCTAAGGAGCTGTGAGCACTTGCTGCAGAATCCTTCATGTAGTAGTTACACTTCTAGCATTTGATCTTGAACTTCTGAAGAGAAACTAAGGGGTTTTTCCACTTAAAATGAACATTTGCAGGCAGCATGTTAATAATTAGACTTCTATAAGGTATGCAACATCTATTAATGTTCATAGACCCTTATATCTCAACTCTAATCCCTTTTTTTTGTCAAAAACAGGAAAATACTTCCAGAAATACATAAATTAAGCATGGATTTTTAATGTAATTGGGGATTAAAACTACTGTATATGGTGAAAGGCAGTCACTGATTTTAAGCGCTTCCTAAAACACAAAGGGCAATCAAGGGAAGTCCTCTAGGCAACTAACATCATTGTTTAAATTTAAAAAAGCTTAATACTGCAAAATTGAATACCATTTCTCTATTACATGTTCAAAAAAAAAAGGCAGTAATACTTCTATGGGTTTTTTTATGGTAGTGACAATATTAGGGCTTAGCACAATTTTGTTAACTACTTTTTAGAATATTTGCTTTTTTTATAAGGTTACTTCAAGTTGGTTTTTTTTTTTAAGTTTTTGTTTTAAATCTTTTTGCACACTCATGATAAACATGGTGATAAATGATAAAGTTTTCCTCTGGGATTACTAGTTGCATAGAGTTTCTTAACTAAACCTGTTAAATGAGCAACAATTTGAATTGGAGCCCAGGTGATCAAAGATTCCCGTATTCCACAAATAATGCCATTTGAGGCAAATGGGAAAAGAGCAAAGGCTTCAAATATGAATTCTGCGATGCAATTTGAAAGGGAGACATTTACGGGTGAAAATCCAGTGTGTAAGAGTAGATAACATGATTTGTAGGCATTTTCATTTTGTGGTTCATATGGTGTAATCTTATTTAAATTTATCCCTTTTGTACTGCACGGTGTAAGATATAACCAACATTATAGAAAGTTCAGAAGGAGACTGGGTGGGTACAAGTAAGGAGTTCTTTAGACCTATCACGTGTCACCTATTAACAGCCAGCTTTTCTCCTGTCCAATTATTTTAGGGCTACCACCCTTTCCAATGCAGTCTCTTCCCTTGCAAGCACTGGCCTGTCCCTCACAAAAGTTGATGAAAGGGAAAAACAAGCTGCGTTAGAGGAAGAACAGGCTCGCTTAAAAGCTTTAAAGGTAGGCATATGGAATTTTTAATTGAAAATGCTTTTCCTACATTCTTGTTGATAGCTTCTTAGGAGTCTTAATGCAGCAAAGGGAAAAAACAGTTATTAACACTGAACATGTGCTGTTAAAGTGCTGGAAGTAAAATCTTATGTACACGTGCCATACAACTTGTGGAGGGTTTGTTAAAATAGTTTCTGAAGGATTTGTGGTGCCACTGACTCTTGTAACTCTAAGTAGCTGACACTAGTGTGTGCAATAAATTAAAAGAACTCTTTAAGTTCTGCTTTACTTATCTCCAAAGTCACGTACACAACTGTTGTTTCTGGATTTCTTATGCCAGCTCACTTTCCCAACAGGAGCAACGTCTAAAAGAACTTGCAAAGAAACCTCATACCTCTTTAACGACTGCAGCTTCTCCTGTGTCGACTGCAGCGGGAAGCATAATGACTACACCAGCCATTGATATTTTTTCTACCCCTAGCTCTTCAAACAGGTACGGTTCGTGGTGTTGCTGCACTGTCAGATGCGCTGCAGCTAGAGTTTCCTCTAAAATTCTGCTGCACAAGGTTGGTTGGGTGTGGAGTACACTAATGACGGGATAAGAAATGATATTTTGGGTAAAATTGGTGGAAAAAATAACCTATTGCTATAAAAAAACATAAAAAGTGTTTTTTCATCACCCATTTGCAGAATAGTTTCTGATAAGAACCAAGTGCTGACAGCCCGTGTAGCTGTTCTTAGTCAGTGAGGCAGACAGTTGGAACTGTAAAACACACATGCTTTGTCACCAAAGAACCTTATAAATTGATTTGGGAAAAGTTAAATAAAAATTCAGTTTGAGAGCTCATAAATATAATACCAAATTTAATGTCATGTTTCTAGATCTGTAAGAGTTGAGTGGTAGCAAATGTTCTTGGTAGATTTTTCAGAAAAAGGAAAAGCCCCAAACAGGGTTTGAAAGAAGTAAGGCAGATCTTGTTGTCCCGAGTTGTATCTGTGTGCAGGGACTTGCAAAGGTAGTGCAAGAGCCCTCCCTGCACGCTAATCCCGGTCTGTGACTAGCAGGAGCTGTTGTTATGAGTAAGAGTGTGATCTTCAGTCTGTAAAATACCTGTCAAATCAAGCAGTAGCAGAAGGTACGGTGCTTTTGTCAGTATAGAAGGAAATAGCTCTCTAAAGGCTTGGTTTTGCTGTGGGTGTGACCCCAAACTTGAAGGATTGCTTAGTTGTTCTGTGAGAGCTCACAGGAGAATCTACTTGTCTCCTTTAGCTTTTTGCTGTTCTTTAAAAGCAGTCGGTGCTTTGACAGCCGCCTTTCCCCATTAGAAAGCTATTGTAGGAAATTACTTGGCACTGAATATGTGGAAAATAGCTGAATCACATATGAGGAGCTAGAGAATCTGTCAGTGTTAGTAACTGAAAGACTTCCTTGAGAAAAGATATATTTATTTTTTTAAATTGCTTTTTAGAGGCCAGAGTATTTGAAATGGGCGTATGCTTTGAGGTAGTAACTCTGAATATCTGATCTTGCTGCTTAAGAGGTCTGAAACATAGAAATGCCTGATAAAGCTTTTTCAAACAGCCACAAACACTACACACTGAAGACGAGCATTTTTTTCTAAAGAAAAACAAATGCTGGTTTGTCTTCATGTTTCTGTTCGGCTGCTGGCGGTGGGACTGCTGTGAGCAAAGAACAGATTTTACAGCAGGAGCTGCCATGAAGGGCATCACAGAATGATATGGGGTTGGAAGGGACCTCTGGAGATCATCTAAACCAAATCAGGTCCACCTAGAGCAGGTTGCACAGGAACTTGTCCAGGCAGGTTTTGAACATCTCCAGAGAAGGAGACTCCACCACCTCTCTGGGCAGCCTGTTCCAGGGCTCTGCCACCCTCAAAGTAAACAAGTTCCTCCTCGTGTTTAGGTGGAACTTCTTATGTTCAAGTTTGTGCCCATTTCCTCTTGTCCTGTCACTGGGCACCACTGAAAAAAGACTCGCCCCGTCCTCTTGACACCCTCCCTTTAAGTATTTATGGGCGTTG
This sequence comes from Limnodromus scolopaceus, assembly GCA_028565335.1. Taxonomy (NCBI): domain Eukaryota; kingdom Metazoa; phylum Chordata; class Aves; order Charadriiformes; family Scolopacidae; genus Limnodromus; species Limnodromus scolopaceus. The sequence goes on from JAOXNO010000001.1 coordinate 207,738,971, forward strand.
ATCAGATCCCCCCTCAGCCTTCTCTTCTCCAGACTAAAAAGACCCAAGTCCCTCAGCCTTTCGATGTTTGGTCATAAGTTCAGTTCCTTGCTATTAGATGCAATAGGTCTGATTACGCCCTGTCATTAACATAAACAAGCTTTACCTTGAAAATGATCTTCGTTCTGCTGCTCACATTACAGGGCTGTGCCAGACGAAGCTGCTTTTTTTTATAGGAGCAGTAGTGGCAGAATGGGATTTCAATCACTGCTGAAATGAAATGGTAAAACCTGAATGATACAAGGGATTGGGTTGGCAACAGAATCCACAGGGATCTAGGATGCGGCTACTAGCGTTTAAAGTTCTGTGCCATTCTCATTTTGAAAGGTGCTTGGATGCCACAGTGACTTAGCTTCTGTCCATAGTAGTGGCTCTACATGCAAATTTTGGTTTATCTCATCTGCTAAAACATTCTGGGTGAGCACCAGCACTACTTCTTTTTTTCAGGACTAATTTAAAATACAAAATGAACTCTCTGCAGGAGGATGAATTTTCCTGTTCCTGTTTGACTCTGAAATTATTGCAGCGGTTGTATTTGAGACTTCACTCTTCATTTCCATGTGATGTTCTTAGGTCTCAATTTGACTTTGAATAGTCCAAAATGTGCATTTAAATAAGTTTTCACATGACTGATATGTGAAAGTGTTTCAAGGCTTCTTGTGTTTTGCTTTCCCCCGAGTTCTTCCGTAGCTCATAGCTGTTAGCCAGTTTCTCAGCAGTGGTCGACAATGGAAAGATAGGAGTTGTGGAATTTAGATGTGACATTTTAGTGGTGCAACTCATTGGAATTCATTCTGTCAGTCTCCTTTTGTCATTCTGTAGGGCTTTCATGGGGTTATTTTAAAAGCCGCTGAAGATTGCGGAGCTTAACATGCTCTAGCCCTGGTGTTGGACCGTGAGGAAGATGAGACAGCTGGCTGTCTTTCTGTCTTAGACAGCTCTGACAAAAGTCACTTGGCATAACACAGAACTTAGCTCACTAAATTAACACTTTTCTACAGAACTGAAAATGAGAAGTTCACCAGGCTCATTTTTGACTTAGTCCTATACATTTTATAACAAAGCTTTCCTTACTGTTGACAGTCGCTAACGTTTGCCTTGTATTGGAAACTGCGATGTGGCTCAAACAGTTGTATTCATTTGTCTTTGTAGCACTTCAAAGCTGCCAAATGATCTGCTTGATTTGCAGCCAACTTTCCATCCGTCTGTACATCCTATATCGGCTCCTCCACAAGTAGGAAGTACCTGGGGAGGTAAGAATTCGGAATCGGATTGAGGTTCTAATTGCTGTGGCCTGGAAATGTTTCCCCCAGTCTGTGGGGTTTCTCTTCCTTAAAACCAGAGATCTTGCAAAGACAAACTACAAGTGGATGAAGGGAGCAGGAAAAGTCAAATCTGGGTATGGATTAAAATAATGTAGCAGCATGTGGTGATTAGAAAGAATTTGGATATTTTGATAAGGTTACTTTAATTTTGACCAGCTCTGTCAGCCTCAGCTGCTGTCTTCAAGAGGCCCATAACAAGTGACAGGGAGTCAGCTGTGAGAAGTCAGTTCTGTGAGGGTGTCTGCCAGACAGCCCGTGTTGTGTACATGGGAACTTGGATACAGAATTTTTTTTAAAACACCTCTTAAATTTTGACTAATGTTAAATCAAATTTGTGAGTGATAATAGAGCAGAGCTTGGATGAGGCCTGAAAGGACACAGTTGTGGCAGTGATGTAGAGGAAGGAAGAAAATCCAGAATTAGTTACTGGAAACAAAATAAGGCCCCTCTGTACAAATTCTCTGCCGTATTTCACTTACCTACAGAGGCACACTAGAAAAAAGCTGTGGTTGGATCTCTAAATGAAGAGACAAAATTTAGAAGGAACTTTTCCCTCTGAAATGTACTTCAGAACATCCAAATTATCATTCTGCCCAGCTGCTAGGATGGACAGAGTGAGGTGTTAGATTATCTTATTGAGATAGGGGAGTCCTTAAACCCAGGAGGTGAGCGAGAACATTCTAGAAAGTCATGAATGTTGTGATTCAGGATTAGTGTGAGTGTTAGAGCATTTAGTCATTTACTCCAAAGCTTTTTTTCCTTTATGCTGCTTTGCAGTGTTCCAGAATACTTCTCATATAGGTAATATATTGCCTGCTTGCACTGTTGGTTATGCTGGTGAAGGATTAAAAATCTCTGATAAAGATGTTTCCTTTTTATTTTTCTAAATATAAGACGCTTAATAAAATAGTAAACCCCTGAACTATGTGGCTATTTCCAGATTATTAATTTTTTTTATAAATCAGATGCTTACAAAGGTGCTTTATTTTATGATGTGAAGATTTGGGACTTGCTGCTTCAGAAAGTTTTGTAGGCATCAGAGTAACCCTGTTCTGAAATTTTACTTCACTATTTCTTTTTATGAGCTGTAGTTTTTCCTAAACATCTTTCCAGTTATCTAACATGTCTTCGTAATAAGCAGTGTATGTATTCTGCTTTTCCTTTTTACTTTTTGCTGTGTGCTTTGTGTGTTGTGTACCTTCTCACCCTTGTTTGTAGGGAAATAGCACATGGTTTTGAGTCACAGAAGGCGTTACTAATAAATGTGGTAGCTTCAAAACCTAATAAAAGTAGTTTACTTGTCCTGCAGTTTTGCTGAGCAGAGCATCTTTTGAGAAAGATGCAGCGAGGAGCAGATGGAGTCATGCATACAAATGTCAATGTTCAATAGGCTTAGAGATTAGAAATGGAGAAAAATGTTTTGGCTCATCTTGTTTGCTTTCCGGAAAATATCTTCCATTTCATCTTGCCCTGTTTGTTTCACGGGTGAGAGATAGAAGGGGAAATTATCTTCCTCTCGAAGGTCACTTCACAATCTAGCATTGCTTTATTAATCTGAAAATTGAGCCTGAAAGTCTGTTTGTGTTTGTTCAATGTTGTGTTACTCATGGTAAGAGCCTTCAGTGATAGTCATTGATACATCTGCTTACTAAATACTTCTACGATTTAATTAACTGTGAATATTGCAGATTGTCTGCTAAAAGTTTAGGCTAAAATTATGGGATCACCATTTTTCTTGTTACCTTTTATCCAAAAAAACCCGAACAATCTTCTTCAGCTTTACAGGCATGAACACTCACTTCCCATAGGTGAGGTAGATAAGAAGTGCTTTCCACGTTTCACAGATGGGGAAATCTGAGCAATTAACTGACTTGTCCCAAGTCATACGGTGAGTCAGTGGCAGAGCCAAGAGTGGAACCCGATTTATTTCCAGTCCTGTGCTCTAATCACTGCACAGCATCCCTCCCGTAGGTAATTTTCTGACCTGCTGATGTCTGTATTTGGTGTATATGGTGACTTTGAGAAGGGTATTGAACCAGCTACAAGTTGCAATCGACTAAAACCACTTGCTGTTCAAAATATTATGCAGCAACTCTTTATGTAATAAAATGATAAATTGTTACCAAGGCATTATATTTGGGTTCCTGCCTTCTGTCTTGCACTTCCAAAAAAATGTTAAAGCTAACGAGGTTAAAAACTCCTGGAGGATGGGTTCTGTAATTGCATGTTTTCACTTGACTTTTTCAAACTGTCAGAGATGGCAACAAAAAAACCTTTATTGCTGTTCTCTCAGGTGAAATACTTCTAGCTGGATAACCTCAAGGTAGAAGTTTGCAAAATTCAAATTACTCTTTTAAATGCAGCTGAATCATTAATGCCTAATGATAGCCTGAAGGTGCAGGGTAATTCCATTGATACAAACAGATGCCATGTGTATCCAAGAGTGAAACTGGGCTTTAGAAACATTGTGGTGTTGCTGTCAGGAGAGACAGCAATTTTTAAAATCTGGATATGCAAGGGTATAAATTACCCAAACCCAATTAATTCATAGTTACCTTTGTCATTAGCTTTTGGGAAGTTTTGAGACTTTGACAGGATTGAACACACTGGAGAGAATTAGAACAAGGCAGATGAGCGAAGAGTCTGAGATCAGATGACATTTCTGAGAAAATCTTGATAATATAAATTGCATTGTTTTACTGGTCAAAGCACATAAAACTCCATATACGAGTTTTGGATTTGGAACCAGAAAGTTGCATGTAGTAGTTTTCCTGCTGAGCATGTGTATAAGATAATTTCAGTGGATAGTAGTTTCCTGTCTTTTTTAGCTCTTTTCATATCGTTTTATCTGGCCTGTTTATTGGGATTGTCCGGAGACCATCCCGGCTGTGTTTGGTGGATTTGCCAGCTCTCAATTTGTACCTACACTTCAGAAGCAAAACAAATGGATCAGTGTGGAAGTAATTGGTTTGAGTTACCTGTTTGGATTTTTTCTAATTGCAAGCAGAACCAATAGAGTCAGAAGAATGTGAAGCAGCAATAGAAGAAGCAAACAGGAGCTGATTAAAGGGTGATCTGACCTCTTCTATTGTCAGATGTTTGTTCTGCAGCTCCTAGGGCAGAATTCAAAGCAGACAAGAGTTCTAAGCAGTACCTGAAAGCAAGGACTCTGTTTCAGGTGACGGGCTGATTGGCATGTCCATGAGTGCATTAGGTGGTAATACTATTATCTAAAACAGATGAGAGACAATGCGAAGTTTTGTTAATATATTGCAAATACTGTATCAGCTTATTCTGCTTATCCTTTATTCAGGGTTTGACACTGTCATTTTGCTGACCGAATGATTTAGAAAAAAGGCTTTTTAAGGTACTTCACTCATTCTTGCAACTCAGACAAGCAATTTGGGAGAGAAGTCAGGTCTCGCTGAGTAAGATACCTTGAGCTTGCAGAAAATGGAAGGATTTATTAAGCCTGCAAAGAATAATGCAGTTACGGTTTTAAAATTTCATTTTCTTTAGAACTTGTGTATGATTGAAATCTACATGTTATCAACCTGTGTGGGATTTATAACTAAGAATCAGGAGGTCAGATTTGGGGAGAGAAAGTAACTTACAGTTTGAAGGTGCTGCACACATCATGGTGGTGTTTACAAGAGCTCTGGATAAATCTATAACGTAACCAAGTTAAAAAAAAAAAAGGCCAGAAACTGAAATAGTGAAGAAATCTCTCCTAGAATTGTTATTCAGACATTTCTCTGTAATGGTTTTGCCTGGAAGAGTACGTTGCAGTTCTAGGCACTGTGATAAATCAGATAGGGCTAGATGCGACTCTTTGCTGATCTCACTAGCGAGTTCTTGAGTCTTCCATTGAGGATTCATGTGCTTTGAAGCCAGGCAGCTAAACCACAGCTCCTTCTGTCAACAAGTAGTGTAGCTGCCTTTCCTCTCCTCTTCAGCTGTTGGATCCTGGAGCGCAGGAATATTTTAGCTTGGCAATTGTATCCATCCTCAGGAAACCTTGAGATCTCCTATGTGCCTTGGGAAGCGACCCACATAGATCCAGGTTTCCTTCATTGGTCATTGTGATCTGACAGGTTTTTTTAATAAGGAACGTTTTCTTATTGTCCCTCAAAGCAGAGAAGGTTTTTACTTGCAGCTAATGGCATATCCGTAACAAGCTTGTTGCTCCTGATGCTCCAGGTATTAAGGAAAGTGCTTTTATCCCATGTGTTACCTTGGTGTATTCACAGCTCTTGAAAATTTCATGATGCCCAGTAACAGGAAAAAAATCCATAAACAGTTTGAAGAAGGAACAGCACAGCTCCGTTGGTTTTGTTTGTTCAGGTTTTTAAAGCTGTCCTCCAGGTGGTTCTGCATCGAATCCTTGTTGGCACCGGGGGTTCTGTTACACCGAGAGGCCCTCTCTGCTCCAGAGAGTTTGTTGCAAGTGTCAGGACAGGACTGAGCAAAGTAAAAAGTGATTGTGTTTAAAGAGGAGTAACATACTAACTTTCAGTATAAAACACACTGTGGAAGAAGCACACTTTACCAAGATGGTATTAATTTAAAAAGAAAAAAAAAAGGTAAATGTGTAGCTAATATCTGTAGTATTTCTCTTGAGCAGAGAGTGGATAATTCTGGAGAATTTGAGAATTAAGCAATTAGCTAGGTCATCCCAAGTTTAGAGATGTCAGGAGAAAACCATACTTCCTGGACCCCTCTTAACTCGAACTCTCCTATACCTAGGAAGCAGCGTGTAACTAAATCCGTCTCCCTTTTCTTCTTTCTCTTGCTCTCTGGAACTGAACAGATCCTTTTTCTGCTACTGTTGATAGTGTTGATGATGCCATTCCAAACCTAAATCCTTTCCTTACAAAAACTAACGATGCTGCTCATCTGTCTGTGTCTTCTGATGTATCTACTTTCACCAGTAGGACACCCACACATGAAATGTTTGTTGGTAAAGTACCATTTTAAACTAATTTCCTGTTTCCTAAAAATTTTAACATTATTTTAGTTTCTAAAGTATATTTGCGGGGCCTTTCAGAAACTAGAAGCTGGTCATTTGAGGCTCATTTAGTGCTATGGTAGAACTTGATTTAGTAATTGTGCCTTGAAAATGGTGTTAAAATCCTTGCTTGGCTACTGGTTGGGATTCTACGTGATGTAAAGGGACTTAGTTATATTTAAAGCAGTTGTTTGAGTGTAATTTTAAGCCAAGTATCCTGTGCTTAGAAATGTTAAGGTAAACTACTATGTATACCTGAGAATGAAAAGAAAATGCTGCTACTTTGTACCTCAGGTTGACATGTTCTTTTTAAATATAGGAGGTTAATTTTTTTGGTAGTGGGTATTTTTCCCCCAGTCATGTTGACACTAACAAAACTGGTAAAGCTGTGTGCTTTCTGGTGCATGGTCTGCTCAAACTGTTTACCTACTGGGCAATTAACTAACAACTGGCCTTTTTAAAACTGTTGAAATCTTCCTTTTGAAGATTGATTCAAGAGGACTATCACGTTAGAAATCCTTCTAACATTTTTGTTGGCACAGCTACATAGAAATTTGATTACTTTTCAATATGAAGAATTAAGTTAGCTTTCATAGACTAAAAATCAATTAATTATGTGTCAGTTCTGTTCTTAAGGGAAGCTAGGCTTAAAGATAACAGGCCAGCCTTTTTGCTGGTTGAACCCCACTAGAACTGATCACAAATGAATCCAGACTCATACCAAAGAGATAGTTGATATCCCTGATATTTGTTAACAGAGATAAAACAAAGGGGTCTCTTTAAAGATATTCATACCACTTGCACTTTGTCATAGAATCATAGAATGGTTTGGGTTGGAAGGGACCTTAAAGATCATCTTATTCCAACCCCCTGCCATGGGCAGGGACACCTACTAGAGCAGGTTCCTCAAAGCCCTGTCCATCATATCACTATAGCGAACTGGTTTTTTAGCTTGTTTCTTCATTAGCGGAGAGAGAAAGCAAGGCAAGATCTTCAAGCATAAAAACTCCTGCTCTGAACTTCTCTCCTCAATTCCCGGGGAGGATGAGCTGGCTGAGGTAGTAGTAGACAACTCCTTCAAGCTGCATCATATTCTGGCCAATGCTTCCAGTCGATCTTTCCCACGCTTCCAGTAACATTTGTATGGCTGCATGTAAATGTACCAATGATCATTTGAGGTACAGCTTTTTTTTAGCTGTGGTGTTGTTCAATCAGATTGCTCTGTGTAATCTGTTCTGCAGTCATACAAAAAGTTGTGGCAGCGTAGGGCTGGGAACAGGGAGTCTGGTGGGGTTTTGTGGCTCTTGCTGGTTTGTGTGGTATCATCCCACAACAGCCCTGAAGGCACTGGAGGTGGATGGCATCAATGCGTTGCCTTCCCTTCCAGTGTCTCACTCTCTAAAGATACAGCTAGAACCACGGTGTGACCTCCCGACAGATGGATATGTGACATGTAAATGCAGCTGTAGCTGTAGTACAAACAAGGTGCTAGGATTACGTGAATGTGGGTTTTAAATAACTTTTTCTGGTTCTTTAGATCATTACAATCCATTTACTGAACTAAATCCCTTTGTGGCAATCAAATGTGAATCCACTATTGGGCTGTATCCTTATGTTTCAGGTATAAGAAAAATGCCCTGAAGCTTTTACACTCATTTCTTCAAGAGTGTAAAACATGGCATTTGGTTTAAAAAAAAAAAAATATATATTTTTCCTAGTATAGCTGTAAGTTTGAAACTGTGCTTTCCCTTTTTGTGTTAGTGATAATATAAGCTTGTTTCTTATTGTATGTCTGATGTGTATTGACTTCATTCCATTGGTTCTGTGTTATTAGAGTGTATGTGGATGTATAGAGTGACCTGAAATTAAATTTTTGAATAGCAGATAAACAGTGTATCTTGGTTCTCTTTCTGTAACTCTCCCTCTTCTCCTTTCCTGGCTTTCTCTCTTGTGTGATATGCCTGATCAGATTCTTTTTGTGGTCCTCAAGCTTACCCTAATGCTTCTCATTTCCGCAATGAGCCTTCTTCTGTAGCTGGTCTATTTGGAGGTAGGTAATGGGAATCAGCCTTATCACAAACACAGAAATACAATGTCTTGTGTGCCTAGAACCAGTAGGTGTGTTATTGGCTACAGAAACGCATTATTATAGTGGCTCCAACTCTTATTCATGTGCTTGTGCTAGGTGTGTTGTCACAAACGGTATATATTTTTTCAGTTTGTGCTAAACTAAGGCTTATTTAGCCTAAACGTGAAATGAGTATCTCCCCATTTCAGGATCTCTTGTGGTTTATATGCTGCTACATACCATGCAAAAGACTTGCATGTCATGAGTATCTTCACATCTTACTCTCCTTCATTGCTTTTAAAATAAAGGGATTGGGATGTTTTTGCTGCTTATGGCATTTTTGTTGATACATTACTCTTAAACAGTGCACTAAACTAGTACAAAGCTTTGTGACAGAACATGAGAAAGAGGTATCCCCTGCATTAAATTGCTGGCTAATCATTTGTGCAGCAGTAACATTTGTCTAGTAACCCTGTACCGGTGCTGGTATCCCATCCTGACAGTTGCTAGATGGGTTGTGGACCACGACAGATAATTATCTAAGCCAGCTTGAACAAAGAGTGTTGTTCCTGTACAAGGTTTGGGAATACTTTCAATGAAGTAAAGCATCCAGCTTTGGAGTCCTCAGCACAAGAAGGACATGGGCCTGTTGGAATGAATCCTGGGGAGGGCCATGAAGATGATCAGAGGGCTGGGGCACCTCACCTGTGAAGACAGGCTGAGAGAGTTGGGGTTGTTCAGTCTGGAGAAGAAAAGGCTCCAGGGAGACCTTATAGTGGCATTCCAGCACCTAAAGGGGACCTACATGAGAGATGGGGAAGGATTCTTTGTCAGGCAATATAGCGATAGGACATGGGGTAATTGTTTTTAAACTGGAAGAGGGGGGATTTAGATGAGGTATCGGGAAGAAATTCTTTCCTGTGAGGGTGGTGAGGCACTGGAACAGGTTGCCCAGAGAAGCTGTAGATGCCCCATCCCTGGAGGTCTTCAAGGCCAGGCTGGATGCTTTGAGCAAACCTGCTCTAGTGGGAGGTGTCCCTGCCCATGTCAGGGGAGTTGGAACTCGATCTTTAAGGTCCCTTCCAACCCAAACCATTCTATGATGCTATAATAAATGGTTTGTGAAAGAGTTCTTAAAAGCACCATAAAGTCACATTGTGGCTTAGTGTCTTTGAATAGAAATTAGCTAGAGTTATCTAACAAAGGGTTAAATGTTATGTATGGCTCCATATCCAAAAGCATGATGTTTAGTTTCTGTCAAGTCTTGTTGGTTTATTCTCTTGAAGGAACTCCATTAAAAATGACCTTTGCACCTTTCAAAACACCCCTGTGAGACACGGTGCCCTGGGCTGGTGGCTGATACCAGCTGTAGGATTTGATCTTTTCCAGAGGCTGACCCAAAGGAGTCCCATCTATTATTTTGTCTTCTGGCTCATCTCATCTCATTAGCTTCATAATACTTGAAACTTCCTAAAAAGCGAGAGCAGGAAACTCAGCTTGTTTCAGTTGAGGCCATTTTCTGAAGGAAAAGATGAGCTATTGTAAGTCAAGTTTTCTGTTGGTACAGGCACGGTTTTAAGAGTTGCAGGACATCCCATCACGGGAGCTCCCATCCGCAGTGCAGAGTCTCTGAAATGGCTTGGTACAACCTGATGGTGTATTTGTCATAAAGATACTCATTTTGTTCCCTCGTTTAGTTACTCCCTACCTTTCCCTGCATTAACTGCTTCCCATGTCTCACTGTATGCTCTTTCCTTTCTTTTGTTTTTAATGAAATGTACATTGTTTAAATTCTTTGAGATGGCTGCTTTTGAGTTATATGTTCCTTTAAGACAAATAGGAAGGAACAGGTAATCCAAATTTATTTTTTCTGTGAAGTTTACATTCAAGGATAACATCCTATAGTTATTAATTTTCTGGGTGAACTGTGACTTATTTCAGGTAAACATTAAGGTTAAAATGAGGTGCTGTCACAACAAGCTAAGTGAAACCCAAAAAGTCTCCTCGGTCAGTTATTTCTGCTCACTGCAATGTTTTACCGCTGAGGTATTCGTGATGCTTTTATTTCTCCACAGCATCAACATTTCTGCTAGAAAGCAGAAGAGCTAGATCTGAAGATGGCATCATTTTTTTGGGGGTACTTTTCATATAAGGGAATAATGATTTGTGTGATTGCCTGACTATCACGATGTTGTACATGCACACACGTATGCGTAGGCTGGTGTGCGTGATTATATGTAACATTAAAAAATATTATTTTGGAAACAAATCGATATTCACTTCCACATTACTGAACCATCGACTTAATACTGCCTAAAATCATAAGCAATGCTTTATACTGCCATAAATTTTTGAAGTATTGAAAAAAATTGTGTATTTGGGGAACGCATATAAGCAGATTACATCCGCTTTACAGATGCGTGGGAGGGGACAAGTGGAGTAAGGTCAGACAGGAATGGGAATTAAAACTTGGCTTTAACTCCCCATATCTTGCCATAATTACCAGAAACTTAACTGCAAAGCATGATCTCCTGCAATATTTGTGTCCAAAAATAACAAAGTAAACGTTATAAAAATTATTAGTATTTCCAAGTGTCTCATCAGAGGCATTAGTGCTCATCTTGGGACCATACGGATCTTGCTCCAGTTGTAGATGGGAGCTGCTCAACTGATACAAACCGTGGAGGGAGTAACCTTCAGGCAGGTCATCTTGAAACGGTCTGTACCCCACCAGCTGCTTTTCCTGGGGAAGCAGGCGATTACTTCTTCAATAAATTTATTGTAGCTATTTGGTAAAAGGCTAAGGATGATGTGAATGATAAGGCCAGAGATTTAGCAACTGGGGGGGCAGAGGAGTGTCTTTTGTGGCCCGTCTGCCCAGTTTTTGAGACAAAACCTTTCTTTGGAGGAGTAACTCCAAATAAGCTTCAAATAAATTGTCTCCAGCTCTTTCTTTTACGCGCTTCTTGGTGTCAGGGTGTAATCTAGACTTTTGAGGTATTCTTAGTCTTTCTGCGATACTTCAGTAATCTACATGTTTATTTGGCTTGTCTTGCATAAAGAAGGTGGATTCATGGGAAATGTTTCGTAAAAACATTCAACTTCTGTCTTTTTTTTTTTTTTCCCCACAGGGTTCACTCCGTCTCCTGTTGCTCAACCACAGCCATCAGCTGGCCTTAATGTTGACTTTGAGTCTGTGTTTGGAAACAAATCTTCTAATGTTGTCCTAGATTCTGGTGGTAAGACATTTACTAAAATAGATGACATATGTCCTGCAACTTTTTGTTATTTTTGAGGTATAAATCTCTTAATCTGTATTTACTGACACTGCTGGGACAGTGTTCCAGCTGAAGGAGAGAAAGAGGACTTTAAAAGGCCAGTAGCAGAATTTCTTCATCCAGTTTTTCTTTGATAATCAAATAATTCTCCCTTACACACTATTTCTACGTGCATCCTGCTGAAATGTTTACATTGATTTCCTTCACTTAAATTATTTTTATTTTGCATTAAACCTTCACACAGCAAAAAGCCTTTGTTTTTTCATGCTGTCAAGTGAAATGAAGCTTGTATTTGTAGAGCGTGGTCAGAAGAGGTAGAACTGAAGTCACATCTTAATTTTATATATCTGTGCAACACATTTTTGGCCCTTTGCCTACACGTTACTCTTCTGATTATTTCAGAAAATGATAAATTATCAAAAGATACACAAGTAATTTGTATTGTAGTCAAAGTTAGGACTCTTTCTGAGCATCTGGAAAGAAAATACTTCCTGGTCTTTTGACATTGGACTCTTGACATCTGATTCTGTTTGGGGAAACCAGTGATCCACTGAAAGGAAATAAATATGCATTTTTATAAGATTGAAATAATGTAGATATTTATTCTTGATTTTAATTTACGGTTTGATTGTGTTGCCGGCATTGTGAATCCATTCCATGTAAAATTGGTGTCATGTAGGTTAAACTAGGAAAGTGCAATCTCCTTTCTGTAGTAAATACCTACTTTATTAAGAGGCATAATAAGTTTTATCCTTCTTGTCTACTGTATTACTACTAAGTTAAATTATTTGTATTTTAGCCATTGTCTCGAAGTTGCTGTGTATTTAATTGAATGTCATGACGTTCGTGGGAGGCCAGTCATTCAAATCACTTATTTTCTGTTTATCGTTCCCAGGCTTTGATGAACTTGGTGGTCTCCTAAAACCAACAGTGGCCTCTCAAAACCAGAGTCTTCCAGTTGCCAAAGTACCGCCCAACAAACTAGTGTCAGATGATCTGGATTCGTCTTTAGCCAACCTTGTAGGCAGTAAGTATTGAACCACTAATGTATAAATACTTATTTAATTATTTTACGTGAATAGAGTTTCAATAGTATCTTTTTCTACTTTGTGGCAGATTTGGGCATTGGAAATGGAACTACTAAAAAGTGAGTACCCTTAATCAAAAGTTGAGCATTTTTATTCTCTTGATAATAGACTTTTGTACAAGTACAGGTTGGAACCTGTGTGTAAATCTGTAATGTCAACCTTCAGGGCACACTTGGGATTGTACACTGTTTCTCATACAAGGTACAGTGAATTGTTGGGAGCTGTGGGAAGGTGACTGTAGGCCGAGTGGTGGTGACAGTGGTAACAGCAGGCAAGGTCTCTTCCTGTCTCTGATTCCTTCCAGGCTTTGCATATATTTAGGAAATGAGTTCATAGCAATGTTTCAGTGTAGCTGTAGGTAATCTCAGCACACCTTAACATACTTTGTGAGCTTGGGGTGCGCAGGGCTATGCTAAAGATCATGAAACTACAGCCTCTGACTTGGGGTTGACCTTTAGGGAAGTGGATTTTCAAGCAGGGTCAACATCTGCTCTGGCAGTAAAGCCTAGAATGTGATTGGCAAATTTCAGGCTTATGGAGACCACCTACACTAACTCCAGAATCACTCAGAAATGGAGTATGCAGTTGTTTTTAGCTAAACTAGCTTGCCCCAAGGAAAGTCAACTGGACTAACCTATCTCTACTGGGGAGCTTGACTGGGATTAGATAACGCTGAGGTGGCTCATGTTGACCATCTTGCATTACTTTTCCTGGCCAAAACAAGCTGTCGTGAGATCTTCTATCATCTGTGCTAAATGAACTGCTTCACTAACAAATGAATCCACGTTTCCAAGAAGGACCATTGTTTATCTGAGGGAGTTTTGTAAGAAAATCCACTGTTTTCTAACGATTCTTAAAAAAATTTATTTGAAGTGATGTAAACTGGACTCAGCCAGGTGAAAAGAAACTAACAGGTGGTTCCAACTGGCAGCCCAAGATTGCACCTACAACTGCGTGGAACGCTCCAACGTTGGTAAGCAAATACTCGTTTTAAAATAATGAGTTCCCCACAACTTAGATATGTGGGCTGATGTAGAACGGAGAAATTTGGAAGTGATCGATAGCTGCAGTGAAGGGGAGGTAGACAACTGAAGAAGTGGTCAGTTTGGGATGGGCACTGCTTGGGTTTGGTTTCCTTAGCTGAGCGGTTCCAGTAAATAGTTTGGGATGGGACACAACGCTCGCAGGTTTAACATAGACTTTAGTAGTGTTTAACCAACCTCTCTCATGGCAAGACAGCAGCCTTCGTGTTTCGCTCAACCAATGTAAAACTGGGAATTCCAGGGGGCGCTTTGCAACCTAGAAAAGTAAAAGTGTGAAAAGTATGTTCTTCAGGTGCAGTGATAGGTCAAGTACGTATAACGTCACTGCTCAGCCTAAAACGGGCCGAGAGATGAATCCTCTCAGTTCCTCATAGAGGTGCCCGTGCAGTGGTGTGGGCTGTAGCTTTCTTAATGTATGTAACTACTGCTTTCCTGCCCCCACCTCTGCAGTCGTTTTTAATGTGTGTCAGTTTGGGTCATCAACTTCCTAGTATCCATTGTGGCATTGGCAAGGGTTTAGAGTGAGGGCTCGTAATTACAAGCCAAAAAAAAACCAATCCCAAAGAGGTTCAGAGTCTGTGTGAGTAGTTTTCACAATGTAAGAGAACATTTTTGCATGTGAATCCTACTCGCCCTTTCCCCAACACCCCGCGGAACTGCACACGGACAGAACAAGTAACAAATTCCCCCGGAGGATTTATTGCATCTGACTCTGTAACCGGCTGGGGGAGGCTGGATCCACAGCGCAGTGACAGAGCAGTGGGGATTTGGAAAGAGAGAGTTTTTCTCCCTGAATCTACCCCCTCTTCCCCGCTGGATCTCCCTGCACTTACGTAGGGAGAAAGGTTTGGACCTTACCAGAGGGTGTGTAGGTGTTGAAGAAACTATAACTACTCACCTGCTTTATTGACTGGTGGTTGGAGTTTCCTCGTGTGCTTGAATCTGTTTAATAACTCATGTCTCGTACGTACATCTTCTTGTGATAAGTCATTACACTTAAGAGCTTTTATCATTTAGAGATGCTGTTGAGACACTGCTCTTCCTGTGAAACTGTTCTATTGACATAAAAAGCTTGAAACGGAAATAATCTATGGGGAAAAAAAATATGTAGTTTCCCTCTGCTGGTCTATTTATTGTGGAGTTGCTGCTGCTTGCTAAATAAATATGCTTTTAAAATAAGGCTTTCTCGTCTTTGGAAAAAAGGCATATACCAAATAAATGGACTATGCAAAACAATTACAAACCTAATAACGGTGACAGTATCGCAGGTGTCTGTTGTCTCAGTCAATGACTTGAATTACAAGAACGTGTTGGGGTAAACATTTAATGTATTTGTGAACTAAAATGCTCTCTGTGTATATTCCGTTGTGTAAGTATTTGCTTCTAATCCAGTGTTATTGCATTATGTAATTGTTCTCCCTGGGGAATACAGAATGGCATGCACTTCCCACAATACGTAAGTGAAACGACCCGCAGCCTCTTTGCAATCGACTGGGCATGCTGATATTAACCACTGCTCTTGCAGAATCTCATAACCTTCTTGCTATTTACACATTTCTCATTTTTTTTAAAAAATGAAATCTTTTGGTGTGCCGAAAAATCGAGCTTTTTTCCAAGCATCCACGAACTCCATGGGCGGTCTGCAGGCTCTTGACTCGAATGATGGCATGGGAAATTACCGAGATTATTTTTTTTTTCCTTCGCTTTTAAACTGTACCATTTGCTGCCGGAGAGCTGGGGCGTGTGTCTGGGCTGCCTTTAATGCACTTGGTGAATTTTGAATGAAGGTGAAAAATGTTTGTGTTTGAATAACTGCATGAAACCTCACGGGCTTCTGTCACACTTGGCACTTTATCCACGTTTATGATAGATCTTGATTTATTTATTTTTTTAATTCATTTTAATTATTTTGTTTGTTTTTAGTGGGGGGAGAGACCAATATGTCGTTAATGCTCATAAAAAAAGCCAATCCATGCTGACAGTTTGCAAAGGGCAAGCGGTAACCTGTGCTGGCTCTCTGAGGAATGCAGCCTTTCCTTTCAAAGGATTTGTTTATTTTTTTATTTGCTTTATGTGAACAGCGATATTGCTCTTTCCCTGTAGCCTGTTCTTTTGTCGCAGGATAACTCTGTAACTAAAGGACGGTAGGTCCATACTTGAGCGCTCAGAAAATGAGTGTAGTCAGCCTGTGTTTGTGTGTGTAAGTGGGGATGCACAAGCACTACAAACAAAAAAAAAAAAAGGAATTTTGAGTTTAGCTTTGCCAGCTGTGAGAGATGCACAGACAGCACAGTCCAGGTGATTCTCCATCGGGGAAATCTGTTCTGACAGCAACCAAAATGCCAGTGGCACTGGCTGCTATCTATGAAAAGGCAGCTGATATCTTAGAACTGAATTCAGCAGCAGCTTTGCTGATGTCCTGTTCTTGATGTTACGATTTCTCTGCTTTAATCCAGTATAATTAATATTTTGTCGCTTCCCTCTTTTCTGTATCAGTAATCTCTGTGTATCAAGAAATGCGTATGGTCTTTGTCTTGTCAGGGATAGTAGTCCCCGCAGCAACAGCGTGAAAATGAGACTGGGTTTTCTGAAAGGGGAGGCTGACAGGAGGTGGAGCGCATGGACAGCAAGTTACCGGAATATTTATAAGCACCAATTTATAGTCTGGGGGAAAAAAAAACAATGTTGTTTATCTTTGTAACAGTTAATACCAATTTAGAAAGTGGACAATGAAACAGAACAGAGAACGTGCTTAGGATACAAAGAACTGTCTTTAATATATTTTTCTTTCTAAGTTATCAGCTGTTTGTTTTTTTTTTTTACTTCTATGTTGCCAAGTTGTTTACAAAACGTAGCTTCACCCCAGGCTTTATCTGTTGACAGCGATCTTACTGCCACTTCATAAAGGCTAGCTTAGGTTAAGGGTAATAGAAACCTATCTGCAAAGTACTAAGAGGACTTTTAACCTGTTCAACTTCGCTGCAGTAAGGGAGGGAGTGAGAGGGGACACAAGCTGGATGGTCACATTAGAGCTGAGTTGATATGGAAGCACGGCAGGAGAATCTCCATCGTGTGTATGTTCTGGCTAAAAAGAATTCCCGTAACGTCAGCAGAACCAATGGTAGATTGGTCTTTCAGTCTTCAAAATTCTCTCTTAAGGCTCCTTGTGCACCATTACTTCTGATTTTGGAATATAAGTAGATATTTCACGGGATTAAAAAAACACTTCTGCTTCCTGAATACTTTCTCTCAAACTTCTCTGTGTCTCGGACTGTGTCCTCTGGAGGGGATGCTGAGAGAATGATTGTTTCATTTAGTCAGCCAGAATCCTAACAGGTTAAAAGCAAATTCATAATTACAGATTTGCCTAGAAAACCTTAGCTTAGGTGTTGTGTTCCATCCGAATTGATTTGGATACGCTCTTAAACAAGGCTGCAAATCCTGTTTATTCTTTGCTATATCCATAATGAGCTGAGCGCTGCAGTTGACCCTTGAGAAAGTGATGTCTTCCCCACGCTCGTCTCCTCTCGGTTCACCCCTGTTTCTCACCCCAGGCACCACCAGTAATGGCTTATCCCGCCACCACGCCCACGGGGATGATGGGCTACGGCATGGTAAGTGCAGTCCTGGCGCTCGGAGGCACCGGTGCTGGGCATCATTTCACTGCTTTACAGTTTGGTAGCGGTCGTTTTTCTGAATTATTTTGCTGAACATTGAATTTTACCTCCTATTGGTTTATTCTTCACCAATTCGCTAAGTCCTGGGTTTCTCAACTACTTTGAGCAGATTTTTGTCTGAAATTTAACTCTGCCCTTTCTCGCCTGACAATTTTTAAAAGTTGTTGAAAAACTAAGACAGTGTCTATTCTTGGTGGGCTTTATTGGTGTAGAAAGAAGTGTGTCCTAGAAATAAGTGTATCGTGTGAGTGTAGAGAGATACATTCACAACAGGAATGTTTTATGGGTGAAGTGAAACCTTCCTTAAATACTTGCTCCCAACCTCAGCAAAATGTACCAGTACTGATTGATGCTGCAAAACTGCGGGTTTGTGACTCCACTGTGTGCTGTGGTGTCATTGAGAATTGAGTCTCTTAGAGACACACCAGTACCACCAGGCTTTTGACATAAACTTGCTGCTTGTTGCTCTAAAAAGTTGTCCAAATTTTTGTTCTTACCTCAAATTTTAAAGTGTTTCTGAAATTACATGCCTTGACTCTTCTTTATCAGTATGGGGTTATTGGTGGGTGAATAAAAGGAGAGAGAGCTTCCTTAGAACAGTTACTCTGTTGAATGGCTTGCAGATTAGTATAATAAAAATAAGCTAAATGCTTCATCATATAATCATCATTAGATTAATGATTTATAGTTCATATATGCTCGGTGAATGAACTGCAAAGTGGCCAACGGTGTTCTTGAGGGTCTTTTGGGAGCAAATTGTCTTCCCCGTTACCCACCCATGAACTCCCATAGTAAGTTCTGTGCAAAGTCGCTGTGGTTAAATTACCATCAGTGTTGATTCAAACTGGATCTGCACAACTTTGCACTGGTGGTACTGGAAGCATTTTCTTAGTTATTTTAATTCAGCAGCTGGGGAAGGTAACATATGTAGCGTATAGAAAGTAATCTTGCATTTTTTGTCAAGTGGCTTTGTAAAGTGGGGGTTAAATGCCAATGTGCAATGGAAACTGGAATTACTGGGAGCTATAGCTCCGTTATCCTGGGTTGCTGTTACGTGTTCAGAAGCATGTGGTGTCTGAGCAGAGGGGTGGGATGGGCTGTCTCAGAAGCACCAGTCGGCTGAAAACCCACCTGGCTTGTTGAGCCTTTCTCGGGACACTTCCTGCTGGGAATCTCTGAAATACTGACCCATCTTACAACCCTTGGGTTTAATTTTCCTAAGAGCAGTAGTAGGTACCATAGATCTGAGCATGGCCATTTGGAAGTGGCAGGGTTTTCCCTTGGGGAGGGCACACAGGGACAGGCAATTTCCTTTGAGCAACCTGGTCTAGTTGAAGATGTCCCTCCCGTGGGCAGGATCATCGAGTTGGAACTCTGTGATCTTTAAGGCCCCTTCCAACCTAAACCATTCTATGATTCTGTGATTCCCTGCCTGCTGGTTCCTTTGACTTCATTATGCCAGCAGTTATTTTTAACTTACTTTTTTTTGTAGGGTGTTTTCATCAGGGTTTCTTGAGCGGGTTCACTGTGCAATTGCCCAAACTGCCGCTTGCCAGGCTGGGAGGAGAACCAGGATTAGTGCTGGAAAAACTGTTTGGAACGGGGATGGGTTCAGTAGTTTGGCTCGGGCAGAGTGTCAGTAACACTTCAGACATTGATTGCATAATGGCTTAACCTTAATTGTACACGGAGTTCTCAGTTTTCAGTTTCTCTTGAACCCTGTGAGCTCTGTGCTGGTATCTCTAAAGCTGTTCTCGTGCTTTCGGCAGCAGAGAGGGCAGCGCTGTCAGAGCTGCGTTTGGGGAGCAAGAGAGCCAGCACAAATGCTTGTGCTAAAACAAGTATTTTAGTGTTTCACGTCTTTGCAGCAAGAGATTAAATGGGCTCAGTTGTTGTTGAGAGTATTTCTTTTAAAAAGGCTATAATATTCCTTTCTAGTAACTTTTATTGGCAGAATGTTGTAGAAAGATCTAACATGATTGTATATATCGCAGAATGGTTAGAGTTGGAAGGGACCTTAAAGACCATTGAGTTCTAGCCCCCTGCCACGGGCAGGGACACCTCCCACCAGACCAGGTTGCTCAAAGCCCCATCCAGCCTGGCCCTGAACACTTCCAGGAATGGGGCATCCACAACTCCTGTGGGCAACCTGTTCCAGTGTTTCACCACCCTAAAGAATTTCTTCCTATTATCTAATCTAAATCCCCCCTCTTTCAGCTTAAAACCATTACCCCTTGTCCTATCTCTCTACTCCCTGATAGAGTCCCTCCCCATCTCTCCTGTAGGCCCCCTTCAGATACTGGAAGGCTGTTATAGGGTCTCCCTGGAGCTTTCTCTTCTCCAGGCTGAACAACCCCAACTCTCTCAGCCTGTCCTCACAGCAGAGGGGCTCCAGCCCTCTTTTCACCATTTCCCTTTCTTTAAATACTCACAATGTATCGCTGCTGTGTGTGTGATTTGATGTTGTCTGGATTATTTTTTTTTTTGTAGCCGTCGCAGATGGGAGGCATTCCAGTAATGACACAGCCAACCTTAATATACAGTCAGCCAGTCATGAGACCACCAAACCCTTTTGGCCCTGTACCGGGAGCGCAGGTGTGTATATTCCTGATAACTGGTGCTGGGAACGGATTACAGCTGGGTCAGTTGCTTTAGCTGTGTGCTTCCGTGACAGCGTTTTGCAGGGGACAGACAGGGTGTGCAGAGCCTTTTAAGTCTGTGGCTGTTACAGATGGGTTTAAGAACACGGTATCAGACCTGGTGAAGCTCCAGCCCCGTGTGGGGTCGTTGGTTCTGGCCGCTCTCTGGGAGCCACGTACCACATTCAGCTCGTTTTAACCATTGTCTTCTCCAAAGCTACACAAATAGAGAGATCTCTATTTCTGAAAACAGATTTTTGCAGTAGGAGAAACATTTTAAAAAAAGAAATAGCAAGGGAGGATGGACAACCTTTGAACATCTTCATGCTAATTGCAGAAAATACTGAGCTCGTTAAGGCTTTGTTGTGTTTGTGAACTGGAGGCAGAGCCAAGGTTAGTGGCAGATTGGAACTGCGGTATTAACAGTGTGGTTTTAATTACCAGGTGAATGTTTCTGTGGCAGAGTTCACACTGCACAGCGTGGCTCTGTCAGAAATGTATAATACATTGGAACTGTATTTTGATCTTTCTGTAAAGAGCTCTGTCTTCAGAGGTGCCTGTTCAAAAACACGTATGTAAACTTCACTAAAGTATATGTTGGTTTAAGTGGGATTTTTGGGACTGGAGTGTGGAGGGAAAAGAATTCAGCAGTGGGTTGGAAAGGAGAAGAGCCTCAAAGCTCGCTCCAGTGCCCGAATCTGATCCTTTAACTGGGGAGGCTTTGCTGTGTGCTGCCAGTGGGCAGAATGTCCATTTTCTTTGTTAAAATAGATTTATTTTTTCATTATTTTTTATGCTTTATCTGAAAGGGACGCTATTAGCTTTCTTTAGCTAGAAGTGCAGCTTTCAGTTGACTTTCTCTTGGGCTTCTGAGAGCTGCTTTGCATTTCTACTGTCACTTCAGACAAGTGATTTGGTATCTTTCATGTGGGTTTTGTACTATTTCAAGGGGAAAAAAATGTGTTTACAAGACTTTAAATAGAGAACATATTAAAGGATTCTCAAGGATAAGAGTGTTTCTGTGATTCCCAAAACATCAGTTTTGAAATGTCCCTTTTTTAAAAAAAAATCAATAAATAATCTGCCTACCTGCCTAATTCGGTTATAGCCAGGTAGGTCTGAGAAGCTGGGTGAGCCTTTCTGCTTCATTTGACGCTGCAGGGCTTGGTCTGGGCTGAATCCCAGCCACTGTCACAACAGGAGAAAGAGGAATTAGTCACAAGTGAGGTGTGCAGAGCTCTATTTATTGTGCTGATCTGACAACGCGTTTGGCTCCTGCGAGAATTAATTGGATAGAAAACACACCCGTTGAATCAGCAGTTGCTGTGTGACCAGGAAGGGTTTCCCCGAGACACAGAGTCTGCGTTGTTGGCAGGTGTTGGGGTTTCAGAAGCCTGATGCCAATAAAGCAACCGAAACGAAGCAAAGGCTGCTGCGAGTTGTTCACCAGACACAGCAGAGATGGCATTTACTAACCTATGGCCACGGAGGGGAATTATGTTATTACACTAAATTTACTGTGTGTTCAGTCTTGTGGCTCTTCTGAGAGCATACTTGTCTGTTTAGGGTTAGTCAATACCCATGTTGTGCTAGAAACAGGAAAATAAAGAAATCAGAATGTGTGTTCTTGGTGTAAGTAGACAAATCGTAATGACTAGATGATCTTAAAAGTCCCTTCTAACCTGGACAATTTCTGTGATTCTATGACGTGTGGTTAAGGCACAGGATTCAAACTCTCTGCGTCCCACATGGATCCCGGGACACCAGAACCGTAATTCAGGTTTTGTCCGTGGTGTCATCACTGCAGAAAACAAAATTGTTTTTCGTATTTGCATCTAAAGCACCAGATTCTATCACTTACCTCCAGTCTGCTGATAGATCTTGGTTTCTGTCTACAGTAAAGAAACTTGAAGGTACTTAATAACTTAATGACAGATACAATGTTGCTGCCAAAATATTATATTGCCAAGATGTGGTGTGTTGGGAACTCCTGCTTTGTACACAGCCCAGTAAAATAGGCGTCCCAATGTTGTCCAGTTTCTTTAGGATTTAAACTGGATTTTACCTTGATACTCATAAGGATTTGTTTTAATAAATATACTTTTCAAATCTCTAGACCTACCTATTTTCCCTCTCTTTCGAGTGTTGTATTTATGTGCTTGCAACTGTATTTCTAATTGTCGCAATAAAAGCGAGGGCACTTTGGTTTTTTTAAGGGCAAAATAATTTGAAACAATTGAGAGTTTCAAGAACAGCTGCTGCTTTGGAAGGTGCTGAAGTTATGGTTTTAAAAGAAACTGGTGTGTACCTTTTTTCTTTGAAATCACTTCTCTCGCGTTAAGGTCAGTATTTCCTGCTTGAGGAAGGCAAATAATAGTTTTCATCGTGATAAAATAGTGGGTCTTTCTCACTGCAAAACATTATATCGTGGTAGCCAGAGCATCGAGAATGGTCAGAGAATAGTCTGATTAACCCCGAAAGGACGTAGCCCTCGGAGGGGAAGCAGCTGGGTAGTGAAAATTTGAAGATGTAAGATAGAATAAGGAAATCACTCAGCCTTTTGCCAGCCTGTGTGTGAATTGTAATGCCGCGGTTGTTAACGGCGCTTAATTGTACAGAAAAAGCAATAGCAGTGACCGCCTGGTGAGGGGGATGGACAGGTAAATGTGCAAATTAGTTTGAAGGTTTTATGGGGTGTCTTTTTGGTTCGGGGTCTTTTTTGTTGTTTTGGTTTGTTTGGTTTTTTGTGGGATTTTTTTATTTGGAACTGGGGAAGAAGAGACTATGAAGTCCAGACAGACTTACGGCAGAAAGCAGACTTTACAGGTCCTCCTTTTGGCACGTTAATCCTAAAATTTATGCTAAAGTGTCCTGATGGACTTGTGAAATGAGAAGCCAGTATCTAGTTAATGATGGGAATCGGCACAACACTCACTTGGGGACAGGTTCTTCTGCGTTACCGTGACTTCGGGGAGGTTCTGTCTTTGTGGGAAGCAGCGCGAAGTGACGACTGGTGGAGGTGAGACCAAGCTTTGGGTCTGATCCGGCGCAGAACGTCATGTTTCAGATCCCACAAGCGCTGGGCAGTAAAGGAGAAACTAAATCCACAGCTCCGGGGCTGTTAGCGCTCGAGAAAGCGGTGGCCAGCGCTGCTGTCTTAAATACTTCTCCTTAGAAATCTCTGAGGTGGGTTCTGGTTTTCAGGTATATTTCTAAGTGGTGCTCTGGATAGATGTGATGTAGGAAACTTTATTATGCTTTTCATGTTTTGGGTTTTTTTTTTTTTAGGCCTCCTTTGTAATAATTAGAGGAATTTCATTAAAACAGGTAGTCACTGTAAGGTGCTGTGTCTTGTCTGGGTTTGGCTGGGGCATTTAGGAAGTAGCACTATCAGGTTTTTTTCCCCAGTATTTAACCTGAACAGGCTTCACGAAACGTCACCGGTTCCTGGTTACGTGCTGATGTGACACAAATGAGAGAGCTCCAAACCTACCAGTCTTCCACACTGCTTTCAAACTGGGACGTTACTTTGGACTTGATACCAATTGGAGATTTGCCAACTCAATTTGACGGGACTTTTAATGTGTGACCACAAAGAGGAGGAAAGTCTCCTGCCGTCGAGAAAGGGGGAACTTCCAACATCCTGAAACAGCTTCTCAAGCACTTCCCATTCTGTCTCATGACTCTTCCATAATCTGTCTGTGGGGACTGGATCCCAGTGCCCCACCAGGAGTGGGTTTTCGGGAAGGAGGTAGAGATTCCAGCCCAGGTGGAGCGTGCTGATCCTGATGGAAACTCCTCTTCCCCGCGTGGTTTCTGAGATAGACTTTAACGTGAGAAATTTAAACTTGCAGTGGCAATATTTGCACTCTGGGCACTTCTGCGAGCAGTTCCCCTAAGGATGTTCCCCGTCAGGGGGAGTTTGGCAGGCGGTCAGCATTTCCAAAGGAAATAACATCTTTGTGAGATGTTTTTTGCAACGGGCATGAAGTGCGAGTGTGCGCTGGTGCTCAGGGACTCGGGTAGGAGCAAACTGTTGAAGCCATGGAATCCGAAATTGGAGAAAGTTGTCTGGTTTATTTGTAACTTCAAAAGCGTGCAAGCCTTCCGAGGGAGGAGGGCAAATAGAATTTAATAAAGCACCGTTTATAACTGGGAAAGCACTAACAAAGAAGGAAAAGGGCTAAAAAAAATAAATTGACAAATAGCAGATACTGCTGCAACTGGAGCCTGCAGATTATCAGTGCCTTCCAGCAGCAGCAGCTGGAAAGCCAGTATTACCTGCTGGTGAATTATGTGCTTTATGGGGCTGAGTTTGTAGTGCGGTGCTTTAAATGGATGGCTATAGGATGTGATTTTTGTTAGTATAGATAGTATGGACCATCGCTCTCAGCCTTCAGTTCTCACCTAAACCCACAGCAGTTGATTAAACTCCCGTCCATTTATTTTTTGCCTACTCCCAGAATATATCCTGTGTTCTCCTAAGCCCCAGATTGACAATTATCCGTTGTCTGCTCTCCGGATTCTTTTTTATACACATCCTATTTTGAAGGGAAAAGGTGCTGAGAGCTGTTTCTCCTGGAGAAGGTGCCTGGAAAGCTGCCGTGCTCTGGGCAGACCCCCAGTCTCACCTCTCCCTGCCAGTCCATAGTGTTGCCAGTAAAGTGGGGAGAGTGGGAACCTGTTCCCCAGGAGTGTCAGGCTTAAGGTTCTGTATCTTTTTTTGAAGAAAACCGCTTTGAAAGTGTGAGGTTATCTGCTTATTTGGCAAATTCCAATTGGAGTTTCCTTTCTGGAGAGTCATGTCTGGCTTGTTTCTGCATTACACCGACCATTGAAGAGACTTTCTGTTCTCCATATGACCAAACACCTCGTTTTAATAGTTGATTTCTGCCAAGTTTGCCTCTTAACCTCCCCCTTGTCCTTTCATTACACGTTCCGCTTTCATATTCTGTCATTCTGAGACCTTTTTTTCTTTTTCTTTCCCTTTCTCTGTCGTCTTTCCTGCTAGCTGTCTGCAGCATCCAGCCCTTCCAGTCAGAGTCCTCACAGAGCCTCAGGAAAGGATCCCTTTGCAGAGCTCTCTCTCCAGGATTTCTTGTAGAACAACTTAGGTATTGTCTGTTATTCTGGGGAGATGCTGGTTTTTGTGATACAGAACAAAATCAAAGTTCTAATTGGAGTTTTATTAACGTGATTAGAACTGTTTCTGATGACAATAAGTCATGTTGAGTTGGAAGCACTGTGGAAGTGACTTGGGAACTCCTGTCTATGTAACTGCGGTAGTTTAAAGGCCCCATCAAGTCATTTTGCTTCAGTCCTTTGGAAATAAAGTTTTCTGGTTCCTTCCTGAACTGCAAGAGCCACCACATGTGGTCCTTGGCTGCAGCTGGGGAGAAGGAACTGGTGTTACCTGGTATGTTTACCATTTGTCATAGGCAGAGTGATTAACTTCACTCGTAAGAGAGAAGTAGTGAAATATTAAGGTGAAACAGTGATTTAACAAAATCAGTAGCAAATGTGATAAAACCAGTAGTAAATGCAATAGTGTTTTATGAGATTCGATGTCAAGGTACACTCTATTATTTACTGCATAGAGGACAGGGTCAAACAAGCTGTGCGGGAGACCCTCCGGTTGGGTCATGAGGTTCAGAAAGGACTCCCTTGCTTTCTAAACTCCTTCTCAGAGAGGAGTCCGGGTGCGGCTGGATCCAATCCTAGTCCCAGACTTGGTCAACGGCTTCTGTCTAAAGAATTATATATGCACAATCAACCCTTTATACTACTTAGCTAAGATTTCAAAGTTTAGCATGCTATCAGTCGCTTACCGAGAATCTGTTGGGGCAAGGAATCTCTCAACCTTGAGGAGTAGAACCTTAAGCGAGTGCCCTCACAAAAGGGGAGATCCTGGTGTGCAGCCACTGCCATACAGGAGAGCTCCAAGGGCTCTTGTGCTGTCCACTATTTATCCAGTAAGATAACTGACCTATAGTCATATTCTCATGGGAACAAAATTTCTAGGTCCCCACTCCAGACAGTGTTTTGACTATCCTGCCAGCCATCCCCCAAAGTCCAGGTGCAAGTAATTGCAACTGATGTTGTGATGGCCATGGTGGCCAAGGCCTGAGCAGGAGCTGGTGGCGGGGGGTGGGGAGAAAAGGGGGGAAAACAGGGAGAGGGCACTGACACACTGTTCCATCGGGAAAACATTTAGGGTTCGTGGCTTTTGGCAGCCCCCTGGCTGCTGCTGGCATCTGCTCCTGCCCTCCACCAGGTTCCTTCACAAAGAGTTCACTCTATGGAGAAGGTGGCACTTGGTTTCATGCACATGAGGGTTAAATCTTGCTACTACTGGAGTTCTGTTCTTCTTTAGCAATCAGAGGCGGGTGGAAATTACGTACTAAAATGAGTGAAAACATGAAAAAATTCAAGTGTAAAGAAAGAGGAGGCTTCATCGTGCACAGCTCCTGCTTCTCTTCCTGCAGTTTCTGTGGCTCAGTGTGAACAGTGACCTTGAGTTCTCTTCATAAGGATCCTGATGTGTGTTACGCAGCCACTGGTGACAATATTGCAGGGGTAAATAGCGGGGGGCTTGTTTTATTGTTGGACAAAGCATCTGAATGCAAAGGGTTGTTCCAAAGGCTGGTGTAGCTGGAAGAACATCCTGATGGTTTTTGGTTGTTTTCTGGCCCTGTTTTTGTAAAACTTTTATTTCTGTTCAAAACTTTAGTTCTTGGGGTAGCCTGGGCGTTTGAAGAATGGAAATGTTGGAAGAAAACAGAGTGAAGTCCTCCTTCTGCTGGATGTTAACACGAGGGTTTTTTAATCTTTCCAGATTCAATTTATGTAACTCTGTTAGAGGGAAGAGAAAGGAACGTCTCCAGAAAGATGTGCTCACCAGTAAACCCCCCACCTCCGGGAAAAAAAATAAAATGGACTTCAGTCTCTCAAACTCTCCTCTTCCATGAAACGACGCAGTGAAATGGTGAAGACCAATGAAGGAACCTGGGACAACTCCATAAGAAAACATCGATACATGATACAAAGCCAAGAATTGCCGTGAATTAGGACTCAGATCTCTCCTTTGGCCTGGTGACTGACACGTCAATACGTTCAGCTTCTAATATCCGTAATCGGTAACGTAAGAAGAGAAGCCTTGATTCTGGAAATTGAGATTGGTGTTTGGAAATGCTGTCTGGAACACGGAGCTGTGTCCTTTACCGTAACTCGAAACAAGACTTTGGGCCGGGGGGGTGGGTGTCAAATCCTAACTCTTAATTCTGCAGTTACCTTTTCTTCAGTCCTCACAAATGTAGGCACAGCAGTAATGGAAATTAACTTTTTTTAAAAATTATATATTCAGTTTGCAGTAGACATTCCTTATGTATTATTGTTTGTATTTATTTATGATTATCAATTTAACATTAATATTGTATCAAAAAAAAAACCAAACCTCCTTATGAAAATGAGTATGGATGTATACAGTATGTCTGATTTTTATCCACAAAGAATGAATCTGATTCAGAATGCTTTTCAGCTGACATACAGAGCACTAAATATTTTAAAGGTCTGAATCTAATGAATTCTCAGTATATATGGGAATTAGGGAAGAGCTGTAAAATGCGTTAATCCTTATAGTCAATTCTGTGCCTAGGATTTTGCAAGGGAACAGTTAACTGACTAGAAGAAGCACTACATTTTTAATTCAGCATTAGTGCGTTGGGAAGGAACTTTATTGCTTTGTGCTTGGCATGTCATTATTTTTACATTTGACATTATAAGGCCTTTCCAAAATGAATGTGAGGAATTGCTTTCACTTTAAGACTTTCCTTCTTTTCTGTAAAAAAAAAAAACAAAAAAAAAATAAAATTGAGGTGTTGTGTGTTGGGGGGGGAAGCCTTTTCATTTGGCTTGTGCCATGTTTTGGGTCACGTATCTTTTAAAATAAAAAAAAAAGGGGGGGAGTAGCTTCCTTACATGTGTCTAGTGGGTATTTAGTTAACGAAGAATTAAAGTAGCACTGTTGATCGGTGCTTTGTGTAAATACATCCGAACTTTTGGGTGGAGTGGGGCCTTCAGAAGGATAGTCGTTGATATGAAAGCAATTCTGGACATGAATTAAGCATACTTGCTGCATTGTCTCTGCAGATTCTATTTTTGTTTAAAATATTAAAATGTACGTTAGCAAAAATGGGTGGATTTTCAAATAAAATGCAGCTTCCACAGAACTTTTGTTACGGTATGAAAGTCTGAGGTGCTTCTTTTCTTTTTTTTGCTGCTTAAAATGTGCACTGAGAATTGCTTTGTTTACTTAATAAAATACCAAATGTATTTGATACGTGCATATTGTATTGCAGGAGGCGCAGCACCGTGAAGCTGTGAGGGACGTGACCTAGAGAACACCTTCCCGGTGGTGCTGCAGCAGAGACAGCCTTAGTCCCGCTCTAACGAGTTGTCTCCTTAAGAGCTGGATTCCCTACTTAATCTGGTATTTCACGATCTTCTAGTTTTTCAGAATATTCATGGCAATAAACTTGTACTGTTTATAACTGAGCAAGAAGCATTAATACGCCAAAATTCCAGGAGAGGTGGGGAGGGACTCTATCAGGGAGTGCAGAGATAGGATGGGGGTGATGGTTATAAATTGAAAGAGGGGAGATTTAGATGAGATCTCGGGAAGAAACTCTTTCCTGTGAGGGTGGTGAGACACTGGAACAGAGAAGTTGTGGATGCCCCATCCCTGGAGGTGTTC
>JAOXNO010000001.1:207774747-207796890 GCA_028565335.1 Limnodromus scolopaceus
GTTGTCCACCAGGACTCCCAGGTCTTTTTCCTCAGAGCTGCTCTCCAGCAGGTCAGCCCCCAGCCTGTACTGGTGCAGGGGGTTATTCCTCCCCAGGTGCAGTACCCTCCACTTCCCCTTGTTGAATTTCATCTCTGCCAACTCTCCAGCCTGTCCGGGTCTCTCTGTATGGCAGCACAGCCTTCTGGTGTGTCAACCACCCCTCCCAGTTTTGTATCATCAGCAAACTTGCTGAGGGTACTTTCCATACCTTTGTCCCTTACCTGCAAGTCAAGGAAACAGCTGCTGGACAGGAATATCTGACCTGGCTTGAAAAGTGAAACGATGTTTGCGCTGAAGCACGGGATAAGCCATGACACTGCATAGGTACAGGTTGTTTAAAATGTTTTAAGTTTTTCACAAAGCTTTATTCCAAACAGCTGATTCACCCACCAAGTGTTTAAATCAGATTATTCAATGCTTTCACAAGTTGCTAAATAGGAAATGCATAGGTCAGAGACCTGCTTGTGCCTGTGGGAAGTAACTGCATGGTGCGCTCCTCATGGAGTGTCCGGGATGTGCAATGAGAGTGGAAAAACCCCCCACTGACTCAGTGCACTAAGATACCTGTTCACAGAAACTACCCACAAACCAAAGATACAGGGTTACACATCATATTTGGCCAATTAAAAAAAAAAAAAAAAGATATATATTTAAGACTAGTGATTTTTATGCTCTTTTTATTAATTTTTTTTCCAATAAATTTTTGGTTATTTCAATAAATTTAAGTAGGGGTCAAATGAAGACAAATAAAATGCATTCAAACGTTCAATTTCTACCAATCGTTGAATTAAGCTTGGATAAATTAGATTCTGCTTTAGCAAGTTGTTAAGTATTTTGTAACAGATCTACATTTTATGGCAGCCTGCATTTACCCATTGCGTGTCTGACCAAGAGGGAATTCCACAGTTGAGAGACCACAAGTGGGGACCACAAAAACTAAATATTAAGTCGGATCCTTCATTAGATAGAGGTGCAGCTCCCTGCACTGAGAAGCCCCAAAAGTGCACAAGCATTGTCACAGTGGTGAGGAAAGCAACCTTTCAGTTAGCCATCTGCACACAGACATCCCTCTCATTAAACTTCTACGTGTAAATCATGATTCAGGCACTCAAAAACAGTTTCCATAAAGCCCAGTGGCACATGCTTCTTCAAGAACAGAACAAATATTTAATGAATTGAGAATGTTACATTTCTATGTTAACAGCACAGTTTGCCTATTTTTAACCAACCTCTTCTTCAGATAAGGCCTTGATCATCTTGGCTGTGATGTGCTGGTCTGATTTACCACAAATGTCGTCTTCTATGTGGCTCCTGCTTGGCATTTCTTTTGGATCTTTATGAATAGGCATGGCTCTTCCAACCACACACATCAGCTTTGTCTCCAGAGGACCCAGTTTTAAGTATTCCTTATGAAGAAAAAGCATTATTCTTCTGCAATTATATCGAAAAGCAGCTGTTCTTCAAAAAAACCACCCAGCAACTCTCCTTTTAAAAGTGACTGTACGGATGCTGCCCTGGGGTTGCTCTGTTTGGTAATGTCAGTGTTAACAGGCCTTGTTTACAAGCCAGCTCATCTTAGGAGGCTGCAGCTCTGCTCTCCTCTTCTTTTCCTGTGTGTTTTCACCAATAACACTTTCTCCACAAACCAAATCCTACTCCCAAGTTCAGTTCTGTGAGAAGAATTAAACTAATCCACCAACTCACTACTGCCAAGAGAGAGAGGTCCAAGTCCAGCCATGTGCTTCCACCTCGTCTGTGCTGGCTCTGGTCTTCTCCAAACCTCTGAGTTAATTTGGTTGACTAACCCAACAGCAAACTAATTCAGGAGGAGAAAAAAAAGCGAGCTTTTCTGCAGGGATAGTGAGTGAATCAGCTACAGAAAAGGCCAATGTGCGCTATGGGTTCCCTAGGGGCAGGAGCAGGACCATCCAGCCAAGGGCAGGAGAGGGAAGAAGGAACCTACAGTGCAGGCTCTTGAATCATCTCTATTAATAATTGCTTTCAAAATAGCTGCCAATGCAAGGTCACTGTTCGCAATTACACCTTCGCTGCTATAAAGTATGAGAATGTCAGCAGCACCTACCCCCCTCTGCAGCTCTAGCAGCAGGAAGAAAGAAGCACAGCTCATATTCCTCTCCCAAGGCAACAACTGCCAGGAAACAAATGCCTGGACAGGTCTTTTTTTTGTTAAATGCTCAGCTTTTCTATGAAATGACTCGTCAGAGCCTCTCCTTAAGTTAGTCTCTCCTCAAGGCAACAGGATGATTTCTCTGAACACAAGTTGCAGGGTATTAATCAAGCTAATGCCAAATTTCTAGAAAAAGAGTTGTTGTTTTTTGTGGGTTTGTTGTTGGTTTTTTTTTTTAACTCATTATTGAGTATGTTTGAATAGAATATTCAAGAGTAAAGAAACATGGAGAAGCATCTTTACATGGCAAACCCTGCAGTCTGCACCACATCTTTAATTTGCAGTAGAAATTGATGATGTAGAGTAATGTATTTTCTGAGAGTAATTAGTTTATTTAGAAATACATTCAAGTTTTCGTAACTCGCGTGTAGTATTGAAAGCACCCAGGAAACGCCTTTTTGCAACTGAGGATCGAGGATCTCCTGAAGCAGGTGCCACCACCTCTTTCAAAAACCACACAAAATCTGCTTATTTACATGTAAGCTGTACCTTTCTGTTTTCTTAACCCCTGTATTTTGCACTCAGGAACACCTTCATCTCAGCTTGCTGTTGAAGGAATAATTTACTTGTTGATCCCTTAATGCTACTATGCAACATCCATTCTAAAGGACCAGCATCTAAGCACACCAGTCTCTGCAGTACCACAGAAAACTGTCACTAGGTGACATTCAAAATTCTTTCTAGGGGGAATTTAATCCTGAAACCCACGTATGCTGATTCCTAGGATGCTGTTCAATGTGTCTCGTGCTACCAGAAATGCCCTAAGGCATCCAAAACATCCACGTGAGGCAGGCCTGTATGACACAGAACCTGTGCTCTTTTAGCCCAGTTTCTGAAGGACAAGGAGTGTCACAACCATCTCAAACAGCACCAGACACCTACGATTAAGCATCTGAATTGTACACTATTAAGGTAAAAGACATTGGAGGTTTTTCTGCTGTAACAGCACTGGGAATAGAACGTTCCTGGCAGTAGCTCATGCCCCATACTGAAAGCTGTTTGTATCAGTGAAAGACCCGATTACTTTAACTCATACCTGGAAATCTTTTTCATCTTCATACAACAAGCCATCTACAGTTGGGGTGAGTGACTTTTCCCACAGCTCCTCATCACTGTCTTGAGGCTTCTCATTCTCCGTTTTAGACTGAGTCTTTGGAAAGGCTTTTCTCTTCTGACAGGGGACTGTGGCACTTCTGACACTTTCACCTCCATCTGTCTTGGCTTTTTAAAGAGAAGAACAATGATATGTATGCAATTGTTAAGCTTTATGAAGATCAGGATTAGTACTTGGTTGAAATTGATTGGAAGTTAGAAGTAGTGGCTCTGTGGGATGAAGCAAGGGGAAAAAAAATGAGCTTTTATCAGTTCAACTTAAATCCTACGTAGTCCTGAACAGTTAAAAAATATAAAAGGCGGCAAAAACAAGTATAAACTTTTTCTATATCCACGCAGGTATCTCTATATGTACATATATGCAAATTCCTGAAACACAGCTAGTCTACTTATAACTTCCCTGAAGAGTTCACATTTGCAATTGACTAGTTCTCAGGGTAACAGAAAATTCTGGACAGAGGCTGCCAAGTTATATGTTTGCCTGGGACGATGAGTTGGGAACAAAACCTGCTCCTCCCAGTAACTATCGTAAAGGTTAGCAAAGGTAATAGTTCAAAGTAAACATAGGTCTAATTCAGAAGTCTTGGTCAACATGTTTGTTGGTGCCTGACGGTTCCAGCAAGGCCCATCTATGGCTGGAACTGATCAGAACTTCAACAGATTTGTTCATGTATCTATAACTGTATGGCTTCAATTTTTGCAATTTACCTCTTTGATTTAATTTTGTTCTTTTCCCCCCTTCTGGTCTTCTACTCACACAAAGATGTAAAATAAAACATGTGATTCTAAGGAATCCATAGAAACCATCCTGCATAGATAAGTACATTCACATAGTCCTTGCCTAATGGTATATCCTTTTCCTGGGCACACCTACCAGAGTAGATGGAGATTCAGCCCAAAATTCGGTACTGCTTACCAAGATTTTCAGTTCAGCCTGAACTCCATGAAGCTTTATCTGCTCTTTCTAGAGATTTATTTAGAATTTAACTCCAGTGTATCTCTAGGAGTGTAAAGGAATGAGTGTAAAGTGCACCTACACTTCAAGCAAATGCCAACATAGAGTTTAAGAGTTGTCCTCTCGGCAACAGGATAACAATGAAGTTTTGTTGATATAGATGAGTAAATAACTGATTAAGTATATGAATTATATGTTCATAAATGATGGCTGATCCTATGAACCACATTCCAAGCCAGCTCTATATGAGTAATTACATCCAATATTCTAAACACCAATTTAAATTTTAACACTGTACTGCAGGTAGATTGTGGTTTTGTCTTCTTAACAGAAACTACAGTCTAGCATTGCTGTGGTGGCTGCAATTAAGTGGGAAATTAAGTGTTCACCATGTAAAACAGGCAGTTTGGTAAAAAAACTTAAGAAATGAAAAGTTTGTAAAAGTTCCATAACTTATCAGCTCTTATAAGCATGTACATTACCTGCATACTCTCTATACTCTACTTCTTGCATTTCATCCTTATGACATTCATCTTTCAAGCCAGCTGCCTGGGTAAGAAACAAATGCCTACAAAATTAAAAAAATAAAGTGAAATTCATATTAGGGGTCTGAATTTTCTCTCTGAATTGTCCTGTGCAATCTCTTGGAGTGTGTGTGGGGGTGCATACCCTTTCTGAAAGCCATTTGCTGCTTAACCACAAATGCAGAATAGCGCAATGGTTTAAAAATGCAATGGAGGCAGCCAGGTAGCTTAGTGGCTAACATGCTGCTTTTTTTTTTTATTCTTAGTGCCTAAGTTCAACTATGTCCATGAGACTAAAAGAAAACAAATGTTATAGTCTCCAGTCAGTCCAAGATTCAAACCACAGCTGGCAGTTCTCACTTAAAAGCAGTCCAAAGTTTGAAGAGGAGAGAAAAATGGTCACTTCTTAAGCCTTGGAAGTTTTTTATGCAATATGGCTGAAATCACTGAGCTGGGACTGGAAAATGAAGATAGATCATTCCCATTGTTACATTGTGCTTTTGATACCATTAGTGTTGACATTTTGCAGCTAAATTTATCTTTCTCTAGGGAGCAAGTTAAATAATTTCAATATAAAAGAAACTAAATACAAAGATATGTCTACAGACAGACCTACCCCAAGGCCTCTTCCTTACTCAGTACCAAGCCGTCTGTTTCACTTGAGATTGCAAAACCCCATATATTTGCATATTAATCTTCACATCCTTAAACATGTATCCAACAGTAAAGACAAAAATCTATTAGTCGGCACTTGGTCTGAGAAGCTGGGTCTGAGGCAATTGCAACAGAAAGAAACTATTTCCAAGCCCCTATGGAAAAGTGAGTGTTGCTAGTTCATAATAGATTGTTAAAGAACCCATTTTCTTCCCTGAATTTTGGTATTTAGGAGGCTACAATATCACCATCATCCTTCAGACACACCAGTTCCACACATGCTCAGTCAAATCCTGCCTCTCCTCAAGTAGGAATCTACCTTGGCTTTCTTGTGGTAAAGCCCAAATAGCTTTAGAGGCAGAAGGAGGAATTACCTTTTAAGAACAAATTAATCACTTTTGAGTCTGCAAAGGCATCATTTTACCTGGGTACTCTCAAATTCTGAAGTCTGCTATCAATCAGTTTTGTCACTAAGCTGATATTTTCTTCTTCCAGGAGCTGAATAGAGGCTTTCAAATCACTTACTTCCTTTTGGTAGACCTTAACCTTTTGACAATTAAAAACAAAAAAAAAAGGATAATTTTAGAAAGAATATACCCATTTTGGAAAGCTTTCGTAGTAACTGTCTTAATAGCACATACTATCAGCAAGACAGCACATTTGGTGGAGAAACACAGTGACATATTTTCAGGTGAAGAGAAAGGCCTCTGGGTCTTCCACACCTTCTTTAGAACCTGGGAGGTTCTTACTGGGAGAACTCTGTCAATCACAGACAGACCTTTGGGCTATGAAACCCTGATAGCAGAACCTTCTCATGTAGCCACACAGGTTTGGGAGACAGAAGCTCTGGATTGTTCTTTTTTGCTTTCACATGAGAGCTTTGAGAGAGAAAAAACTTCTTTGTAGAGTTCTTCAGGCTCTTGCTCAGCAAGTGTTGCTTTTCTAACTCCTGCCTACACACAAAACCTTCTTCCCCAGAATTAGTGAAGCTTTCAGTCCAAGTTAGCCACAATGTTGGCTAAACACCAGGTTCTACTTTCTTTTGGATTGCTAATCACCCCATATTGCCATGAAGTTATGTTAACCAAAGGATACCAGTTATCCAGTTCCCGCAGTCACACAATGGTATGGGGTTGGAAGGGACCTCATCTAGTCCAACCCCCCTGCCAAAGCAGGTCCACCTAAAGCAGGTTGCACAGGAACGTGTCCAGGAGGGTTTTGAATGTCTCCGGAGATGGAGACTCCACAGCCTCTCCACAATTCCTCTTACTTTCCCTGAGGTTCTTACCCCTTCACTGGGAAGTGGAACTTACGATGGGAAGAAATCTTAGCCATACGCACATTGTTTAAAAACAATACCTAGTGATCTGAATGCATCTGTTCTCACCAAAGGCCAATTAACCCAGCTATAATCATCCAAATTTGCAGTTAAAAAAGTAGTTCCCACTTCTCCCAGGGATTAAAAAAGGTGAAAATGACAGGGCATTAACCAGTAACAGGATGTGGCTTGGCACGAGGAAGTGATGCAGCTTTGCACCATCTCAGTGTGACACACTAACCATGGAAAAATGTGACTGAAGTCTCCAAATCTGTTCAAATTTGGAGGTAACTAGTTTAGGGCTGTTTTGGTAAGTCATTTTTCAGTTCAGTGGCCAAAATGAAAAAAATGTTACATTTTGAACTGGGACAAAACTGAAATGTTTGGTTTATTTCCCCAGAAGAAAACACTGGAAGAGTCTGTCAGCTACATATAAACATTAGCCTGAAAGAAAATATTTCATCTGTATAAGAAAAGCACAGAAAATGAATGGGTGAATTCAGAGGACTGGAGAAATTAGTGATAATAGTTTTGTTTTCCACAATAATTCAAAGCACTAATTCATAACATAGAGAGGAAAGAAACCCACATCCCTCAACTCTCAGGAGAGGGCCTGTCAGGACATAAGGGTACTCCAAAATGGATCTCCCCTGTTGACACTGCCTAATGTGTGTAAAATTTGTAAGCATTCAGTGAGACAGGGAGATGGGAAGGGAATTCATACTCATTCATTGGTAAGATGTACAGGCTCAAGCTTCTGTTTGTTTATACAGGTTAAAACATTAATTCTTTCCTATTGACCCCTACCTCATTGCCTCAGAATTCGTGGTTTGGACACCTTCCCTGGAAAGTTAAAGATGCAGGCTCAGAGCTCATTAAGGGGAAGAAGCAAAGCCCTATCCCTGCATACTGGCAAGTATCTTAAACTAGTAGGTAAAGGAGAAAACTCTGCCAGGTTTGTTGATGTGATACTGAAAAATAAGTTCATTTTTTAATTTCCCAAAAAGTTTTGCTCAATTCTAAACTGTGCAAACTGTGAGGTTGTAAAGGTGGATAAGGGTATTTCCTCCCTTCAATCTCTTGCTTAGATCGGATTGCAACAAAGAACCTGTATTGATTGGAACAAGTGCAATCAGACTTTCATCATGAAAAAACCAGTTTCCTACATTTGGCTCACAAAAAACTATCTAAATTGCCATTAAAGGACAGTACAAAAGCTATCAAGTAATCAATTACAACTATATATGATTTTGATTTTCCTCTCTTCGGTGTACTAATCTTTATTATCCCCCATTTAAAGCTGTCTCAAACCCTTTCTCCAAAACCGTTTCCAACATCCATATCCATTTCCTTTCAATACAGCAGTGCTAGAACTTTAATGCAATTCAAAACTACACTCTTCAGTTACTTACACAGCGGAACCTTTACACTCTACTAATACTTTACACTATTTAGTATCTAATACTTTACACTATTTAGTATCCCAATCTCCACAGATAGAAATACTTAATTGTATGGAACGTTGTGGTCCTTCCTATGACTGCTTGGGCAGGAAAACGGGTCCTTCATTGGTGAAAGCAGCTGTTCACCTTTTACCTTTATTTGCCGAATACACCGTTTGCTGCTCAGGATTACAGATTAATTACAGGACAATTGCTCTCCTTTTCCTAGGAAAGTCTTCAGAGGCTCATCACTGGAAACACTGCATTTCAAAGCTGAACCCCACGATAAACTGTATGCAAGCGATCCTCTTACCTCTTCTTTTAACCATTCATTTTCTTTGATTTCTCTGCGACTGTTTTTGTCCAAGTATCTTACAGCTTTCTGAGAAAACAAAATTTCAGATCATCTCTTCTGAAAGCAGGAATTTGATAATGCTGCACACTTTAAAGAAGAACCTTCTGCTGTTTAGCAGGAAATAATTAAGAAAAATCCACGCGACAGACTGTAGCAGCCCCTGAGGGATTACAAGGGGATTTAGTCCACAAGGCCAGCTGTTTCTACTCTATCATCCTGCCCAGTGTGGTTTATATGTCAAGCAATTCCCCAATATTTCATAACTTCCCATATTAAAATAGGACGGTTCCTTTTTGCCTAACAAGTTCTGCTATGTTCCCACTACTGCTCAAATCTTCCTGTTTTCAGGAAAGCAAATCTTTAGCTATTAAAAAAACCCAAGCAAAATCACAAATGAGGCAGTACTCATCAAATACTGACAAGGGGCTTAAACATGTAGTGGTCTATGCTAATGAGCCAAGACTATAATTTAATTATTGATGTCAGTAAGAGGAAAAGGAACAACTGGGAGGTAAGATGCCCTGTAGATCATCATAAATGCAGTCCTTTGGATTATGTTCTCATGTGACTGAAAATTCCAGGACTGAAGTCAGGGAATTTAAATACCTAATGGGCCCAACTGGAGTTTTGTACTGAAGCACACTCTGCATTTTGTGAGTGCAAAAAGTCATCAGCATAAACACTTTCTAAATCATGTTTGCAAATCAGAGCTGGCAGAGATGAGAAAAGAATCTGTATAAAGTAAGTCTAAATTTTACTGTAGACTGCACTTTTTTTGACATTTTTAAAATGTTGTACAAGTACAAAACAACTTTTTTTTTTTCAAATTGATGTATATTCCCATGCAGACAATCTCTTAGTGTGTTCTTGTTTCTTGAAGTCTACACAAACATCAAAATCAAGGTCTCAGCAAAAGTGATGTGCTCTTGAATAAGACAAGTGCCCCAGTTTCCCACACTTTGTTCGTAAAATGTCCTCACATCTACTCATTGTTAGTCTGATTAAAAAAAAGTATGTGTGTATAACAATAACCATTGCAATGTTTAGTAAGAAGATGCACAGTTTATTTCACTCTCAATTTATCAGAAAAGTTCCAAGTCTTAAATCAAATTGAAATAATTATTAATGCAGAGTACATGAATCCTAATTATGATGCTGTTAGCACTCTTAAAAAAGGGAGAAGGAATTAATACCTCTGGGGCCTGTTCCTTACATAACTTCATATGCCTCTCAACCAGTCTGTCCTTTTCTTCTTTCACTGCTTTCAAAGCATTTCTATAATACTCTTCAAAACAAAAAAGAAAATCAGAAATCATTATCTGACATCCATTTCTCCTGACAACAAAGAGATGATTGGCATGTTGTTCCTAAATTGGAACTTATCAGCCAGCATCACATGCATAGATGCTCCACAGAAAAGGATTCAAACATCCTTGTCCATAGAAATTGTGTTCCTAAACCCAAAAGACAATAGTGTTAACTACAAAATTAGAAATCTGAAGTGGCTTACACATTTCTGTTGGCAACTACAACGGCTAAAAAACTGAGCAATTCTCTGCTAAAATATTGACATCTTAACACTAAATATTGTCTTTCTCAATAACAGAGCTCCTGGAGCCATGAAAGAGATTTGCTTAGAAAATTTATTTTTTAGGTATAGAAGCATATTGGATCATCTTATGCACATGGCATTTTTGAGACAGTTATTATACAGAGCCTGATAATTATTCTGACTTATCTAAGCCTTCCAGGGGGTTCTAATTTGACAACAGGATGAAATGGAGAATGTGGCAATTACCTCAATGATTTGCTTTCATCCTTATTTGTGGTCATTATTTAGAAAGCATATCTTCACTTAACT
This sequence comes from Limnodromus scolopaceus, assembly GCA_028565335.1. Taxonomy (NCBI): domain Eukaryota; kingdom Metazoa; phylum Chordata; class Aves; order Charadriiformes; family Scolopacidae; genus Limnodromus; species Limnodromus scolopaceus. The sequence continues at coordinate 207,785,200 of JAOXNO010000001.1, forward strand.
CAATTTGTTTGGCTTCAGGTTCTAGTCACTTGCTATTTAATTATTTTACCCTTCCCTTCAACTGATTTTGTGCTATTCTAAATAGCCCACCTGCTGCCTGGTATTTTCTCCTTTGAAGGAATGAATGAGATTGTAGTAATTTTCTTTTAAGGAAAGCACTTCATACTTGTTCAAGAGGCCTGAAATTCAGCCTAGCTCTGCACTTCTGCTGCAGACAGCCTATTGCTGATCTGGTTGTAAACGAGTACCTGGTTGTGGACCCGCTGTGGAGTCAAAGGCAGTCAAATATGAAAGGTGCATTAACTGTGCTTTAGTTCTTAATTTAACACTGTGCAAGCTGTCTTGCCTTAGTCAATCCACCATGTATAGACTTGGCAGAATGAAATGGAAGTACTTACATGCTATAATTAATTCATCTTTTCATTCTTTCAGACAGCTAAACAACCCGAGTTGTACTGGGAGAATGAAGAAAAGGAGAAACTGTTCAGACGTACTTACTGTTTCTAAGGAGGCTGTTTTCCCTAACTCTCTCACTGCAACACTGCTTTCCCCAGACCTCACGTTAGTTTATGGCTCTCTTTTGCTTCCTCTCCTCCAGCAATTTTGTTTAAAATGCCCTCTCCAGACCAGTGACCTGTGCGGGCGTCAAGCCCTTTAGTGGTACCTACAGAGACAGAAACCTCTTCAGCTATGCTTATTCCCTAAGCCTGATACACCTTTGAGGAGTGGACAAGCCCTATTTGCTGCCACATCACTCTAGAAGCTTTGTTAGGTTTGGTTGGCTGGGGGGTTTTTTGTGTTTTGGTTTTTTTTGTAGGCTAGAAGACTCTACTTCCCAGCTACTTTATAAGTTTGATTTTAGGAAGTAAAATAGCATGCTAACATCCAGTACTGGCAGCACCATTTTGCAGTATGTTAATTAGGCAACTGCTATATGTACCTTTGTAATAGTCTTTCTATAAATACACTTCCGTTCGACCACAATTTTTTGGCTCTGTACCCTGTGGCATGCAGGAGGTCAGACTGAATGTTCCCACTGGCTCATTCTGGCATTCTATATAAAAGCCCATTCTCTTTTTCATTTCATATTTCAGCAGCTGTATAGCAAAGTTCTAAATTGATTAAGAACATGGAAAACGCATAATGAAAAATATCAACCACTCCTGAATAAAGAGACAGATATCTGACCAGCAATCTGGCAATGTAGAAAACACAGTGCAGATCTTAATCATGATAAAATATGTTTCAAGAGACAAAAAGATAGCTAGCTGGCTCTTATCCACAGTAGTTGCTGCCTGGTAATGGTTGGCACAGAATATACAGAGACCCTTAGAGCAGTGTCACTGCCTGTTACTACCAGCTGCTTGGCTATGGACATGCATACTGAGAGGGACATAAAGGAAGAAAACCAGGACATCCTTCTCCCATTAGAAGCACGGGTTATGTAACAGTAAAATATTTAAAAGATTTTAAAATAATGAAGTAGTAAAGAAATCGTTGTAAAGCACTTGGCACTAGAATACATAAGCTCTCAAATTAATTCCACTGTTGTGTCAGTATTGAAATGGTTCCCAGTATTTGTATATGTCTGTACTGGCAGTTTTGAAGGGTCTCACACAAGACTATGCAACAAGGAGGCAAAGTTCAGACCACTGGCTAAACAGCTCCCTCTAGTTCTGCATTTAAACCAGGCTGCTCAGTTTAAAAGACTGTTCCAAGAATGAGCTCATACTACTTTCCTGTCAAAGGAGTTTTCAACATGTGAAGTGCTTGTAGCATGACGAGAAGCAACAAGAGCATTGTCAACGTTCTCGAGTGTGACTGCTAAGGGAGTCCTGTATGTAGGCAACCTAAATATGTGTAGACTTATTTTTAGAAAACTGCTGTCCTTCATAATAATATTTTTTAAAAAGAAAATAGTCGGAAGATAAGCTTATCACTTTCTTTAAGTGTTCGTAATTTCTGTAACTTTCTCAATTTCCTTAATATAGGGACTTTCACAGAGAGAGTTCTTCCATTTTATAGGATTATGCAGCCTAGTTTAGATGCACTGTCTTGGAAAAGCTGATATAAGCTACTATAACTTGAAATCAAACTAAATTTATAATTTCATTAATTCCCAGAAGTAATACATAAAGAGCTTGTAAGACTTGCATTACGCTAGCTGTAAACTGACCTACAGTCCTGTGATGGTCATCTTTTACTTGCTTGATGTCTTTTTCCAGATTCATAATCTTTTCAGCGTCTATTTTACTTCCTACATTTTTGTATTCCAACCAATAATCCCTTTCAGCCTGCTTTACCAAAAATCTTTGGTCAGCTTCTTCAATCTGGGAGTGCAGATCTATTAAAGTAAGAACATCAAAAGATAAATTCCTTACTGGTATCTTGAACTGATAATTCAAAATTCTTATGACTTCATCAAATTCTTTAATAAAAGTTCTTTCACTGGATTTGGAGAAATAAGGGTGATTTTTCCACTCTACAATACATCACAACATGATGACCTCACATAGTGTCAAGGGCCACCATCATTGCTGAAAACAGCTTGATCCTATTCTGCCAAGGAGACACAACATTTCGTACTGAAATGTTGTAACCAAAGACACATTTGTCTCCCACGGAGAATCTCAAGAATGGCAGCCAGGACCTTCAACAATCAAAACTGGTCATTTTTGCTGCCATCAATAATTTTTGGTCTTTTTTTAATCTTCCAGTGGAGCCAGTGTACAGGGCTTTCATAAAGTTCAGCTTAATCGAAAATACAAAGCCTCTGTACTTGCACAGTAATACACATCACTTGAAAGGAACAAAACAGAGTCTAATTTATGAGGTCAGTTTCTAGAAAAGACTCACTTCCATTGAATTTTAACTCAACTTAATTAACAGGTTTACTTATAAGCCTTCCGCAATCTCATACTAGGCTTAGGGAGCTCAATTTTGGGGAAAAAGGCTTTATGCTTTTCATGGAACAAAAGAAGTTTAATCTCTATTTAAAATGCAAAAGAAAAAAGTACTCAATCCTAACTGTGTAAACTGCAAACCACACTTCCATGAATCACAACATACCTTTCAGAAGTCGCTCTTCATCCTTAACGTACTGCCATACTTCTTTCAGTGACTCTTCCACATCATCCCTAGTTACAACCTCCTTTGCATCTCGTTTTTCCTCCTGTTCTTCTATTTGTCTTAATGTACGCCTGAGGCGCGCCTGCTGCTCTTTCTTCATGAGGTCATTCTACGAAAGAACAACAGAAGAAAAGACACGTATTAAAAGGTTTTCAAATTAGTTTTCAAAGTTACAAACTTAGGTAATGAAGAAAAGTAAAAGGATGCACTGCAAAAACACTCAGCTAAACAGCTATTCTTCATATTTGAAAGGGATGGAGCGGAAGAGAGAATTTGCAAGTCTCAGAAGTTTCTCAGTAACTCCAAGACCACTACAAGAAAATGAGAGACAAACAACTGCTGTACTTGGTGCAGCACATGAACAGTCCTCTGTTGCCTGGGAACTTCCTTGTTGGTCGATTTAATATTTATTTGTAGGAGTTATTTACTTTGCTCCAACATTCCTCATGACAATTTACTACCTTCACATAGAAATATCAGACAATCAGGTCATTTCCATGGAACCACAGCAGAGGATCTAGTCAGAGTTGGAATTAGTTACACTTACTGATTCCACAACCGTGATTATATCCCCTTGCCCTGACCCTCTCAAGCGATACTCAAATTATTTGAAATTACTGATCGTGTTCGTTTGCTCCCAAAGGACACCATAAAGGAGCAAATAACCATCCCAGCCAAACTGTAGCAGTAATTATGCAGTCGAGAGAATCTCAAACATTACCCACTTCTAAAAGGATTATGTCTAAACCACTCAGAAATATTAAGCAGGAAACAAAGAAGGGAGCCCAAAGAACTGTCAAAACATGGTTAAATCGAACAAATAGCACTTAAAGCCTGCCCTTGCACAGTCTAAAATATGAAGGAGTCCTTGAGAGATATGAACGAGCAGCAAATTGGGGGAATAACCATAAGAGACCTCAGGTGTCTGCAGAGAGAAGAACCAAATGCCACTTCCATTAATAGTTAAGGCCACAAATCAAACACAATCCAGGCTTCAAGACTGAAAGGAACACCAACAAAAGCTAACAGATGGATACTTACAAAAGCAGCGCAATTATCGGGCATCAGAAGGACAGAGAGACACTGTTTCCATGTTTCACTGCTACAGGAAGAGCAGACTGCAACTTGTTTAACTCAGTTTATGGATTTCTGAGCGATTTGGATTAATTTCATTAGCTAGCTGATTATATATGCACTTTCAGAGTTCACTGCTCTCAGTCATCAGATGTCATATTACGGTTCTTTATATATGGTTCTTTATATACAGTTCTTTAAAGTGTCACTCAGGTGTGATCAGTAGCTACATAATCTTGTTTCTAAAAATCACTCAACACAACTCTTAATCCTCAAGAAGGCGACTCTTCATCAAGCAGTTCTAAAAATTGCACCTAGACAATCAAGTGATGCTCTTTCTGCTTGATTCTTGTAACTAAGTTTCTAAGAATAACTAAACTCTCTCATAGATACCTGTGCAATTCCGTTACCTTAGCAGTGAATCAAAGAAACTCAGCAAACCTCAATACTCGGTTAGATCTGCCAATACTACTGACAAAACTGAAGTTAATACTGTTTACTCTTCTGTGAACTGAAAGCGTATTCTTGACTTCCTCGAGGAATATTTACAGGACTGTTTAAAAAGGCACATCTGAATGTACCTCGTAAAGTTACCCCCTGTCCTATGTTTGCTGCAGAGTAAGATGAAATACTTGGGTAGTTACTGAGGATCTCACTTTTACTCACTGCTGTGTCCAATTCTGCAATGTTCTACTCCTGCAGCTTCTTTTTTGCATGGTTATATTCAGACATTTATGCTTTATGTCACACTTAATTCAGATAACACTTTAACTTTCATGCACAAAAAGTGATTCACTAACTCTAGTTTCATTGACTGTAAGAAATTCACTGCAATCACTAGTTATAGTAAATGTAGTATTAGGTTTAAAAGAATAAAATCGAATCTGCAAGTTAAAATATCACATATAAAATGTGTTGGGAGAAGGATGCATGGTCACTTACTCTCTCATGATATTCTTTGTTCTTTTTTTCCACTTGTTTCAGACCAAGCAAAAGCCGATCAATTGCCGCTTCTTTTGTCTCAATTCTGTGGAGAAAGAGTAAAGAAAGAGAAATTCTTACCAAAATAGAAGAGAGAGAAATGTTATTTAACATTAGACATATGTTATTTAACATCTAGATTAGATGTAAATACTATTGAAACATTTATTTTTGTATCATATTCCTTGACTCATTTGGGTGGATACCACTGTCTTACTACACATAAAGAAATTATTTCCTATATACATCTGGACCTTCACGTTAGTTTGGATCTCATGCTCCTGCTGAGAAACAGACTCCCTGACTATACTGTTGCTTTTTAACTGCTAGAGAGGATTAAGTTGGTTTATTCTTTCTGGATGTGGTTTAGCTGACCTACTGCACAGGTCTTTTTTAGAACAAGATTATTTGTGCTCCAAAAATATTTATTACTCACCACTCGCTGCAGAGGAAGCCTAGGCAACTCTCTCAGACATAGGGCAGAGGAATCCCAAATTGGAGAATTAAATGGAATTGAATTCTTCTGAAAATTTGGTTTGATGAGCTTCATAATCTGCATTTGTACATGTTAGCTTGTACATGAGAACTTGTTAGCTTTTAAGAAGCACTAAGAGAAAAGGGACTGCAGCCTGAGTAGTTTCCTTTAAGTATTTAGACATTTTTTTCAAAAAAACTAGCTCACTGCTTTCAGAATTCTCATAGACTACTCATCATCCTCTTCGCCACAGCTGTAAAATAAGCATTTTTTTCTGGTGTTCTCTCTTCTAGAATGTGAAATGCCGGGTTGCAAATGGTGTCTATTTGCAAAATTGTCTGTAATCTTTCCCTCTTTTCCCGGAATTCATTCACCGTACAGCACAATAGAGGCAAGTACCACAATTATCACAGTATCTTTTACTGTTTCAACAGCTATTGTTCCTTGGTTTTTTTTGTTTTGGGGTTTTTTTTGCCCATCCCTATTGTATTGTGGTTTTAAAAGAAGAACATTTTTTCCGGGTTAAGTTTAGATCACTCAGTCATGCAAATTGCAAGTTACTAGACTTGCATCCTCTGGTGTCAATGTGCTCCAACATATTCCTCAGGTTTTCCATAAAGTTAAAGGATATTAGTTAGAGAGTCTAGAACAGAGATACAGCGGTATGGGGGTGAGGGCTACAGCAAAAATACCTCAATTATTCGACAGAGGTGACAGCTTGGCCACATACTGTGAACTCCAAAATTACCTGCCATTTTATACTGTTTCAGTATTTTGAATACTGATGCTGATCTTAATTTCTGCTACTTTAAGATTTTCCATGAAGCGATCATCTGTATCCATCACTTCATTGATGTCAAAAATTTATGAGCAGAATTTGCTGTTTTGTCTGCTACACATTGGAAATTTCCCACTTAGATTATTTTGTCAGATTCAAAGAGCTACAAAACAGCTAAATTGATGATTCCTTCAATACTATTTTTCTCAACTCTGTATAACAGGTTTCATCTAAATGATTCCATCATCTAGAAAAAACACTCCCCTCCTGTACCATGACAGTTTTGTTGTCATCTATAGGATGTTACCCGGGCAAGTCATTCGTGGGGTGGTTGTTCACAACCAACCAACCCTGAAAAAGAAAACTGTTCTGAAATGCAAAAAACCTTACTATGAACAGCAACTGTTCTTCAAAGTACAGAAGAAAAAGCAGGAATGGAAGTTAAATAAATACTACACGTTTGATAAACCCTGAAGCGGAACGTGAAAAAAGCTTGTATGATTATGCTGTTTTGTTCAATAATGTGGTACAGAGAAGTTACAGATCACAGAGGCGAAAAGACAGAGGAAAAGAGCAAGCAAGAGGGAGGGAGAGAAAGTTCTTCCCTTTTCCCCTACTGTTGATGGAGAAACTAAATACCTTCTGTCAGTACAGCACACATTTCAGTGGAAGACTTCAGACAAATGAGTTGTTTACTTGGATATTTGAGTATCCATAACAGTAACTCTAACAGAAAGTAGCGATTTTTTTTTCTCAGCCTAGTAATACAGTTTTCTTGTTTCTTAGCAAAATAGACAGGTTGAGTTGTTGACTTTTTGGATGGTATTTATTTGCGATATGATTCAGCTAAATCTGGTCTTTATCCCTATGGAAACTTGTGCTCTGTAAAATAAAGTAAAAAATCCCACATAAACCCTGTAAACATCCTATAGATGTCACTAGAACTGTATGTGGCGCTCTTTGGTTTGCCTACCCTGCTTTTCATTTCTGCATCAAGGCAGTACTTCTTGCTCCCTAAATGCTAAAAATTGTTGCATATTGGATGCTGTTGAGGTTTTTCCCGTTCAATTTCCATCTCTTTGATAAAAGTCACAGAGGTTAATTTTAATCCTTTCAATCATCTACTCAAGGGACAGGAGATTCAGTAAAATGGACTATTTTGTAACTACTTCTGACATTCCCCTCTTAGCTCTTATTTTTCTCTGCTTGGTTTTAAGAAACCTTTAAGTTATCCCTCCATTATTTTCAAAATAAAACACTTTCCTTTGTGTTCTGCTCTCAGCTGCACTAAAGTAAGTCTTGAAGTTCTGGCTAGTGACTACATACCTCTGTGAACACCAAGAAACCCTAAAACAGAGTCAAATGTAATCTTGGAACTTGCTACTAACAGACAAAAATGTGGTGGTTTTGTTTGTTTGTTTGTTTTTGTTTTTAATAAAACTTTTTTTCCCAAGTTATAACTTAATGGCATAAAATTATTTCTGACCCACTTCAATGTTTTCTTATAGGTATATTTTAAAAAGTGTGTATTTCCGAAATAGCCTTGAAAACCTAAAACAAGAACACAGAAGAACAGTACACAACTGCCACAGTCAATCAGCTCAGGGTCTGAGTTGGATAACTTGTCTTTGTCATCTGCTTTGCCAATTCACATATTCTATACGAGTGAAAAGTTAAATATATTAAACCTACTGAAATTCTAGTAAGGGTTCTGGGAAAGCTGATTCAGGTTCAGTAAGTTGCTCTTCTGGTTTTTCTTCTTTCTTCTTCTCTTCCATGCTTTTTGTTGTACTTGTGCTAGAAGTTAGACCCAACGGGAAGAGAGGGCAAGCAGAAAAGACAAAAAAGAACCAAGAAATGAATGACTTACAAAATCTCATATGTTCACCAGACTTTGTCACTTGAGACAAGTTCTTAACAGTTCTGAAATAAACAATGTGTTTTGCTGACAACAATAATCCTGTCCCGGGTACCACTCAGGCCCATGATTTTGGGACAACCTGAAGTGTTGTCCTGAGTAAAGATATCATTGCGAACAGTGGCCTCTATCACTAGTTATATATTGCATCCCTTGTTGTGGGCTGTGTTTTACATTCTTGCAAATCAAACAAGCAGTTGTTCCTTTTCCAGTCCTTTGTCTCTGTTTATCAGGCTTGTTTTATCGAGTCCACTTGTTAATATGCATCCCTCTCCCTCTCCTTCTGTTCTTCTAGTGCTATGAATATTTGCCTTTCACTGCAACTCTGATATCAGTTTTCATTGTCAGAGCTGGAACAAAACCACTCTCTGAAGGGATATGCATGTCAGCAGTATTCCCTGGGTGTGTTGTCACAACTACCAACCTCAGAATTCAACTGACAATGGATAGTTCTGTAATGGCACTGGCAGAATATATTATAGAAAATAAAAAAGTCACAAGAAAAGGGCACTTACGAAGATTCCTCACTTTCAGCGGTCACATAATCAAATGCCAAAACCAGATTAGTTCATGTAACATAGGAGGTTTTATTACTGAATGAGTAGAAACATTGTTTATAGCTTGTTTTCACAATAAATTGCTTTTCTGAATTCTCACAATTGTCACTCTAATAGCTATAATCGGTACCAACTTGTTCAGTGACTAAATACAGCAGGCTGGACACTTTTCCTGTTAAAATGAGCACAAGGAAACAGAAAAAAAAAGACAGTGGAAAGCTACATAGCAAGCCTGCCAAATCTATGTGAAATCAAGGGAATGAAGTTAAACCAGCTATCGACAGATGCACTCTCATCCATATGCTGGTGCATGCCCTCTCGCTGCACTCATCATAACCCGAAGCAAGGCAAGGACAGCTTTCTGTATACAAAATAACTTTCTACCCTAAATGAGTGGTTGATGCCTGCTGATGAAATAACTGAGGGTGCCGAGGGCAGGCAGCGTGCTGTATGTTGCAGAAAGGCATGAAAAAGGAATGCTAACTGTACGGCAGCTCTGCAAGGTAAGTGAATGAAAGGATAAACGTACCTTGGAGTTTATGTCCCCATGCAGCTGCTTACACCTTGGAACATCTTTTTCATAATGGTTTATCCAGAAGAATTTTACTCCCACTCTGCTGGAAGCCCGCTTGTGCAGATTTTGTCTGTTCTGCTGCTGAAGAAAAGTTCACACTCGTAGGGTCAATTGTCTAGAGCTGCCAATCACCGTCTTTGCACCACCTGATTATTTATGTTGCAGAAAAAGCTAATTTCATTCACAGAAACCTGGAAAATTGTGACTCCCACCAGCAATGTCTTGAACTTCTGAAGTGTCCCAGATCAAAGTTTTAAGGATTGCTACACATTAGTTAAATATTTCTTCTGTAGAACTTCATAGATCATGCCTGTGGAACAGTACCACCACACGACTTCAGTAACCCTTACTGACATTTACCATCCAACAAAAAACCCTTTTGTACCTGAGCATCCACTTGAGTCTGAAGCCATATTAAGTCCTTAATATTCACAAACAACCTTTGCAGGTACCAATTCAAGTTAAGCTTCAGTTCACCAAATACAATATTTTTCATTAAACTTAAAAATCCAAACCACATGACTGTTCTAAGACTGAGATTTAAAAAAAAGACCAAATGAATTAAGAAAAAAATCTCACTGAGAGAGGAAGTCTGGTACTTAGCTCCCCTAGACCCCTTTGACATTTCCAGCCCAAATGAACAAGTGCAGGATACATTTTTTAAGCATACAGAAGAATCTGTCATCCTTCTTCAGTGCAGAATTAACTGTGGTGGCATTGATTCCATTTTCATTTGAGCATTGATTTTACTGATTTTCTTCAGAAATGGAAGATCGTTGCAGCAATCCCTAACTTTTGTTTTTTTTTTTTAATGATCTCTGTCCCTTCCACTAAATGGAAAATCAAATCCCCTGGTTAAAACTGGATACAAACTGAAACATTCTGAGCAGCACAATTTTGAAAAGGTTTTGGAGTTTTTTTGTGAACTCCAGCCCCAAGTGAGCTCCAGTGACATATTTATGAAATTCTTCCTGTGCAGGGAGCAACAAGAAAGCCTCCAAGCTGTACAACAAGGTAAAAAAATATACTGTAACAGATTTGCTGGATTTTGCAAACCATAGAAAATATGCTCATGTGAGAGAGAAGGAAACATATTTAGCGGGGCTGAGAATTGACTGCAGATTTTAAACCAACAGGAAAACATTCACAGAGGGCAAGATTGATTTCTTCTCCCAGACAAATAAATCACAAGGCATAACTCTTGATGGACCCCCATTATCCCTACCAGAACTTTCTCAATCAATAAATATACTGCCATTACATCCTTAGAAGAAGGAAGTAGATCCCATACACTGTGACCCAAGTACTGTGACTTTCCACTCATCGCAGGGCCCACCTGTCTGGCGGCTCACCATCCACGTGAGCTCAGTCACTACCATCACCAGCATTTGCACCCACACTATTACCCCTGTATATCTGCATTACCAGTAGCCTCCGCTCCTTCAGCCCCTATCCATAATTACCTCAGCACTCTGCAGCCACACCATAACCCCTTCCCAATCTCCAATGCAGGCTAACAATTCCCTCTGCCCTCCTGCCTAACCCTTCTTGCGTATCCCTTGCTACCCCCTTCACCACCAGACGCCTCAGGGGACGAAGCTGGGCCACCCCTCACAGAGTGTCCACAACCACCAGACCCCACTGGTACTGTCACTCTGTGCCTAAGCCCCCATCCATACTGCCCACCACCACCTCTGAGCATCAAAAGTTCCCTATATGGCCAAGCTCTGAGAGATCTCCTCTCACTCTGCCACCATCCACACCCAAGTCCCCCTCATGGCCCTCACCACCTGTGCCCCCAAGGCCTAAACGGTCACCACAACGCCCCGGCACCCGGTCACCACCCGGGTTCTGGCTGTACCCACACACTGTTCCTGCTCCAGGGAGCCTCCCCGGCCCTTCCGCAGACCCCACAGCTCCCGGCTGCGGCCCGCGGTCAGTCAGGGCCTACCGCCCGCCCCGCCGCGTCAAAGGCCGCCGGTCGCCAAGGCAACGGGAGCCCCCGCCCCACGGCGCGTTCCGCGGGGCGGTGGTGCCCCCTGGCGGCGTCGAGCGGGACCTAGCGCCGGGGGGGAAGCCCCCCGTACCCTGGGCTGCATCCCCAGCAGCGTGGACAGCGGGGCGAGGAGGGTTCCGCCCTACTGCTCTGCTCTGGGGAGACCCCCCTGCAATGATTAGAGGCCTGGAGCATCTCCCTTACGAGGA
>JAOXNO010000001.1:207805336-207817389 GCA_028565335.1 Limnodromus scolopaceus
ATTGGAGCCTCTTCTTGCTGCCTTTGCCCCAGGGTACGGCTCCACCAGTCTATTTCGCTTTCAGAATCTCTAATGCTGAGTACACTATTTTTTTCCTAAAAGGCATTAAATTGTTTCACCATATCAAAGTTTGAGTAGAAGGTGAAACACAAGGATTTACAATTAGCAGGAAGCCAATGCTGATGACTGAGGATTTGGGGAGCGAATGGACTCAGGCTGGGAAGGCAATGGGGAAGTCATTTAAAACCAGGCTCGCTCCTGCAAATGGGAGCGGAGCAATCGCCTCATGGGCAGGCCCCTCTCCTGGGCGCTCCAGGGGCTGAAATCCTGCAGCTGCTCCAAAACAGAATTAAAATATAAAGCAAGTGCTGTGAGAAGAGCAGGTGTAGTGGGAAAATACCACCACTCCAGCCCTCCTTGACAGGGGGTCAGTGCTGTCACCCCACTCCTGGAGGGACTCCGGCTTCAGAGATCACCTCAGTGCTTCAATGGCAAGGTCCTGCTAAAACAGCCTATGAAAGGCTGGAATGTGTATTTTGTGCCACTAATTAAACAATAAAAAAAAAAAAAGCAATTAGAGCGGCTTCCTGGACAAATAGATGACTGAAACCTCTGTTATCTGCAAACAGGGGCGTGTGGTCACACCTCTTGGGTTACCTGTCAGCAGATAAAGTGAAATACTGAGCATTTTACCTCAAGGCGGCTGCCTATCACCAGCTGAAGTGAAATATTGATTATTTTACCTCAAGGCGGCTGGTCAAGCCGGGCTGATATCCCCTGCCTGGACTTTATGTGAAAGAGCCGTTTTCCGCTACGGGGCCATCCCGCCTCCGCGAGCTTCTCCCAAAGGCTCCGGCCGGTACCCCAGCTCCTCCGGGACGCCCTCCCGGTGCCACAGGTGACACACACCGGAGCGGGGCGGGGGCGGGGGGCGGGACCCGGGCGCGGGGAGCCGCCCCGCTCTGAGGGAGGCGCCGCCGCCATTGGTCCCGGCGGCGGCGGGACGGGGCTGCCTTTCCCCGCCGCCTCCCTTCCCCTCAGACAAGCGGGGAGCAGCGGCTGCCGTGCGGGACGAGGTAACTGGGACTGTTTCTGACCAGGGAGCCCTGGAGGGGGCGGCGGGGCTGGGGCGGCGGGGAGTCGCGCTGGGGAGTCGTGCTGTCGAGTCGTGCTGTCCCTTGCCCGCTGAGGCGGGGGAGGGGTTGTGAGGCTGCCCTGAGGGGCTTCAAGGGGATGGGGGCGCCTTGCTAATGGAGTGATTAAAAAAAGATTTTTTTTTTTTAAAAAAAAGTCTATCAACCAGCCGTGCCAGCGGTGCTGGAGCAGCGTGAGGATGAGCCTGAACGCAGCTGGGGGAGACCTGGCTCCAGCCGCCGGGCTGCTCCGTGCCCGGGTGTTCTCGCTGTGGTCAGCCTGCCGGGCCCGCTCGCCTCAGGACGGGGGACGTCTCACAGGTGTCTCCCCTGCCCCAGCCCCTGGTATTGAAGGCGGAGGGAAGCGCTGCTTGTTAGTGGTTTTCCTCAGAACCTGTCTCCAGAGCCGGTGTGGAGAACGGCGGCCTCCCCACTGCGAGAGGGGCCGGGCCCTGAGACACCCCGGTTCTGCCCAAGGGAGCTCCGGGCTGGTGGGGAGAGCTGAGTAACTGTACAGACCTACCTGCACCGAGTTCCTGCAGGAGCCTGCTTTAATAAAAGGGCTCTCTTCATTTAAAGAGGGCGCTTTAGATCTCAGTGGAGAGATGTTAATGACCTTTATGTAAATAGCAGACACTTTCATTTCACAACGCTGAAATAATTGCATCTTCCACGCTGTCTGTGGAGCAACTTGCGGAAGGGGAGCTGGCCCTAAAGTCTAATGTGCTTAGTTGTGTCTTTCCTATGTGTTTATAAGATTTCCATTGCAGGACAAAGGTCACTTGAATCCGGGAAAAGATTGTCAAGTGGCAAGACAAGTATTTCTGAACTTTCCCAAAAGTGTAAGGGGAGGGGACTTAAAACATGCTTGACAGGGTGCTCTGAAAAGAAACTTGATTTTCTTGGGTAAAAGAAGCAATCAAAGTGTTGTAACAAAATGTTTGCGTGTTTACATATATTAGAGAATCGGAGATTTCTGCAGTGTTTAAAAGACTGATGAATCAACACACTTTACTAAACCGATACACATCAACAGTATGGACTTCCAGTCACTAGTTGTTAATTGCCATCAGTCATTATCACTACATTTTCTAAGCAGTTCTTAACAATCACATTCATAGCCGGTAGTAAACCGAGGAGTATACGACGCCATGGAGTTGATGGTCTATATTTAGTGCTCATGGTGTCAAGACTCATCAAGTGTTCTTGATGGTCTCAGTTGCTGAGGTACAAGTAAAGCACTTGAGAGCTCTTTGGCAAGAAAAACTGCAATCAAAGTGAGCATTTCGTAATTTTCATAAATTACCATCTTCTTCTGCTTATTGGTGGTGTTTTATGAACCTTGGTGCCTCCCTGAAAGAAATCAGGATAATCTCATCTGCCTTTGACATATTTCACATTATTTTTGGGAGGAAGACTCTAAGCTAGTTTTGCTAGGCATCTTTCTTATGCCTGATGGCACCAGAATAATCCTTCGAAATAACTATCTCCTCTTTGTTCTGTTTGTTTATTTTGGTTTCACCTGACATCTTTCCTGCCCACTTCACATCCTTTGCTCTTATCTTGCAGATTTTATTATTTGCATGTTTTCCTGTGCAGTCTTTGGGCAAGTATATTGCAAGTCTCTGTCCATTTACGCTTATGGGTTATAATATAGCTATGTGTAGGTATATAAATAAAATACTACTGGTAATGTTACAGTGTTAGAAAATGCTTATTCACTGTTACCAATTTCCATATTTTAGTATGCTTGTGTCTGGGTGTAAGGCAAGGAAATAATAAGCATTTTGCTTACTCTGCATCTACCTTACGGGTGCAGCAGGACTGTGCTTTGGCTGCAAAGCATGCTCTTGAATTTTCTGAAGATGTCATCAGACTCTCTTGTTAAAGAAATTTCCTTCCAGCACCTCGTGCAGACGAGAATAGTGTATTATCAGCTTCACTGTCAGGCTTTAAAAATTCAGTGAAATAGGTATTTATGGTCTTGTTTACCAATGCTGACAAGGGCCAGAGTAAACAACACTCCATTGACCTTAAAAATTCATGCCAGAAAGGTGAATTTGTCTTTTCTCTGAAGCAGTGGGTAGAGACCATGGACAGATATATTCTCTGGAGTAAACTCCCGTTATTCTGCAGGCTACGCTTCCCAGATTCCCAGGTGGAAGTAATGCTCCAATTTAGTACTTGGAGAAAATCTTTGATACTTGCACAGAAGGTGGGATTTTAACTGTTGCATCTAGGGGGAAAAAAAAAGCTTATCCAGGAAGTGAAACAGTGGGATGAAGTAGAAGGAATTACTTGTTTTCTACCCTGTGTCGTGTTTCCTATGCTCATGACAGAAAGGAATCAGCTTTCTCAGTGGTGAATAGACAGATTTTGAACAAACCTACTAAGAAAACATTATTTGCGGGGAAACTTAAAGGTAATTCCTAATCTCTTCGTAGGAAAAAATATTTGATTTTAGCTTTCTTTAATTAAAAGTGACGGTTCTGTCCTGTGGAAGTCAGTCTTCATTCAAGAGCAACTTGTTTTGCAACAAAGTAAACAATTTGTTTCTGTGCACAGCAAGGGCTCTTCATCCAGGACGGGTGACTAACAGATAGCTCCAAGAAGCAATAGGTAGCCTTCTGGTGCTCAAAGTCCATCACCTGTTGCATCTAAAGTCAGCTTGTTTAGGTTGCTCGCAAGTCAATTTAAGTAGGCTCTTTAGTTTGTCCTGGATGTGGTGCTGAGGGACATGGTTTAGTGGTGGACTTGGCAGTGTTAGGTTAACGATTGGACTCCATGATCTTAAAGGTCTTTTCCAACCTAAGTGATTCTATGATTCCAGTGCCAGAACACTTCTGCTTTATGGTGTGTCAAACCTGTGATGTTGCGTTTGCTGTATTAGCATTCTCCAGTTCTTTAGCTTATTTGGGTGTAAAGTGAGTGACAGCTGATTTTAGCAGACTTATTCATGCTTCGTTCTTGTGGTAGGGAGTCATTCCAATTCAGCTGGGTACAGCAACTGGCTGTGCTGGATTCTTACTTCATGGTATAAGGTTTCCTTGCTATATGTAACTTGACTCCATTTATTGCATTGAGAGTGGCAACGGGAAGAGAGATAATGTATGGGTGAGGAGGAGGAAAAGAATACTTCTCCCTTCTTATTATTTTATAGCTCCTTGTCTGGATGATAATGCAAGATTATTTTTGATCTGAATCCCGCTCAATATCCTGTGCAAATACACCAAATTAATGAACAACTTAACAATTTTTTTTTCCTTTATCTTGCTATACTTCTTTTTCTCTGTAGTCTGTCTTTTAAAAGTAAACATTTCTTTCTCTCTCCTAGTCAGAGAGATTCTGCATTTCTGTCTCTATCTGTTTCTATATATAAAATAGATGTGTGTGTGTGTGTATAAATAAAAAGAAAAGTAAGAACAAAGGAGATGCTTATTTGCAGACTAATTAGCACAACAGTATACTTGACTCATTGCCAGATGCTTTTGTTCTACAAAAGGATCAAAGATGAATATTGGTAAATTCCATATGAAGTTGCCTGCCCAGTGTTACTGTCAGTCTGATTCTGGCTGATTGATAAATTGACAGTGATCTACTTCTCTACGGGCTGGACGGATTACAGTCAGCCCCTATAATCTCAGCTGCCATGTAACTAGAGCTCCAGAAGTACATCAGTGTATCCAAGAGCTCCTGGGTTAGAAAAGGTTTTAGGCCATTGGCTTTAAAGATGGTAAAATCTACCCACATGCTTTTCTTCTCTACTGAATTTAAATGGCTTATGTGATTAAAAAATAGCATTAAAAATAGAATATCGGTTATGAAAAATTAAGGGTGAGGTCCAAAAAAATCCTGTGCGATTACACTTCAGGCACCGTAAGCAAAAGGTATGTGTCTAAGTTCTAGGCAGAAATCTAACAACCAGCCAGAAGTAGTGAGCCCTTGACCTTCTGTTCCAGTCCTGCCCACACAAAACAGTTACGGTCTTTTTATTTTTTCTGTGTTGAATTTACAGGTTGCCTATAATTCCACCTGGGTATTGCACGAGTATGCAGCTCTTTCACTTGTGGGTTGGGTTGGTTTGGTTGTTTTGCAAGCCTGGGATAACATTTATGAGTGGAAATGTCATTACATTTGTCGTGTTTCATAGTGATTAGAATATTTGTGCAGAGATTAAAAGACCTGGATTAAAAATTAATGCCCTCGGGTTATTCTCCTGTTCCCTCTGCCCTAGTAGAAGCGGGCTGCAGTGCAGCCAGGAATGCAGGGCTGCCTGGGTGAGGAGGGAAGTCAGGAGAGAGTGAGCTTGATTAGTAATGCGGTGGCCTGACCGAGAGAAAATAGACCTGTGTTCCTGTTTCTGCTTGCAAGGTTGTGACATCACTCGAATAGTCATTCTGTGAGACGGGTGGTTTAATGGTAATGTAGCCCTAGGAATGGTTAAAAGTGAACTAAGTGAAACTCTCAGAGACTGTTGCGTATTTTTGGTAAACAAGTGGATGCAAGTTTGAATCCTCTTGGGTTAAATGGTTTTGGGGGCTCTGGTTTTGGCTACCTCCTGAGTATGTGCTGCAGCAAGAGAGAGCTAACACCTTGCATAGCTATGCTCTTAAAGAATGAGCCACTCCTGCAAAACTAAATACCTGTTCAGGGACAGGCAGCACACTCCAAACCCCAGCCTCATAAACTCTAAAATCTTGATTTCACTACCTTTGTCTGAGAAACAATTTCAATCACATCCTTCTCCCTCTTTTCTACCTCTATGCTACTCAGTAGCCTTTATGGGGCAAATCCCATCCATGCGGTGCGATTTGACACCACACCTCACGCAGTGCAGCTGTGGGCTACTACAGAAACTGTTCCCTGGTCCTCACTTCTCGTGTGCAGCAACTGGATTGAGCTCTCACCTTGCCCTTTTAGGCTCCTTGCATCACAGCGCACCTTGATTTTTGGTTGCCCGAACGCTCTGTTTGGATTTAGCCATAAGTATTAAGTGCAACTGGTACCAGTCTGGGAAAAGACAGGGTTTTGCGTGATATAGCCCAGCCCAGCAGTGCAAACAATCTTGTGAGTGAAGTTTTCATGGCTGATAGGCTTCCTGTTACTCTTGCAGTTTAATATCACTGTTAAGGAGGGCTGATGTTGCTGCTCACTGGTTTCAGCTTAGCCAGAATGAAGCTGCTATCAGATGGAGTATTCACATTATGGGGCTATCCATTAAAACATCATTGTGCATGGGAAGATGAGTGATTTCCCTCTTAATAGGGAGCTACAGTAAGCTTTTTTTTTATGTATCTATTAAACAACCAACAATAACTCTGAAATAAAAACTTCATTGTAAAGGTTAAGTTAATTTTGGTGACTGAGACCTGATTCTGACTGTTCTGTCTTCAGGCTCTAGGCTAGCTTTTTTTAACCATTTTGATTTTTAATTTATCTGGAAACTTCTCCAAAGTGCTTCTTTTTTCCCACCTCCCTCCTTAGCTTGCTTATTGTTTCTATGACTGCAGGACTCCTAAAGAACATTCTTTTTTTCTCTGGCACCTAATTTTTGCTGGTAATTGGATTCTGCGTGAGGCCCTGTTTGCAGACAGGCGTATGCCTCAGTTCCTGTAGCAAGGACTGGATTAATTGACGCAAGCTTTCTCAGTAGCCTTCAGATTACATCAATTATTAGGTGGGTAATTTTAACCTTAAAACTTGCCTGAGTGAATGTCTAAGGTCAGTGGTTAGTCAGTTCTCTTGTGAGAAAGGACAGCCAAAGGGCTTGTTTTGTTTTCTGGCTCTTTTTGCAGATTAGTAATCAGTTAAACAGAGCTGTAGTTACAATAACAAGGTTGGTGGTTGAAGAGCAGGGGGGCTGCAGTGACAAATTAGAGTAATTTAGGTAAGAGATGATTTTGTTTCCCACAGCTACCTGTTACACAGTTAATTGTGTCTGAGAATGATGGAGTGCCTTTTGCAATGTTCTGCGTGATCTTGGTTTTGTGTTGGGCTACAGGCAAAGCTGCTCTCGTGAAGCTGAGATCAGTGGCCTCCCTCAGGGAAGGCAAAGATGACGTAAAACATTGCCCTCCCAGTTTGGCAGTTTTGTGCTCAACCTGTACCACAAAGCTGTATTGTGCACCTTCCTGCAGAGAAAAAGTGCCACCACCAGTGACCTGAGCAGTTGGCTGTGACAGTGCTTTAGAGCAGATCAAAGTGTACTCAGCACTGGTGAGGCCCCACCTTGAGTACTGTGTCCAGTTTTGGGCCCCTTACCACAAAAAAAAAGACATTGAAATGCTGGAGCGGGTCCAGAAGCTGATGAAGGGTCTGGAGAAGAAGTCTTATGAGGAGAGGCTAGGGGAGCTGGGGTTGTTCAGCCTGGAGAAAAGGAGACTGAGGGGAGACCTTCTCACTCTCTTCAGCTACCTGAAAGGAGGGTGTAGAGAGGTGGGGGTTGGTCTTTTCTCCCAAGTCACAGGCGATAGGACAAGAGGAAATGGCCTCAAGTTGCACCGGGGAGGTTCAGATCGGATATTAGGAAACATTTTGATACTGAAAGGGTTATCAAGCCTTGGAATGGGCTGCCCAGGGAAGTGGTTGAGGCACCATCCCTGGAGGTATTTAAAAGACAGGTTGACATAGAGCTTAGTGACATGGTTTAGTGATGGGGTTTTTTTTATCAATTAGGTTGATGGTTGGACTAGATGATCTTAAAGGTCGCTTCCAACCTAGACAATTCGATAATTCTATGATCAAAGGGGGCAACTTGTTAACCCACAGGTTCCTAGTGGTATAAACATAGTGAAGGAAAATCTGTCAGTGATGGTGGCCATCCTTGCTCAACTAGCTCATTATCTCCACTCAAAAGAAGAATGAGAGTGGGGTCTCTTTAACTCACGGGGATGCAACAGACACTGACTAATAGATTCCCGTAGCGATGGGATAAAAATCATGAGAGAAGTCATGCGGATAGGCTTTGCAATGCACTTTTTCCAAAGTTTCTTCAGAAACCGTATATTTAAGAGTCTTCCAATTGGTGTCCAAGATGGAAACTGCTCTACAAAATGCCTTAATGTCAGCTCAACAGAGTGAGCATTGGTCTAAGTATTTGAATGCAAATCTGTTTGTTATTTGTATATATACAAATATTGCTATTTGTAACATGAATTTCTATACTTCAACCCTGCTAGCCCCTTAGTACTAAGTCCTCTTGTTAGAAAGCCTGCATTAACAGCCTGACTACACTGTAAACTGCAGCTCAATGTTCTTTGCTTTCATATATAAAAGATTATCTAACCAAGATGCAGGAAGTGTGTCACTTCCCAGTAGCCACGGATAGGAAATACTTGTTAACTAGTCCTGCGATTTTGCACACTTCCATTCTTGAGTGGTACAATTTCCAAAACACAATCCTGGCTAAGAAAGTACTTGCTAAATAGCAGGAGAGTAAGGAAGCAGGGTAGAGGTAGGATAGTTCCCCTGAAGTCTCCAATATATAAACTTGTTGACACATCTACACTGGGAACATTGTAACTTTGATTTGCTTAAGGATAAAATTTGCTTAAACCAAACCCAGTATGTTTAACAACAGGGTTTTTTTTCTAAATCAATTCCACAGCACTATTCTTTGACCATCCACACCAAGGGAATTAATGTAGAAAATATCCTACAAGTCCAAAGAAGACTTTGGGAACACCTGCGTAGGAAGAAAACAAAGTATATCACTAGTTATGATTCCTGAGGGCCATAACTGCTCACAGAATCTGTGATTTTTTTTTTTTTTAATCAAAGAGTGGGGGAATATAGGGTTAATTGCCTTTTTGAAATTGCAGTAGCGGAGGAAAAATTAGAACCCAGACAGAGATTCCTTATTCTGATATTTTTGGGGAAATTTCCTTTCAGATTTCTCATATCTCCAAGGATCTAAATGAAGAAAAGCCTAAGAAGAATGAGGGAGAAGTATACTCAAAGCACAGTCTGCCTGGGGGAATTCTGCCACTTCAGCCCTTTTTTTTTTTTTTTTTTTTGCTTTGCCTTTGGCTTTTTTTCTTTTTTTTTTTTCCCCCAAGGACTTCCTAGTACATAATGGGTGTTTTTGTTTAATTTGCATCAAGATACAATGCTCATTGGCCTAGTGCAGGGAATGCCAAGTCTCAAACTAGAATACATATATTTTTTTGGAAAAATGGGGCAAGGGAACAAAAGGAAAGGGATGGGGCAGCTCCTGGGTATGTGCAAATGCTCTCTATGGGACACTGGGGGTGGAAGGAAGAGCGGGTGTGTTTTCTACTCCACTAAAAGTTTGTGAGAAGGGGATGGAGGTGCTGTTGGCTCCTTCTCACATTTATCTTCATTACTGAATCTGTACATTTAAGATGGCAAGCGGGTGGGATGGAAGAGGATGAAAATGAAAGGAAGCCATTGGCATCTTGATTAATTCCTTAAGAAGCCAATTAATTTCTTGCATTATGAGTTTCAGGTTTTGGGATGAAAGCAATCTTTTGGCTGTTTCTTGTGGAACTTTCTTGCTAGGATTTGAATCTATCTTGTAATTATGTTGGGAAAACATTCGGAAAGAGCTAGCCATTAAATGCAGAGGTGTGTCAGACGAGCATGTGTATGGTCAGGAGATAACCTATTTCTTGGTGGAAAGTTTGCTTTCAATATCTCTTAAATGTTTTAGTGTTGTACTTAAATCTCTTTTCAAACAAGACATAAAATGGTATCTTAAGCTTGACCCCGTGTGGGTCTAATGCGAATGCTGCCATGAAGAATGATAGTGACAATGGGAGTCTGGTCCCTCTGTAAAGGGAGGTGAGGATAATTGTTACACAATAGACAGTGCTCTGCCTCCAGAGGTCTAGAGGATTGAGCCACCTTCATTATTGCTGACCACAGGGGGGGGGTCCGACTAGATGACCTTTGAAGGTCCCTTCCGGCCCAGATGATTCTATGAGTCTATGGAGTCCCTTACCCTGAGAAAATATTCTTTGCGTTGTAACTCTTGATGCAAAGAATTAGCAACCAGAAGAGTGAGGTTCTTGCAAATGAACTATTATTAATTCAAACAATGTGCCTACTGGGATTAAACCGCAACAAAGTGCCAACGGTACCATGTGCAAAGAAATGCAATGGAATTTGAAGAAGGTCAGAATTTATAATGATGATAATATTACTAATGATGTTATCGATGTTAACTTGCTGGAATCTCTGTAATTTTGAAGCTATTTCAAAATTCAGTTTGAGTAGTATAAAATAAATGGCATGGAATGTACAGTTAGTCTGACAAGCAGTGGTCAAAGGGAAAAAAAAAATTAGGTGAGTTTCTCTGAGGCTTCTCTTTAATTTTTGAAACTCTTATTGCAGAGACTGCATCCTCTTGAAACCACTGGCCTGATGATTGTATGCCGTAAGAGGTATTAGAGATTGACTTTCTTAGACACTGCTGCCAATATCCGAGCCCTGTGAAAGAAATGGCAAGCTGCCATATGTGATTAGAGGGATTATGCTGCAACCAAAGCAAATTATTCTTTTCTCTTCCAATTGTCAGTTGTTAACTTTTATCTTCTTCTTTCTGTTTTAATATTTTGCTCTCTTGTTCAGAGTAAGTTTTGTGTAAAACAAAACAATTGCCCGTAGAGTCTAAAAGTGATGAAGGTCTTGACTTCTTACCAAATGAGTAAAATTAAATTGCAGGCAGAGCCGTGAGGATCAGCAAAGCAGATGTTACAGGAGAAAAGTGGAGTTTTTCTCAAGTGCTTGCATTACTTTAGCTGCGTTTCTTTCTATTCCAGCTCGCTCAACATCATTCAGTGGGAATGATCTTCAGTGAAAATATTTTAAGTTTGCAACTATTTTGCACGTTAAAAACAGCAGGGATCATTTTGGCACTAATGAGAAAGACTAAGGTGCGAACAAAGCTTGTTGCATATAATAATTTTAATTTTTTCCCCATTGTGGCTCTTTTGAGCAATTGTCTGGTTCTATAATTACAGATAAGTAGGTTTTTTTCCCTTGACTGTATTGTAATGAATATTGCACAGAAGAACACGTAGGTTTATTACTGGAATGAAATAAAGCATTGCTGTGTTTGTAAGAGCAACTTCAGTGTTGCCTTATTATAGATATCCCCCACTTCTGCAAAGATCCCCTTTCCGCCAAACCCCTCCACTTCACAAGTAGCTAGATAAGAACCTTGCTACCTCCCACTGATCAAACATACATGTTGGCAAATGCTGTTGTCGAAATTAATCTCAGGGACTGTTGGAAATATGATATGCTGTGTACTTTTAGCTGTTATCGTTTTGAAAATGCTCTGATAACACCTCTTGAAAGAGCAGCTGGATTGGCTACGGATACACGTATCTTACTGGATGATCTCTTTCCTTCTGCCCCTTCAAGAATTAAAATGACAACAAGCCTTCTTGTGGTTGTTTTAAGTTCAGGTCCTTACCATTGCAGGAAACCATGTTTAAAACTCCCTTGAATGATGGCTTAAGTCCTGCTTGAAAGTTAATGGCTTTTCTTTCTTCACTGCTCAAACTGAAATCCAAAATCCTCTGATCTTCTGCACAGATATGTTAATGACTATCTTAAACTATTTGTGCTTGTGCCAACACTGGTATTTAGCTTAATTAGCTCTTCTCCCTTCATGGAATTTGCCTCATGTATTTACAGAAAAATAATATCCTCTAAGTCTAGGATGGTGTTGAGGTACCTGTAACTGCACTGCATAAATGTTAGTGGAGAATCACAGAATTGTCATGGTTGGAAAGGACCTTTGAGATCGCCGAGTCCAACCACACACACACAAAAAACCCCTACAGTCTCAGCCACTAGAGCATGCCCTGAAATTCCATGTCTACACATTTCTTAAATACCTCCAGGGATGGTGACTCCACCACCTCCCTGGGCAGGCTGTTCCAGTGCCTG
>JAOXNO010000001.1:207817489-207855714 GCA_028565335.1 Limnodromus scolopaceus
ACACATTTCTTAAATACCTCCAGGGATGGTGGCTCCACCACCTCCCTGGGCAGGCTGTTCCAGTGCCTGACCACCCTTTCAGTAAAGTAATTCTTCCTAATATCTCATCTAAACCTTCCCTGCAGCAACTTCAGACCATTTCCTCTGGTTCTGTCATTATTCACTTGGGAGAAGAGGCCAACCCCCACCTCTCTACAACCTCCTTTCAGGTAGTTGTAGAGAGCAAGAAGGTCTCCCCTCAGCCTCCTCTTCTCCAAACTAAACTTGCCCATCCCTCAGCCTCTCCTGGTATGACTTGTTCTACAGATCACTCACTAGCTTGGCAACTCTCTTCTGGACACGCTCCAGGACTTCAGTGTCCTTCTTCTAGTGAGGGACAGAAGGACATTGAAGTGCTCAGGACAGTGTAATTTTCTGTGGAAAAATCACACAGGACAGTGTGGTTTTCTTATTTTTTTATTTTTTCTCCCCAAAGCTGTGGCTTGTGGGCCTCATAGTCAGAGGTACTCTTACTGCCTAATGTGACCTCCCGGGGTGACAGTGCCCAATTCAGCCCAATTCAACAGCTCCTGTTGTTCCTAATGTTCTTCTTGGTTTCCTTGCTTCAAAATAAAGGTTTATTATTTCCCGAGCGTGGGTGTAGGACAAATTTAGTTATATCTTTTCTGAGAATGAGTTCCTCTACAGATCCAAATTATTACATTAGACAATTTTATTTATCTGCCTTCCTCAGCTTCCTGCTGCCTTATGTCTGGACTCCCAACTCATCCTTGTTGCTGGCGCTGATAGGTTGTAGCAGTGAAGAAAGGCATAAACCCAAACCCTCTAGTTTTTAAGAGCCAATAGGTTCCTTGTAACTGACTGCTTTATGGGATGAAGATGTGTCCAGCTGAGAGCCGCTGATCAGCCAGGCCTGGAGGGTAATTGTTCTGCTGCAGGAGCTGGCACAAGTCGGGGTGCAAAAGCAGCCAAAAAGTGTAGGATTGGCTGTCACCTTCTTCCTCTTGTTAGAAGGCATTGGCTGGAAGACAGATTCTCTGGAGCAAAGCTCTAGCAGTTTAGGTCTACGGTACAAGAAGCACTTGGAAAGTAATTTTGCAATGTAAATTGAGGCAATTATGAGGTTTCTGGCTGCAAAAGGAAATCTTGTTGATTGGATGGAACAGCGAGACTGGGGTTTTGCTGTTTGTTTTCTCATTTGTTGATGAACTTAATATCAGTCATAGTAAACTGCTCCAGCCTCTTCCTTGCCTCTCCCTTATTACATCCCATACATATACACCGAGTAAAAACCTTACAATCTAAGCTATGACTGTGGTACCTCTTAATGTGATATCTCATAATGTTTGGAATGCAGCATTTGAATTAAGACTCCTCTATGGTACTCATGAGAAAGCAGCAGTGGGGGAAAGCTCTCCGTAGGGTGAACAAGTTTGTGGACAACGTTGTCTTTCTGTTATGACTTGTGTTCTAGAAAAGTGTACAGCCTTACTTAAAGGAACTGAGGTGTATAACTGACTGATAAAGTTTTTAGAAATTTTATAAGATAAAATTATTGGATGGGTGCCTGACCTAAAGCACTTGGAAGTTGTGAATAGCTTAAGAGTAGGGAGGAGAAACTTTGTCTTGTGCCTTCTTTCTGCTTTTATTGCCAAAACATAGAAGCTTTCATGCATGAGTGGCATAAAACATTATTTCAGATTCCTGCCTATTACAGGGATTAGAAATCTTTTATGAAAGGGAAGATCTTTGTGTGGTTTGACTTGAATTCAAGGTTTAGGAAACAAAAATCATACTAAATATCGTAACACTCACAGATGTTATTCTATAGCATATGACAGATTTTCTCCAGAAATCAGTTAATGTGATATTTCTATAATTTTCTGTGATTTAATCAGTCTTTCAGTCTTATTTGAAGCTTAGGTCTGAAAACTTGCCTGGGAAAGGAAAACTTCTTGTTGAACTTGCACTGGCACCAAGCAAACTGTTGAGGCCTCTCAGTTCTTTTTGGCATGTGTAGGGGGTTTTAAGAAAGAGAAAAAAAAAAAAACAAACAAAGCTTGTCAAAAAAGAAATCAAAAGAATTTAGCTTGGGGTGATTCTAGTGGGTGGCTGGGAGGAAGGGATTGATTATTTTAAATTTTTTTTTTTTTTTTTTTTTTTTAAATCAGCCTTGGGTCTTACAGCAGGTGCTGTACTCGAAGCCGGCAGTTTGTACCCTCTGTGCTTGGAATCAGTGCTAACAATTTCTTGCAGAAAGGCAGCCTTACAGTATCATCTACCGACATCTCATGAGGTTGTCCAAGGACACCACACACAGAAAGAGGTTCTCTTCTTGTTTATGCAGAGACTAAAAACTGCTCTGGTTTCAGTTTGTGACTGGCATGGTTCCAGTGACTGAAGACACATTATTATAGTGAAATGGGAAACAATTTGCGCTATATGGATGATACACATTAAAAAGGGGGGGAGGAGGGGGAACCCAACTGATTATTGCTAGGTTTTTCAACTACTTATCCAGTGAGATTGGGGGCCAGTTTTTCAGGTACTCAGATCTGCCTTAGCTGAAGCACTATGTTGTTAGCTTTGCAGAGGAACCTACAGGGTCTCAGCTGCGCTACTCAGGACTGGGGAAGCTTTTTATCATAACCTAGGCTGGGAGCAAAACCAGCTAATATGATGCCATGTAAATCTGAATACTGCATGAGTGCAAGTGGATCAGGATCATATAGGAAGAGCTGGGAGGAGAATGTGCTCCAGGTTAAGCCAGACATAGTAAGTATGTTAAACTTAGCAAAATGCAGCTTTGTGAACTGTGAAACCATGTTATATGATATTTACCAGGAAAAAAGAATAGTTAAGAGCCTGCTAGGGTAGGTGGTATCTTGCACCTAGTAGGAAACAAGGTGAGAGTGCAACCTTAGTTGCAGAAACGGCTCTACAGAACGATGATATCTGGGAAGTTCAGTAGCAGTGCAGCTTACTCTGAGCACCCACAGCCTGTGGTGCCCAATTTACAAGAAATATCCTTGATAATTCCAGTTCACAGCTGTTCAGGTTTTGTGATTGCAGTATCAGCTTCTGTGCCTGTTGGCAGTTGTGCACGTGCCATTCAGTCAGCACCCAGAGCCTTGGATTAGCATTGTGGGTGCTGAGTGGTGGATCAAATGGTTTCCACATGATAGTCAAAACAGATAGATACCTATACCTGTTCATAAACCAAAGGAGGACTGTTGTAGATCCTCAGCAAACTTAGGATTGTTATGGTTGTTGATAGCCCTGTGGTAAGGACTTTTTACTTTTGCCTACTTGTGAAACTTTCATTTGCAAAATATAAATAGTTACAGATGGCAGGTTGTTTGAGATGCTGCATATCAACCTCATGGATCAAGATCAAATGGGAATCGTGGGGAAGAGAAGTATGGCAGCCAGAGATAACCCTATGCAGAATGTTGTTGGGCATTGGGGTTGTTGGCGGGGATAAAGATTAACCTGACTTCAACTGCCTTCCATGTCTATAAGAAATGTTGTTGAAGTTTCCCTTTGAGTAGTGCCAATGTCGATATCTTGTTTTAATCTCCTGGCTGAACTCTGTGGCCAGGGGAGCAAGCGCGATGACTCATTGCGTGAGCTCGGTGCTCATGAGATCAATCCGCTGTCAGCATCCTGTCTGCCAGGTGGTAGCGTCAGCCTGCGAGGGCCTAAGGCAGACACACACATACCAAAGGACTGTGATGGCAGCTGCCAAATAAAGACACCAAGCCAATAACTACATCTGCTTCTCTTCTGTCTCTCACCAGGTTTGTCACTAACGATGCTTCTGAGGCTTACGTTAAATTCGAGCTCTTTATTTCTTTTTCTCTGGCTTCATTACATCCATGGTGCTATTACCTTGAGGCACTAACAGGCTTGACTCTAGATGCATCTGATTTCCACCCCTGCCTCCTCTTTTATTCCTCTGAGTTTTCTGGAAGAAGAGATTTTTGCCTTTGACAGTTGGGATTGCCTTCTAAGTTAATAGTCCTCTGCTTTTTTAGAGATCTGGAGCCATGGCCTATGAAACAGTATATTTAAAATAGTATTTTAAATTACTGGTTATAGATGCAGTTCAGTTTGGATAAAGCAGTGAGGTTCATGTTGCCACATGACTTCTAATTTCACATATTCAAGATGGTTATGTAGAAATTATTTTGCATTGATTCCATATGTTCTGAGCCTCTATGAGGTCATATTCCTGACATAATCATACCCTCTTAGTGGTAAAATGTTGTGAGTAAAAGCTGCATTTATATCTTGTAAATTAAACTGCGTTAGAGCCTATGGTGATCGTAGATACCCTGACTTTCCTTCCCAAAGCAGAGGCTGGTACAGAACAAAGGGAAATGACTGAAATGGTTCCCTTCCTCTTCATCTCAAGGTAGATAGTCAAAATGACATAGCAGTTCTGACTCCATCCACCAGCTAACACTGGCTTCTAGGAGGTTTAAAAGGTTTAGCGTAAGGATCTTGACTTTGCAAACCTGGTACCTGACCTCTCAGTGGGGAGTGTTGTGTGTTTTGGGAGGTAAAGAGTATCTTGGTCAAAAGTCTGTTATAGGATTCCCATTTGGGTGGATTCTGAGGAAGTATCTCTTAAGCCTGTTGCTTTTAATTCTGAGTAGCATGTGAGAAGCTTTTTTGACCGATAGCCATTTTTATTACCAATAGAAGACAAAATCCTGCAGAAAGAGGCATTGTACCAATTTGAGAACGTGATCCCTATGTCTTGAACTGGAGGACACAAATTCCTCTAGCACATTCCCAGCCTCCTCCCATCCCGCTGCTGCAACACGTTGCATTTGGCAGCTTTCTGACGACCTCCTCAAGGGTTTTCCTTCAGGGTTTGTGATGACTGCTGCCTTTCTGATCTCCTGGAAGGGGAAAGGAGCCTTTGAAGACTTGGAGTGGGAAGACAGGTGCGGAGCGTGAGGCACGCTGTTTGGTAGGAGTGGAATGGGGTCCAAAAGTTCAATGGTTTGCCCTCATGGGATGATTCTTTTTCTCTGTTTGGTTGGTGACTTGCTGAAGATGGTGTCCTAGAAATGTGCTAATGATAAGTAAACCCGCATGGCAAGCTCGTGAGTTCAGTCCAAGTTGTTGGTTTTTTTTCCTATAAGTTTTCTGTTCCTGGAGTTCAGGCAACCTTTCTTTAAATAAATAAACCCCAACCTCGTGAAGAGAATTTGTGGATGTGATCCAAGTCTACGCTGGCAGAAGTTGAACACCGCGGATGTGTGTTGGGCTGCCTCGCTCTGTCCACTGCTGTGCTGTGAATCAGCAGTGAATTTTTCTTCAGAGATATCTGGATCTTGTCTATTTGTATATGGTAGCCATAGACACAGATTTCTTGTGTGCTCTTCAATATAATGTCAATACATGCTTTGTTTCTTGGTTGTTTTTTTTTTTGGTTTGTTTTTTTTTTTTTTAACTTTAAAGGAATGTGGTAAGTGTTCTTGGTCCTGTCCATGTGTTGTTTGTTCTCCCCTCCTGCCCCAAATTTTTCTGTTGACTTAAAGGACAACTTAAACTGCACTTATTTTAAAATGTATCATTTGAGTGACACTTGATTCAGTGTTTCAGAGTGTGAGTTGTCGTATAGGAAAGGAGTATATTTTCATGGCCACCTTGTTCAAGAGACCTGTAAAACAGGTTTGACTTGAAGTGACCATTTGAACTTCACAAAGTAGTTTAATAGCACTGAAAAACTTGTTTCTTTTAATTAAAAAATGCATACATAATCTACTTCCCTGATCCTTGATATTACAGCTTGTTCTTCCTTGTCTCGTTTTAGGGGATGTTTTGTTTGTTCTTAAACACTGGATATGCTGGGTCAATGAACTGTTACCCCAGGAAGCAGAGCTGAGAGGACAAGTTGAGAAGACACCATTACGATGGCAAGCAGGAATACAACGCTTTCCCAAAAGCCTCTCATCTAGGGAAGCATGCGCATACTCTACTGCAAGAAAGCAATATCTGGGGCTCTTTAAACCACTGACTGTAACCTGGTTCAGTTTTCTCAGTGCCTGCTGAAAGAGACTTATCTTTTTCCATACCTTTAAAGTGGACTACAAGACTATCCTCAGCAGGATTTAAGATCTTCTGGACACACCACCAGCTCCCCCTCACACATCAAGATGATTGACCTAAGCTTCCTAACAGAGGAGGAGCAAGAGGCAATAATGAAGGTGCTGCAACGGGATGCAGAACTAAAGAGAGCTGAAGAAGAGAGAGTCAGGTAAGGGATTTAGCATCTGGGAAGACCTACACAAACCATCTTCTGACTTATTCAGAGCACAGGAGTAGATAAAAACAGTTCTTGCTGGGGGACCACGATATATGTGGTTTAGAGATTTTTACTGTGGACTAAATTTAGTACAGTCTGTGGATAAAATGCCTCTACCACACAAATGATTTGTTACTGGCCAAAAGACTAACTGTTGATTTGGACCCTTACAACTCCCAAGGGCCAGGCACACCTAGTACACATCTAGCTTGACATACATCTGTCTTGGTTTCCTCAGAAAAGCATTCAGTTTGCAAGTATCAAAACCTCTGCAGACTGAACTAATGCATAATAAGTGGGGGGATTTGCTTCAAAAAAAGCACTAGTGCCCCAAGCAAAGAAAAAACTCAGCAATATATCTGAGTGATGAAGCTATACCTCAAATATGCAGAGCATTGGAGCTGCAGTCCAGAGGAGGTACCAATGCTATGCTCCATTGCCAAAAGAAGTCCTTGCAGTCTGTGCCTAAAGCAGAAAATTGCTCCCTGATTTCTTTGTAGTGTCACAGACAGATCAGTGTGGTGTTATTCTGGAGTGTTTTGTGTGCTGGGAGCTTTTCCCAGAGCTACTATTATGGTAACTGCCACGAATACAGATGTATGCATGGAAAGCAGTATTGCCCAGATGACTTGACTTTGAGAACACTATTCAACTACTACTCGTACCTGGGTAGATGGCTCAGCTAAAACAGAGAGATACCTGCTCAAGAACGAGAGTTTTAGTAGTCGGGCTTTTTTTTTCAGCGTGAAGGAAAGTATCCGTTACAGGTACACCAAATGACAAGAGGCTGAATAATGAAAAAAGGATCCTCAGATGCTGAAAGGTCAAAGTGCTGTAAGACAAAGAAATGTTTACAGGTCTCTGCTGAGGCAGGATTTTCTCTCTGGCTCAGTAATCTTCTCTAGGTTTCTTTCTCATTGCGCTGTTCCTTATGAAGATGTATATTTTCTATTTAAATGTTTTGAAGTTATTCCAACTATGATGGATTTGTGATGCTTCTCTTCTGATGAGAAATATTTTTTGACAAATGCACTCTCCTCTGTGTAGGCGTACCCTACCAGGTCTGAATGTGCTCAGGGAAAGTAATTGTAGTTGTGAGTTTGAAAACAGTGTCTGGGGAAAGGAGCCCTTGCTGGAACAGAAAATAAAAAAAAAGCCACTCTCAGTAGTGGTCTGAAAGGGCTGTCTATGAGTATTTTTGTCTGTGTAACTTCACTTTTCCCATTTGTAATTCAAGTTCAAGAGGGTGTGGTGGAAAATACAAGGGACTGCAGCTTGTAGCAGCCTGTAATCAGCATGTTTGTTTGTACAATAAAATGTCTCTTCTGGTTTCCAAATATTATAACTTCTCACAAGCTTGAATTTAACATCTGAAACTGATTTTTCTGTGCATGTGGCACATGAAGCTTGCTTTTTATATATTATGTATTAAAACACTACTTGAATTATATCTCCAGCCAAAGAGATGCAATGTTTTAGTTTGAATTCTACAGCCTTGCACACCTGGAAGATTCCAAGAGCTGGGATCAAATGTCATCATACAAACATCACACCCTAACAAAGTGGTGTTTGTATGTCTACAGAATGGAAGTCTTTTAATGTGATTTTTTTCCCTCTAACAGAAATTGTGAGGTTTGAAGGGTGTTCTAGTAATCTGTGCTGTGTTCCTGGAGCCTGGACAAACCAGTAACATGACAAAATCCTCTTTGAGCAACTTCCTAGTGGAATTTTACAAACCACCTGATGGTGTCCCTTCTCTGCTAACAGCTCCAAATATTGCTTACCTGTAGTAAAACTGTGTGGGTTAGACTGGCCGAAGCAGGCGGTCTGCTTTAATTCGTGGCTTGTTGAGTGCTGCAGTATGTGTTTGCCCCATCCTGTGGCTCCTCTTGTGTTGCTCTGAATCAGGCTGGTAATTTTAGGAACGGCATCGTTTTGGGAACAGCATGTCTGCTTCCTCTTTGACCTCTACTGAGGTCTGTCCCAAAGGAAAGGGGATATTGACATTTTCTTCTCACGGGCAAGAGGGTGATGAATAAATCTCAGATGACAAGAGGGTGTAATGCAAGGAAATAAAAAGACGTTGCATCCTTTTTTATTCCCAGGGCAAGAAGATGCCTCTCTTTGCTTCATTATAGCAGAAGCTGCTGCCAGCCCCTGAATGGCAGAGTTGCTGAGGAGGGGAAAAATGGCATAAAGTGGAAGAGCTGAGTGACAACTTGTCAAGACTAGAAGCTGTTTTTCATCAGATTGCTGACTGACTTATTTTTTTGTTGTTGTCTTTATTCCTGTCCAGGAATCTCTGATATACCCTGCTCCAGCTGGGTGTCAGGTATTGAACAAATGAGCGGGCTAAGCACATAACTGGATTTCCTGGCAGTAGCTTCAGCACAGCCCTTAACTCTTTTTACAGTTGTGTAGTTCAGAATTAACACAGTTTCAGGCCCTTTCTGGAGACAGTAACATGGACCAGAAATCTATCTGCAGTTCTGCATTGTGGTTGGGTGACTCTTGTGTGGTGGAGCGGCTGGCCCCCGGCACCAGCGTGTCTGAGGCAGAAAACTGTTGTGGTCACCTTTGGGACAGGGTTCCCTGCTGTGGCTCTCGGCCCTTCCCAGCAGAACCTCCTGGCAATGCTCTTGTGGGCTGTGTTTGGGATTGTTTGCTCGTTGGGTAAACTGGAGGAGGCTAGTGATAGGGAAATTCTGATGTGGAGTTGTTTGTGTGGTGGGTGGTGACCGCTGTGTGCCAAACCCCTTTAATACATATCTTGGTGTGGCATTGCAGAAAAAGAGAAAGCTTCAGGGATCTGATTCTGCTGGCTGCTACGTACTCTTAACCTTTCCTCATCATGTTCAGTGAGAGTGCGAGGTTGTTGAAACCTTAGTGTAAATGGGTTTTGATTCCTCAGTCACTTTTCAAGGCAGTAGACTGTCGGAAGGTGTTTTTGTGGTGTTTTTTGCTTCTTAGGATGGGATATGTTTCAGGTATTGGGGTGAGCTGAATATTGGCATTGGGGGAACTGGACTTACCCCTGTAGTGTAGAAATGACATTCCATGACTGTCACCAGAGAACATCCTTAAGATCTTTATAAAATTCTTTTCTGTTAGCAGTAACAGTTATGAGGGTGCACTTAACAGAGGCAAGGTTCCTGGTGGAGATGGTTTTGAACATAGATTCAAAGTTTAAAGGAATAAAGGATTTCAGTTCAAGTCTAAAAGGCTGATTGAAGATAGAGTTTAGAGATAACCTTCTTGTTTCTGAAAAGAATTACTAATTTTTCCTACTCTGCCTCCAGGTTATTTCTTCCAAATGTTCTAGAAATTTTCAAAATGCGTCGTCAGTATCCACTAAATGATTGTAGCAGCTTGGAAGTGTCTGCATGATTTGGTAACTAGGCACCAATTACAACTTCATAATTTTGAAGTATCACTCTTTCTCATTGCCGTATGATACCTAGGGAATCTTTGTAAAGCTAAAGATCCACAAAAATCTTCATTTTACCTGTTCTCCACCCCCTTTTCTTATAAATGCCTTAATATGTATCATTTGCACTATTTTGCCATAAAAGTTTGGGCATTAGTAAATGAATGGAAAAATAAGATGTGGAAGAGGTGTGGGTTACAGGCAAGGCAGGAACACAGTGTGCTTTTATGTGTTCTGCATTCTGTGCTGACCAGTAAATGGAATGTGTGTCTAATTGAGGTCTCTCAGGCTGGCCATCATCCCATCATCCCTTCTGATCCACACTGAAATTTTTCGAAAGCCTCCTTGGGCTTTGGATCAGGGATGCCACAAATAACAATAACTTCCTCTAAATGTAGAGCTAAGGATGTGGTAAGATCCTGTCAGAGCACAGAGCATCCCCTCTAGCAACATGATTCAGAGCTTCTTCTTGGGGTACTGATGTTATCCTCGAACCTTGGTGGATTGAAATTAGTCCAGTAATAAACAAGTGTGACTAATAAGAAAATAAAGCTTACAATTCTTGTGTAGCTGATTTTAAAAACACACTAGAAAAACCTAAACTCACTTTGTGGCGTATTTAATCCTTGTATTTTTAGATCATACATTTGTGTCAACAAGGAGCTTGCTTGCCATGTGAGCAAAGCTTTTTAATCTGAAATTAACTCTACCCTTAGTGACAAAAAAAATCTCAGTATGGTGATTTATTGTAAGGCGCTAAGAATTGGGTGGCATGAACTCTGGCTGAAAATTCAGACTGAGAGATCTTAGTATTTACTCTTCAAACAGAGAATCTGCTTTCACATAGTGTTCAGACATATTATAGGAGAAAAAGCATGAATTTCAAATAAAATAACAAATAATTTCTATTTTTATAACTAATTATGAAATCATATACCTGGTCATACCAGGGACTTCTAATTAACTTTTAATGGGCTTACTTGTTAGTAAGTATAATGTGCAGACGGTCAAAGAGTATATGTGAGAGTGCGTGCTTGGAGATTGCCTTCAGCCAAATCAGGGCTGTCCTGCGAGTTCTTTCCTCATGCCCGTAGTTGATTTCTTTCTCGCTGGGCAGATCAGCTGAAGGAGAAGGAGTTCCATCGCACTGCAAACAACCTGGAGCACTCCGCAAAGGAGGTTGGGGCTAAGACTGGCCTGGACTTTCCTTCCTTTGCTTGGCTTTGTGTGGTGGTTACATGAGATGAAAGCAGCTCAGGAGTGTTTCCCATTGCCAAAGACAGAGGGGATCCAGCATGTCAATTCAGCAACAACCTTTTTTCAAATAAATTGCACTTGGTCTATATTTTTTTTCCTCTGAGTTTTAGCAGCTTAAAAATTGTAGGTTTTTTTTTTTTTTAATGTGTTAATGGGGCAGAATTTCTGAGATACTTGTCAAAAATCAAAGTATCAGTTGCTGGTTTCTCGGGTATGTAGGTACCTAAATACATCCAGATGAGAACATTCCTCTTTGGGCTGTGAGGTGCATCTGTCTGGGTGGAAAAGGATAAGCTCATGTCTTATGGATTAATTCCCCATTATGGACATTGCTTAGCACCAGATGTGACTTTCCAAATACAATGACTGTTCAGGAAATAGAGAAATTTTATTCTCTACCAAAAGGTGTGTGCTATTATTTATCCTTTTTAACAAAGCCAACTGACATAAGAATGAGTGTAGGTTTCACAGGGAGGTTGGTTACTGTTCTCCAGAGAAATATTTAAAAAAATCCCAATCCCCCTCTCCCCCCCTCTAAAAATCTATTCAGAGCAAACTCCTTTTTTTTGGCCAAAGTCTCCATTTGTCCCTGCAAAGACAAAAAAGTAAGGGGATATATGTCCTTCAGAAAGCTTTTCTGCATCCTCTATGGTTTCTGCCACGTTCATCAGACCAAATTAACAGTGAACTACCTTGTGAAGAGCCAGTTAGAAAAGCAGGACTGTTTTCATCTTACTGTGGTGAGATAACTGGGTTTAAGGAAGAGACCCTTCTTACTGGTATTGGTAACAAATAGGGCATTGGAGCATACTGGACTGATACCTTTTCTTCCCAGTATCAATCGCTAACTTGTCTACTAGTAGCAGATAGATTATTTGGCTGGATGATGCCTGTTTGGAACAGCTAGTGAAGCAGGGTGGATGGAGCTTATTTTGTATGGTAGAAGAGTGTGTTTAAGGGAAAGAGGGGATAATAGTAAAGGTTTTATAACATCTAAACTGTGAGTACTCAATAAGTACTGTTTTCCCTACAGTACAAAAACTATCTTGGTAAGATCTCTCTATCCCATGTTTGTGGGACTGTGCTGTATTATTGAGTGCCAAACTGAAGCCTTTGTCTTCAGAGCAGATTAGTCTTGATTTGTAGCTTGCTTGAAATCCTGAAGTGCAACCTATTGTTCAGCACAGCTTCAGTTTCTTAGAGATGCCCTTGCTGGTAGTTTGAAGAAAGCTATGATGCAGGCTCTTCTGCTCACTTACACTTGCTTGCGTGTGTCCTGTGAGTTGTCATTTGATCAGGGCTGGTTTTATGCTTTATACACCTATTTTTAAAGCCTATAAAGTACTGGGAACACTGTGTTTCAGCAAAACCTGTGAGTGAATGCACATACTTTCTAGCAACCTCTCCTCCTCGGATTTTGGACAACCTGTACTGCTGTCCAGGCTGACTCAAATACCAAAGGTGTGTTGTCACAGGGTAGCTCTTTCTTCGTTGTGAAGGTTTTGTTGTTTGGTTTGTTGTCTTTTTCCATGGCAGGTTTACTTGGGTTGTGTATAAAGAGGGAGGTCAAGCCATTAAGAAGCCTCTATGCAAACCCTTTAAAACAAGCAGAGAAACTAAAGTATGGAAGGTTCTTATAGAAGTGAGACAAGCGGAAGCTAATGGAAACTGTGAGGACTGACAGACCTTGAAAGACTCCTACCTCCTGTACACTGTAACCTCAACAGTATTGCTACAGATTTCCTGAATGGAATGAAGTTCAGCTTCTGTATTGTAAGAAATGCCTAAACAAATTTACATATTTTGTGTGTCTGTCTAGGGAGTAACTAATTACACGATTTATAACATATTACTTATAAAATGAAACTTACTTCAAACTTGATGGTGCAACTACTAATAGGAGAAAAAGCCTGAGTGCCAACTGCAGATGATGTAGTTGAAAAACATATAAAAATAAAGGAATCACAGAATCGTCAGAGTTGGAAGGGACCTCTAGAGATCATCTAGTCCAACTCCCCTGCTAAACTCCATCTTCAGTGCAGAATCTATATATGATTTAAATGAAATATGGGGACAACGTACCACTCTGCTGCCCCACGTGTGGCCATCTTCTAAGAGAGAAATGACGTCTAGCAGGGTTAATCTGGTCAGTACGTTTCACAGAAGCTGGGATCATAGTTTTCGTTTCAGATTCTGGTGGAGACCATACTTCAATGGGCAGCAGAGCTACCTGCTCTCGATTAATCCTTTCCAAAATCAATTGAGTTGTCTCGCACCTACAAGCGTGTAACTCATTCATTCTAATGCTCCAGGCCTGGATGTGTCTGCCTTCCCTTCTGATTTCAGAATAAATGTCAGTTTGTCATGTTAGTCATCAAGACTTGTTGACTAGTTAATTCTCCAAGGATATAAAGGCAAGATACTAGCTGAGATTGAATCATCAGGATATTGTTAGTGGACCCAACATGCCCAGACTCCTGAATAGGCATAAAATGGAAGAACATGCATGACTACAACCAGAACTAGATTCCCTTTTCCTCATGTCTCCACCTACTTCTACCTACTGAAAACCTTGCTACCCAAAGAGACCCCAAAGGCAAGAATTAAAGAGGTGCTGCTGCTGAGGTATCGTGATGACAAGGATGGGAAATGGTTGCATAAACCCATTGGTTTGGTTTATTCTTTCTAGTATAGCCCTCAACCAGTTTAAAATTATATCGCTTATATAAAATTATATTCCTTAAACCATACGTGTGCAGCTACCACTCAAAAGGAATAATCCATATTCCTGACTCAGGGCTGCCCATTATAAATGTTTGGGGTGTAGTTCTCTAACAAATGCCAGAACAGACTTTTTTTCCTACACCTTATCTAAATACGTGTGGGCTAAAGAGGCATGCTCATGCAAAGTGGAATGTTTAAACAGTTACTCCTTTTCCCTTGTAAACCTCTTATGGTTGTTCCCCACTCTCAAAGAAGAAAAAAAATATTTAATCAGCAAGCCTGACACTTAGAATGCCTGTTGCAATACTCTTTTACTCCTGTTCTTGCATGAGTGATGCTAGGAAAAGTTTCTTGTCTGTGTTTGGTAGGTGACGCAGAACCTAAATCCTTTGTTATCTTTTTGTTGGTTTGGGGTTTGTTGTTATGCTTGCAGCAAATAGAAGTGAGGATGAATTCCTCAAAAGCCTCTCTCTCTTTCCACCTTCTCCACTCATTTGATATTTCATTTGCAGGAGGGAGGGTTTGGACTTGAATTTGTAGATAGGGTAGTGGTATAAGGTTTTAAAAAGCCTTTATCTTATTGCTACCAGTTCCTGGGATGCTTTTTTTCATATGTTCAGAATAGGGGGTGCGAGACGCTAATGAATCTGTCTCTTTGAGCCAAACATAAACTAAGAAATGTTTAAATCAAGGTCTGTCACAAGAAGGGCCAGAATGTGCTGGGCCCAGAATCTCCTGCCTGAAAAGCTCAGTTTAAGCTGTCAATTGAGGAGTAAAGCATTAAAATGTCTGGTTAATTCCGATAACCAATTTTGAGAGCTGGGACTCTTTAGTCTGGAGAAGAGAAGGCTGAGGGGAGACCTTATCAATACTTACAAGTATCTAAAGGGTGGGTTGAAGGAGGAGGGAGCCAGACTCTTTTCAGAGGTTGCCAGTGAGAGGACAAGGGGCAACAGGCACAAGTTGGAACATAGGAGGTTCCCCTCAAATATGAGGAGAAACTTCCTTACAGTGAGGGTGCCAGAGCCCTGGAACAGGCTGCCTAGGGAGGTTCTGGAGTCCCCTTCTTTGGAGACTTTCAAGACCCGCCTGGACGCCGTCCTGAGTAACATGCTCTAACATGCTCTAGGCAATCCTGCTTCAGCAGAGGAGTTGGACTTGATGATCTCTATGGTCCCTTCCAACTCTAAAAAAAATTCAGTGAAATAAGTTATGAAGATGTTAAGTGCCCATCTTGCAAATCCTGCGGTGGTTTGCAGTTTGGACCCTGAATAAGGAGGGTCCAGGGGAAGGAATAACGAGACACTGAGGAGGTGTAGCTGAACTGTTTTAGAGAGAGGGATGTAAATACTGTTGTTTCAAAAAATGAAACAGAAGTCATTATCACTTTGTCCTAACATGCAATGAGCTATTATAGTAACCTACAAAGCTTAAGATAAACCATTCCAGATTTACTGATAGGAAGGCTGACAGGAACTGATAAGATCAGAGTAGATTTCCTGCCTTACATGTGATTTAGCCCACTATTGGATATTTCAGAGGTGGGGAGAGACAACCTAATTAATACATATGTATATTTTCTATTTTCCTGGAGAGTGCCAGACACTTTCTTTGTATGCTCCATCAATGTAGTTCTGTGTGTACTTGATGCCCTAGTGGGATGAAAAATTTGTCATCAAAAATATTTCATCTAGGCATAGAGGAAAAATCATATTTAGTAATAGGGGAACTCAAGTTTGTTTTTAAAAAAGTATTATAAAGTTACTTCCTTTTAACTATGTACTTTCATTTTCTTGAGTTTAATGTTCCTATAGAAGATACAGGCACCAGTTTTATTATATCTTTAGGCTGTTTAATGCTGAAAACTGCAATGTAGGCTAACTGGCATTTTAACAGACCACTGAGGGACTCCAGAATATGTGCTTACATCATATGTAAAGCTGTGATTGCCTTTTCTCCTAACTGCAAACTTGGCAACTGAGCCTGCAATCTGAATCTTAATCTGGATGCCTACTAGTTCTTTGGTCGCCAAGAGGAAAATAACGTAATGACAACTTAGGCTTTCTGTTGACTGGGGACCTGGTGTAGAATCAACTCTTGGCTTCTGGTCCCGTTGTGGTGTGCTGGGAGGAATCCACGTAGCAATGGAAAACCATGATTTCTCCACAGTTCCTCTTAAGGTAAAGCACAACCTAACTCTGATGCCTGGCAGTCGAACAGGCCCGCAGGGTGCAAGCAGTTTGATATTACTCCCAAGGCCTGCTTGGAGCAGAGCTTGAGAATTCAAGTAGCGTTGTAAAAATTCCCCATTGCAATCTCAGCAGCTGGTTTTTGTGACAAGTCTATGATGTGTCGTGGAACGCAGACTTTGTGAAAGCCTTTTCCCCTGCCAAGACTTAAACCCAATTGTCTTTCTGATAAGAGAAATCTGCTGCTTTATTTATGGTTGTGGAGTGCCTGGGAATAGCTCTAATATTTATGTTGCTCTTAGTTCCTCAAAAAATGGGACTCAGAGGGCAAATGCTTCTCTTGAAGAGAGAAAGCCAAGCTAACAAAGTGCTATCAAGGTGAGAAGAGAAGGCAAAAGAAGTAGTTTCTAACTCAGCTGCTGTGAGCTTTTGTAGCTTCTTACCATACAGGCCCTATCAGCCAGATGGGTCATTTGTGAAGGAAGCACTTGGGAAATTGAGGGCATCTTTATACCTTTGTTAGCAAGAGTAATTACCTCCCAAAGTCTAAAAGACCTCTTGAGCTGGTGGAGTAAAGGTACACTAACTTCCATAGGCACCAAACGGGGTGGGAGCAAGGTGCCTGACAGTCACTCTCAGCCATAACGACCGCTGTGTTGGCCATGGATGACATTTAATGAGAGTTTAGAGCTATGACAAATCTGTATTTCTGTCTTGCTTGTGTTACTCGGTCGCAGATCTGAGTCCAAGAAGCAGGTAAGCAGCCTGACACAGCTGAGAGGCCTGGGCTCCTTTTCGCTTCTACAGCATTTATTGGTCTGAGTTCACTGGTAAAGGTCTCCCACCACATGCTAGTTTCCGTGGCTGAATGCAAAGGGGGAAAGGAGTGAGCAGTGTCTGGGGTAAGAGGGTTGACTCAAACAGGGTGAGGGCACTGAATGCTTGTCCTGTGACTCAGTACCTTCCCGCTAGAGAGAACCTCCCTTGACATATGCTGTCACACTGCCCTGAAGCACTAGCTGGCCTCAGAGCTCTGCTACCCTGCAGGCTGTACAAACAGCTGAAAAGCCAATCCCTAGCCCTAAGGAGCATCTGTTCTGAGAAGGTGAATAATACATGGGAAAGAAGGTGAAAGGGAGATGCAACCACCTGTGTATGAAGTCCTTGCTTGCCATATTTCCACTGTTCCTGTTGGCTGTGTTCATAAACTGGCTGAGCAATGAGGAGTTGGCTCATACCTGAGTAATATATTTGCTTGAGGACAGAGGGAAGCTACTGCTGTGTTCATGCTCCAACTTGGAAGACCTGTAGCATATGAGAAGTGTGTATTTTGGCTCTTAGAGAAGCACGGTTATAAGCAGGAGGGAGGGCCAAATTTTAAATGGTACTGCTATGGACTGTTGAATCTTGGCATTAAAAATGCCAATGGTGACCTCAACTCCTGGCAGCCTCAACTGTGTGTTGCTCATTCGAGACAGAGAAGTTATTTACACACCTAGGAGGGACTGACTGTTGATAGTACTTTCAAAAAGCTGTTTACGTACTTAAATTCTAATATAGCTGATGCATTCAAATAAGCCTTTTCAAGTCTGGCTCCTTCAGGATGAAGGAGAAGTTGAGTGATAGGTGAGAATGGTCTTAGTGTGGTGGTTGGGACTGCTCAGTGTCCTTTCTCTGCTGCAAATGATTGTCTGTACTTGATAGTCAAATCTGCAACCTGTAATAAAAGGTCTGTCATGATAGCTACTTGATTGCACTAGAAGTTCCTTTTCCTAAACTTGTGAGCAGTTTAAAACTGGCATGAACCTCCTTGGGATTGGACTAGATGACCTTTAAAGATCCCTTCCAACTCAAGCCATTCTGTGATTGGAAGGATTTATCTGTGGAAGATGGCTCCATCCCACAGCAATGGGGATTGTCTTTAGCCTTAAAGTCTCTGAGTAACTTGATTTGTTTTGGTTTCTCCCTTGGGCTCTGTTTTAGCTTGTTTGCTGAAGGAAGGGACATAAATGGAGAAGGCAGATGAAGCCTGACTTGTCTTTTTTTGATTAAGTACTCTCTAAACCTATGTGGTAACTTTCCTGGTCTGCAGGTTAGTCTCCAGGCTATGTATAAGCATATGCCTAATGTGTTATATGCCTAACGAGGAGAGAAAATCACCTCTCAAATTGCACATGGCAACCGCTTATTCTGTTACAGTATGCTTCGTAAAAGCAGGGTGACCCTGAGGCCTGAAATCAAATTATTAAAAATTTGCTTCACAGCACTGAAAATGGCTGCAGTTCATGTGATGGATATATGTAAATTAATAAACTGCACAAACTTATTTTTTTGTTTCTTCCATGTGATGCTATCTTTCTTTGTAACTCATTGTATTCATATAAGGATGTTTGTGTAACCTATAGAAAAAAAATGCACCATCTTTCCAATGCATTTTTGGAATGTGTGTGTAAAAGCAGTGCCATATGAACAGCCTGAGATGGCATCTTTTGAGTCCCAAGACAGCCAGAGACTTAAATTTGGCACAGATTTCTTATGCTGCCCTGCTAGCTTATCTCAGTTTTAACCGTGGAAAACCCACCTTTGGAGGCAAAAAGTCAAGATCTGCAGTTATTGGGGACTTCTCCAGGGCTGTCTCCGCTTGAGAGTTTATCGGAATAAAGCCTTTTTTTAATTTTTTTTTTTTTTAAGAGTTACTTCAACTGATGCTCTGAGGGTAATATAGCTGAGGCTCTTCCCTCTCCAGCTCATTGTCATCCTTCATAATTAAATAAGGAGAGTAACTGGTCAGAAGATGGAAATAGCATGCTGAGACAGGGTTAAAAAAAACAACCAACAGAAATCCACCCCGAAAACAAAAAAAAAATCTGATTAGGCTAGTAGATTGTGTGTATCTCATCTATTTAACTTTTTTTTTCCTCTTTCCAGGCATTTACCAGAAAAAGTCAAAGATGATGTTCAGCTGAAGAATATGAGCGGGCAGTGGTTTTATGAAGCAAAGTCGAAGAGGCACAGAGATAAGATACATGGAGCAGATATTATTCGAGCTTCCATGCGCCGCAAGCCTGCCACTCTTGGTAAGCATTTGGTTTATATTTTATTTTGGAAAGGCCAGATTTTACTTAGCTAACACTAGACAGTGTTGTCTGTGAAATACAAGAAGAATATTGCTATTTCTGCAAGCAGAAAATGATGCAAAGAGAGAGATTTCCCATGTAGTTTACAGTGCTTTGGCAGGGGGGTTGGACTAGACGACCTCTGAAGGTCCCTTCCAACCCCTACAATTCTGTGATTCTGTGTAATCTTTCCAATGCTGTGTATTAAAGGGCGAACTCTGTGTGATGACTGCCAACAGGAGGAACTAGCTTGCGCTTATGTGGAGGACTAAAAGCCCTTTGCACTCCTGGACTGCATTCTCATGTCCATTTTTGAGGGCCTGTGAGCTACCACGAGAATGTGCAAAGGATCTAAGATTGGAGAAATTGCTCTTTAGTATGGGTTTCCAAGATTTTTGGGTGCTCAGTTGGTCATAACTCTCATTTAAGCAGGTGGCTAATTCTTTACGGATAGAATTGCCATGTGAAGTTCAGAAGGTAAGTGTAAAAAAAACCCAAACAAACAAAAAGCCCCACCTAATTTAGCAAATGCCAATACGTTCGCATTTTTTTCTGGGGTGGGACAGAATCCTATTCTTATAATCCCTTTCAGAGTCAAAACGTTAGTTTATGTTATTTCCTCTACTGCTTTTTGCCCTTCTCCAACGGGTTAGAAATGAAGGATTTCTTAGTGTGCAAAAATAAGCAAGATTTTTATTCTCACTTTTCCTATCCATAACTGCAAGCAAAAATATCTTGACATCTAATGAGTCATTGAAACCCAGCAATTGCACATAGCTCTGAATGTATCAGTATGCTTGTTTGTTCAAGTAATATGATTGGGAGCAATTAATCTTACTTTAAGATAATATGGCTTTAAATAATTTCCTTGAAGCTATAAGTTATTGTAAAATTTCTTTAGAATTTTACAACTGATTTTTATAACCTTCAAGTCTAAAACCAGCTAAAACCACAAACATGCCGCACTAACCACCTGTGAATTTTTGCATTCTTTTCTTTAGCAAGAAAAGGTCTGAAAACTTAAAAACCCAAACCCATCACACACAGTAACCTCAAACTGACTAAATTGCCATTATCCAACTTATCTCTGGGAATATAGGAATTGAGAAGGTGTGAGGTTGCAGGAAAACAAAGTTAAATTGTAGTTACAAAACCTATAGAAAATAACAAGCTGTAGTACATCCACAGCACTGAGAAGTAACCTTACTTG
Organism: Limnodromus scolopaceus; assembly: GCA_028565335.1. NCBI lineage: Eukaryota > Metazoa > Chordata > Aves > Charadriiformes > Scolopacidae > Limnodromus > Limnodromus scolopaceus. Next base: position 207,837,735 of record JAOXNO010000001.1, read on the forward strand.
CTTCACTAGCACACAGCAAAATCCCTTAACGGAATTTAAATAAATAAACAAAACAAAAAAACCCACAACAAAAAACAAGGCCATAAATATCAGTACAACCCAGTGAGAATAATAAGAGTCTTGCCCTTCTAAGTCAAAAGGGTTTAGTAGAATTGGAGGAGGTTAAGAGGGGATTGGGGTCTGTTTCTCTAAGAAAAAAATTCACTGTACAAAATAGGACTTCAGACTAGAAAGCCAGATGCTGAAACATTTATAATAGAAGTCCATAAAATCCTGTATACTATATTTTTTTTGTGAACATAGATAGACTGTTTACTTTCTCTCCCAGGGATAACGTTAATGGTGATCGGTTCAAAACCAGAAAAGGAAACGGTCACTTCTTATGTGGAAAACCTTCATTTTAAGATGCCTCAGGACAGGGCATGGATATAAAAGAGGCATGGCTTTAAAGAACTTCTTGAACAAATTATGGGGGAAAAAATAATCCAGAAAATCTCCTCTATTTCAAAAAAGTCTAAGGTCCAATTGGCTGCAGGCTAGTCCTGGCCTTTAAGCCTAAACATGATGGGGAGACAAGATTTTCACCTGCTCCAGTAGAGCAGTTCTTATGTTCTGCTTTTATTTTGTGTCTCTCCAAACAAAATACTGTATTTACTTCTGATGTTAAACACAGTGCATTATCTTTCCACATTGTATTTTTTTTTAAATAAGTGTTTCATAATATAATATTTATTATGAAGTGAGCACCAAGATTGTCGACATTACTCAATTTACCAGAATATGCTATTACCTCTCCCTACTGCTGAATTAATGTCTGTATTGCTGTCTGGCACATGAACACAGTTGGCTTTAAAAAACATTTCTAATAGATCATTCGAGGGCACCCACCGTGATGTGGGAAATTGTGGGTGCGTCCACAGAATCATCACAGAATGATATGGGGTTGGATGGGACCTCTGAAGCTGTAGGAAAGGAATAGTTCACTTGATTAACTGAACTTCATCATATTTTCAGTTTCCTATGGTTTAATTATTTCTGTTTCCTTGGATCACCAAGGTTAAATTTTCAATGTTTACCTAGGTGCAAGAACTAGAGGATCAGCCTTTACCAGGGTTGTTGTAGAAAGCTTCTCCATTTAAGATCACTTTCAGGCCTAAAGCAGATGTACCTGCAGTAGTAGAGTGAAGTATTCGGAGCAGTATGTGACATTTCTGGTAGCATTAAAAAAGTTATTCTTCAGAAGGCACCAGATCTGCTTCTGCACACCATTCAAGTTTAGTGGACTTTTGAAATAGCTGTGGGACTGAATTGCTTCTTAAGAAATCCTGTATGAACATATGGGAGACAACAATATTCTTGTTTCGTGTTTTAGCTGAAGTGAGTCAGAACAAACCAAACAAAGCAAAGAACAGCTGGGTGAGCAATGTTAATAAAGAAGTCTTTGTGTCACCAGAACTACACGGCATTGTGGAACATCAAGAAGAAGAACAACAACTGAAATCTAGTTCAAGGTAAGCTGTTTGATAACACTTCATATGTATATATCAGGACCGGTGAAACTTGTGTGCTGGAAGTTCCATCCAAAATATTGTATTTGCCTCTTATTTCAAAAGTCATCTAATAATTCCTCAGAATTGCCCAGGGAATCCGTGCATGTGGAAGGCTGATAAATCATAGTAGTGCGTTGTTAACTGTTCTACATTCAAATGCAGAACAATCTCTGGCTTACCTCTTCAGGGCAGAAGTTGTTAATGGCGTATAGAATGGTCCCACCCATAGTCTCATGTCACAATTTAGGGAGACAAGGAATTTCTGGTTAGAAGAGCTGGCCACGATCAGTCCTCTGCAGTGAGTAACAGGGGGACAATGACCTCTGTGTCTCTTCATTCAGTCACTTAATGAGACCCGCCTATTTATTCAGCCTAAATTTTAAGCCTGGATCAGATGAGGAATTGAGACTGAGAAATTGCTCTTTAGAATTTTCCAGATGCTCAGTTCAAGACCTCTGAGACTTTTTGAGGAGACCAAATGTATTTCAGGTGGAAAGAAGCAGAATCTTTGGTTACTTGCAGAAAATAAATAAGATTCTAGAAAAATAAATGTCGTTCTGGAAGGGAGAGGCTTCCATTCAGAGTAAGGCAGCTTGGATATGCTGGAATGGCTATGGTTGTTGCAGGAAAGCTGGATGATAAGTAGTTTCTGAACTGCAGAGGATTTTGTATGAAATGGCTCTGTCTTAAGTCTGTAAACACCCCAAACAGTTCCATTTTGCTTTGAAATACCCTGAGTTGATTTCCGAGTGAGACGTGTCTTCTCATAAAAATACCTACGTGTAGTAATTCGTTGCCTGTGCGAAAAGCTTTCCAAAAGTCTGCATTTGAAAAGGGGAGTGCTGATCTTTTAGCCAGGGGGACAGCAGGTGGAGATGAAATGTCTTTAAATGGCCCGATTCCTCAACACCATTGAGGAAAAAAGAACCAGGGTGTAACGCAGGCAGCTATTGTTCGTGCTTTCAGGGAACGGAGCGAGGTAAGAGCCAGAGTTACTTCTTAGGATGACTCTTACTTCTGCTTGTGCCATTTGTCTGCTCTGTAACCTTTCACTTTTTTGTCTGAGTCCTTTTCTGTACCTCATCTGTGTTTTCTTTGCAGCAAGGCTTGCCTCCTACTGTGCTTTTGTGCAGGTTCTAGTAGCAGTTGCATCTTTCACTTTCGTGGTCTGCAAACTGGGCACGCACTGTCACGATGAATGGCACCAAAGGTTGGTGTAAGTCTTAACAACCCTGGCTTGCATTTCTGGTCTTTCTTATCCTTCATCTACAATTATCAGTGAGCTCAAAGGCATATTTGTTTTACCCACATCTGAAATCGTGCTGAAAAAGGTCAAATAAACCACTTTGTTATAGTCTTCCCAAAAAATGAAGTTGTAAAATAAGCAACTTTTATCATCCTTATGACAAAGAGCTTAGTTCCCCTAGAACTGACTAGAGCTGATAATGCTGACAGAGTGAGTAGTTACTGATTATAGTTTTTTTAACAGGTGGCTTTTACCTTCAGAAGATTGTAATGGAGTTATTTCTTTACAGACAGCCCAAGACATGCTGCTGTTCAATACGTCTTTTAGAATATTTTGCATGTCATCTTGCACGTCAGGAAAAAATGATGATACTTTAAAAGAAGCGCAGCCTTATAATGTTATTCTTACCATTACAACTCCACAACCTGTGTGTGACTGATACAGAGTAATACACTTGCCAGGGCAACCAATTCGAAAATATATAACATAAGGAGGTTTAAGAACATGTAGACAGTTGTTTGGAATTTGACCAGCTTGATAGTGGTCTTTAACTTGAGGTGGTTTGATGTCACAGATGAAATAACTTGAGGTTATTTCATGTCACAGCCATGCAAAGCTTGATAATTATTGTCCAGGACCCTCCCCTGTCCTTTTCTCCAAGTTGTGCCAGAGCTTAATCAACCTGTGTGCCCTGCTCACGTGTGCTCGTACTCTCACCAACAGCTCCAGATCTTCCCTCTAAAGCAAACTCGCGCAATCCAGGATTTATGAGACAGTTGGAAGTGAACCTTAGGAAATTATCTAGAATATGTGGGCTGGACACTTACTTGCATTTACTTTGTATAAATACTTGATTAGATATCTCAGATTATTTTCTTCTAAAATGTCAAAAGCTGTAGCAAACAGACGTGGCAGGTCTACGTGTAATTTATTACTTGTGATTTTAGTATGGGTTTATTTCTCTATGACGGAGATCAGTCTGTACAACACTGCATGTGGGAAAGTGCAGCAGGCACCCTATTTTTTTAAAATAATACTCCTTTCTGTTCTCTTGATACTGGACTTGGAAAGAAACTGGTCTGGCACGGCTGTGGACCTGTCTCTAATGGCAGCAGCTGATCAGGAACTGAGGGGAAACACAGCACTGGGGAAGCAGTAAGAAGTTGGGGTGAGAAAGGAAAGCCTAGACATTGCAAGCATTTGATTTGGTTGTTAGGATAGCAGAGGCCTAAGGAATTAATTTCTGTTGATTATCTTGCAAGGCAATAGTCTCAAGGTGGCTAGAAGTAAGAGGATGCAACACAGTAACATTCTGGAGTTTGGGACTGCATAAAGTGAGCTATCAGCTTCTAGCATCCAAATGCTACATGTGGTTCAAGCACTTGGACTTTTAAAACGTTTTAAAGTGCTACGTTAAGGGTGAGTTTGAGGGAGTTTTGGGGTTTAGGGTTTGTGTGGGGTTTTTTTTCCCCCTTTCTTTCTCCAAAAGTGGGCTTCAGACCAGCACTGGTTTGCAGGCTTTGCATAAACTGAACTGCTCACCTGAGGATTGGGACTGGAAGGCACGTGATAACAATTTGCCCAGACCTTTTTTGGTCTGGATCCTATTCTTAAACCAAACCAATTCTTCCTGAATGGGAAGAAAGTTCAGTTCTGGTAGATCTGTGTGTGTAAACTGCTGAGGGTCAAATCCAGCCCCGGGGCCAGCTCCAACCGCTGTCAAGTCAGGGTGCTGCTGTGTTAGGCGGAACAGAAGTCAGGCCACAGCTATATTGTTAAAATTAGCATAGTGATCTTCATCCTCACACCCCAAATATCTAAATTCAGTAAAGAAGCTATGAACATTTTTTTTTTCTTGGGTGTTATATCACCGTGGTGCTTTTCTTGCATACCAGAGCCTTTACAGACCAGGTGCATGAAGTGTCTCTGGAGGTGTAACCTGGCACAGAAGGAGCTCTCGTAGGGTGACTCAGACTGTCAATATTACCTCTGTTCAGTGATACCATCTGTCTATTTGCTGAATCTCAAAAAAGAACAATGTTAAAGGGGGTTTTATGTTTCAAATTAAGGTTTGTAGATTTTCTTCTCTAGCCTAGAAAATATTCTTGCCCTGCATTGAACAGGTGACAAGTGTGGGTTCTAGAGTTCTGCAAGATGAAAATTTGCACAAAACCACTAATCCTTAAAATCCCTGGAACTTTTCTGGAATAATAGGGGTGCTGGCATACCTAGGTAAGGATATTTTTATGGAGTATTGTTAAACTGCACTAGCTTTACTCACACCAGATTCTCTACCCTTCAGGACGAGCCCAGGAAAGCTTATTTGTTTGAGGGAGGAGGCCGTTTCTGGGTAGAGTGTATTGACAGCGCCTGCAAACCTCTAATCCCTTTCTCCAGCTTTGCTCCTGCCTCTAAGTTCCTGTCCAGTCCTCTCCGGTCTGTGTGGAGTTTGGGGTTCTCAGGATTTTGTTTTGCTGAATTGCAGTGCAGGAATGTTTTAATCTGGATGTATTTATCAGTTTGGCTTCACACACTCTCTTAGATTGGCCTTGTGAATGTGATGTAGCTGGGAACTGTTTGTTCAGATTTCTGTATGGGTTGAGAGTAAACTCATATTTTCAAATCCTTTGTTGTGGAACTTAGTTATAGGATCCTGGAGGTGGTTTTTTTCCTCTACTTTGTTTTCTTTAAAGCAGGGTGTTCCGTATGTAATGCCAAATTAACTTTAATTTGCTATGGTAAATCTGAAGTAGCATTGCATTAAAATATTGTGGGATTGTGTGTGTGTGTTGAGTGACACCTAAAAAAGTTACCTCCCCACCTGTAAGAACTGCAGACTGAAGAGTGTCTTATCCGTTTCTTGCAGCCCAGGATACATAAGTGTTTTCCTTGTTTAAAACGAGGGGAGGGTTGAAACATTCATGACCTAGAGAAAGAGAAGTCCTGTTTGTCCTGTTGAGTAGTAGTAGATGGTGTAGGTGAGACACAAAGTGCAGGAGCACACAAGCGCTCATAAAAACAGAAACAAAAACTCGTGCTTATAAAAGCAAGAACATAAACTCCAGCAGAAAAAAAATTCTTTAAATATATGTCTTTTCAGATTTTTTTTTTAAAGTGTTAGAACTAAGGTTAAAAACTGTAATGTGGAATGATATTAATGATGTTGTTTTAAGGAAATTTAAAGTTGCAATATCAAGCTCTTAGCGAACTAGAAAAACACTTTTTTCCTTATTATTGTTCTTTTTATTCTTTACTAATAATACTGTTATACTTAATTTATGCATATGAAGGACTGCAGTTAGTGTTGAAATGTAAGAACAGCTTATTTTTTCACCCATAGATAGTTTCCATTACAAGACCAGCACATACCATGTTTGTATCACTACGCATGGTGCTGTGTTTCTTCAAGGTAGTGTTGAACTAAAAGAGCAAGGAAGAGATATATAAGTTTATAGCTCAGATTAACTGGTATTTTTTCCCTAGCCTTATGTTCATGCTGCTCCTTACTGTATCATCCTACCTTCTCTGTAATGATATTTTTCCATTTATAAAATGGGAATGATGTCACTTCTGAGACACACTTAGTAGTCCAGAGGCCAGTAGCCTATCAACGGTGGCTGCCAGACTTTTTTCCTAACCCTTGAGGTTAGCTGTCCTGCTCCCTGGAGAAGGTGGGGAAAGTTGTTCTGTCCTTAGCAGGGCAGACTGTTGCCAGTTCTCTGATTGGAGAGACCTTTGTCCATGTGAGGAGGCAGCTCCAGTTTGAACCTGGAACTTTTGAGAGCTGGGAGCTGGGTTTTTTCGTCCTCAGCACATCTGCCCTCAAAAGCATTGTTTTGTGGGTCTCCTACTTACCAATCAATATCTGACAGCTTTTTCACCCATACCAAAGATTGACCAAAGAAATATTCATTGTTGGAATCTCCTTGTACGTCTATATTGGGAAAAATTGTAGGAGTTGCTTTCCTTCCTAGCCTGAGATCTGACTTCCTACCTGGAGAATATTCATTTTTCCCTGCCTTGTACTGTTTCCCCCATCCCCAAAATCATAAGCTCATAAGCTGGTTAATGCCAGCATTTTCTGTACAAAGTTAAGATACTGAATGTGGCTGTTACACGAAGACTATATTTAAATCTACATCTAACTTCCATCTTCAAAAAACAAGTGCTTTTTCATACCTGAGATGTTTAGATAAATTATAAAAATCTGATTGTTTGGAAAAAAACCCTTGCAGCATTCTGCAAATAGATATTTTTTGATCTAATGTAGGAGCTGTGTCTTCTAGCTGTTTTACTTTCTCCTCCTTTGGACTATACTTAGCCAGGATTACAAGTAATAACTTGCTTCACTTTTGCTATGAAACCACAGATTTTACAGGTCTTAATTCAGTGAGTAGTTTATAAGCTGTGCCTCTGAGGGGATGTGTTGTCGTCTGTGGCATGTCACATCTTTGCTATAGCGGGGATGGGGTTCCTCTGGTTTTTCTGACTTGGACACTTAACAAAACTATTTTTATCAGATTTTGGCACTTTCCCTGCTTTGATTTCAGTCCTAGAAGTATAATTGTAGGACAAGGGTGGAGATGATAGCACTGATATTGTTTGGAGAGTGGCTATATTTACATAAAGCTGGCTCAAACATCTAAAAGATATAAAAAATATGGTTTCTCTCATGCCAAGTAGAAGTTTTATTGAATTCTTTAACAAGTAAAGAATTTTTTTGCAAGGAAACAAAGCAGCATGAATATCCCCTTGACATGGAAAAGAGAAGATTTGCTTCTAAATCTGATGAGATACAGGCTAAACAGAAACTTTAGATGCCAAGAGATTATATTTGAGTGTGTATAAACAAGTCTTCTTTTTTCTTTTTTAAAAAAAGGCTTAAAGTAATGTCCTGATTCCTGAAGTTGTTGTATGCTTTTTCTTTGCAGTTCTAAAACAATAACCTCTTTGTTAGACAAACCAGAGGAAAGACCTATGAAGGCATCAGTCTCGCCAACGAAGGTATGACTAGTATTGAATATAGCAGAAGTTATCTTTTACATCTTGCATGTTTCTTTGCTTCTGTGGTAAAGATAATTAAAGATTTGAGAAAGAAAGATAGTAAGTTGGAAAAAAATGAGTATTTTTCAGTTTTGGAGGGAGTTAATGGAAACCATTAAAAATTCAGCATGAAAGTGCTGTTACAGCTATAATCATCGAAACATAGAATGGTTTGGGTTGGAAGGGACCTTAAAGATCATTGAGTTCCAACCCCCCTGCCATTGGCAGGGACACCTCCCACTAGACCAGGTTGCTCAAAGCCCCATCCAGCCTGGTCTTAAACACCTCCAGGGATGGGGCATCTACAACTTCTCTGGGCAACCTGTTCCCTTGCAGTAAAGAATTTTACTCTAGTATTTAATCTAAATCTGCCCTCTTTCATTTTAAAACCATTACCCCTTGTCCTGTCACTACACTCACAAAGAGGAACTCTTTGTCAGGGCCTCTCCTGTAGGCTCCCTTCAGATACTGGAAGGCTGCTATAAGGTCTCCCTGCAGCCTTCTTTCCTCCTGGCTGAACAACTCCAGTGGTCATCTGTGCTTGACATGATTTCCAACCTCTTCACTGAAAAGGATTGTCCTGCTGTGTTCCAATATCTCTAAAGTCAGGTTTAGAGATAAAATTATTTAACTTGCAACCACTTGGGATTTTCAAGTGTCTTGAAGTCATGGCTTATCTCTGCTTCAAAAAGAACAAGATGAGGCTGTGACTAGCACTTCTGATAGTTCCTTGGCTTGCACTGCTTAGGTTTTTTGTCACGTATTCCAGTTTGAGGTGTGCTTTCAGACTCTGCTGACAGGATAATGAGGCAGAGGAGATCACGGCGCTTTCATTTATTTTGTCAAGACTGCTAGAACACCGTACCGATAGAACAATTTGACTGCAATTATAACGTTCATTCCTTTTTTTAGCAAAGGAGAAATCCATTTAATTCCACTGCACCAGGTGATAACTTGAACAGCAGTGAATCAGAAAACAGACAAGCCACTCTACCTCAGCTATCAAAGAAGGGTAAATATACTTATTTAGCATATGACTGAATTTCTTGGTGGTTTATATGGAAATTATTTTTACTTTCATTGCTTCTTTTTCTAAGGTATCAAATCCTATTTTACCTTAACTACTTGGAGTTATCAACTAGTTACTTTGAAAACCCAGGTGAACATGTAAATATACTCAGGAAATGGCCGTTTATGTGAGTAAACGGGGTTTGCTTCCTCTCTTTTACTCACAAGTTCTAGGCAGCATTAAGTGCTCCATCTGAGAGGGCTACTTGTCCTGAATTGCTGTTAACTGAGTAATTTCCTTGGATTTGGTGTGGCTGTCTTTATGACCTTCCAGTCATTGCTGCTATTGGCTCAACAGAAGCAGCCCAATTGTCTTTGATCTTTACTTTTCCCTTTGTTTTCTCAGTCCTGCTTATTTTTGAATCTTCCCTTTCCTGCAGTATTCTCTGCAAGTAGATGAGTGATGATATATCACCATGCAGGCATTTGAAGTTGTAATTTAAAGGCTCATACATGGAAATTACTCTCCTGTCTCTGTTATGAAGCTTGCTAACAGGAAAAAGGAAGACTTGCACATTAGAAATATGAAAATAAAAATTTCATCTCCCTATCGGAAGGTCACTTCTGCATTTTACCTTGTTCTATATGAATGTGGAAATAGCCCATTTCCATGTTTGTAAGTTGCTGCTTATGTTCTGAACCTGAGGAGGTGTACGCATGTTCAAAAGCTGCCCTTCCCTGCAAGCTTTGGTCCTTGCAGGAATAATGCTGATCAAAAACTTTGGTGTGTTCTCTATCTTTAGTGTCATTTAATAGCCAATATTTCTAGAACAAGAAATAACTGCAGGATTTTCATTGGCTAAAAGTTCCTATTACCTACAAAGGAAATCAACACCTATGTTGAATTTGAATTTCCACCTGTGTTTTACTGCAGATGTTTTTAATAGATCAATATAATCACTGCATTCTAGATCTGCACTGTTTATACTCCTCTGGTTATGCAGATGAATGTCATCTAAACTCATGATTTCTTCTCTGTGTATGTCTTACAGAAATTCCATCACACTCGGAAGAGAGCCAACCTAAACCAAACTTACAAACTGATGAAACAGAGAAACATAAGAAGCCTTCTGTAGAACCTACTGATGAATCACAGAAAGGACTCACTAAGCGTCCTGTCCCAAAAGCTAGAAAACTAATTCACAAAACAACAGATCCCGTGTCAGAAAGAGAAGACTTTGTTCCCAAACCAGCCAAACGGACGGAGAGGATTAATGGCACTGGTACACCGCCCAGGGGCATTCTGAAGCGCAGTTCAAGTTCGAGTTCCACTGACTCAGAAGTTCGTGTTAATCAGATGTTAGATGTTCAGAAAAAGAATGCTCTTCCTACCACAACTATTTTTGAAGGAGAAGCCGAGAAGAGCTCTCTTATGGAAGACGTGGAAGACTCCACACAAATTTCACTGGAAAAACTAAAACAAGTGAGGTTCTCATCTAGCACAGGTAAAGGAGAACCTCTGCAAAGCCCACAGCCACACCATGATAGAGAAGAAGGACAGTTTGGTTCATTAAAATCTGACAAAATAAAGAGTAGTGAAAATGATGCTATTAGATCAGATTCATTTGGGAATAAGCAAATTTCTGCTGTAAAGGCTTCAGGAACTGATTCATCAGCTTTACAAGTGAAAACAACAGATGGCTTACAAGATGATACATCGACATCTGGTCCTTGTGACACTAATAGGTCAGACTTCCTGGTTAATGAAGCCTTGCAGGCAAAGAGAGGTACTCCTAAGAAACTTGAAACTCCACAGAAGACCTTCAGCAATATCCTGCCAAATAACAATAACGAACTGTGTGTTGATGAGACACGTGAAAATAAAGCCAGCCAGTTCTTGAGCCATGAATCAAAGTCACACAAAAACGTTACTGGTAAGAGACTAATAGAAGTGAAGAATAGAATGCAAAAGCATATACTGCATATTCATTAATGGTTGAACCAGAATCACACACAGAATCACACACAGAATCTTAGTGGTTGGAAGGGACCTCTGAGATCATCGAGTCCAACCACATTAAAAAAAACACAACAAAACAAACAAAAAAAACCAACAAAAAACCCACACCAAAAAAACATCCAAACACTTGTATCTAAGAGTTAACAACTAGGAACAGAAATAGTAGGAATGTGCTGCGTATGGCAGAATTAAATTCTAAATCAGTTTTTTGTATTTTAATGCTCTAATGTAGGCAATATTTTTTAGATGATCTTCTATTGGTGAGCTTAAGACTTAACAATCAGATCAGAGCCTGGATAGGCACCTTTATCATAGACGATGGAGGTGAAGTGATGGCATTAGGATAAAATTCCTGTCATAAGGCCTGGTAGATCTGTCTGCATAGAAACTGAAGAATTTTTGCTGTACTACTGCTATTGACTGTCCTTGGTAGTAATCCAATTGTCACTTGGGGATTTGCTCATGGGGCTAAACACAAATATGCTGGGTTGTCTCCCTCTTTCCCCGCCCCAGCCTGGCTCCCCCTTCAATGTAGCCATTTCCTTTAGAATAGGAATAACCAGTCTTACCTGCTCACACCCTCAGAAGTAATAGGATTAATATTCCAGTAGGATATCTCTATGCAGGAATTTATTTTTCACTCTATTGCCTGCAGTATGATTTTTTTTTCCAAAAACACAAGGACGGAGGAACTCTTTTCTCTGCTAACAGTTAAAAAAAAAGTAATCTGAGAGATTTTTCAAGATAGATTGAACATTTGTAGAGTCGTGTGCTGATTCCTATCTCTGATAAGTTTGTTTGTGTTGTAGATGAACATCAGCTTTCTGCTAAGACAGAAGCACGTGAGGTGTCAAATACCAATTCTACAAGCCTTCAACAAGGTAAGCCTGATCTTGTTGAGCAGCAGGATGCTAAAACCAGTTTCAAGCCTGAAAGATATGCTGATGAACTCATGAAAGTGGCCGATGAATCTGTATCAAAAGTCTTAGATTGGTTTAAAAGAAGTTCTGGTACTGAAGATAGGAAAAGTGTATCGGCTCGATCCCAAGGCAGGGAACGTAACGAGGAAGTGGACTTCTCAACCAGGACAGCGGTTGTTCCTACAGAACACAGTGGGCCTAAGACAGATGGAAAACCAGAAGGTAAAGAAGAGTTACCATTTGGAAAGATGAAGCAACGGAAGAGTAGTTCATCTACATCACTTATTTCAAAAGATAAACAACTGATAAAAGAGAGGACGAAACCTGAGGAAGAGAATGAGGCACAAACCAACAAATCGCTAACTGAATTTGACTGTCTAAGAGCTGGAGAAAAAGAACATGGTCAAGAAATTGAGAAAAAAAATGAAAAATCAAATCCCTTGGAACATCAAGAACAAAAGCTACTAGCTCAGAAATATGAATCAGAGAAGGCAATGCGAGAAAAAAGAAGAATGAGGGAGATCAGAGCATTCTGGGAAGGGGACAAAACTATCCCCAGTCATGGAGAGAAAGAAGTTAGTATCAATACTAATGCCTCTGGTGGCGGTGCATTGCAAGGTCTCAGAGAAAGTGATAAAATAAAACCAACTGCCGTATACTTGCCTCATGGATTGGATGACCAAAGCAAGAATACATTAAGAAGTGCTGAACTAACTTGTGCAGGCCAGGCTTCAAGAAATGAACATCAAAACTCTTCTGAGTTTGGACCAGGCCGTGCAGTTGAAAAGCCAGAAGGAACACTTCCACCTGATGGCGAAGTTGATGAATATAGACAATTTCCAAAAGCCCATAACTTGCAGCCATCTGTTGGTGCCACTTCAGCTTTCCCAGAAAGCAAAGACAAGGATGAGAAAGAAACATTTAAAGGAGAAGTTGCTGCTTGTTCCCAACAGAAGCCTAGCTTCCAGGTTTTGTCTTTAAAAGAAAAAATGAATGAAAAGTCCAAGAATCAAATTTCAAGTCCTTCACAGTTCCAGAGTTTGAGAAACTTCTGGGATACTGGAGTTAAATTACAGAGTAACATTGAGATGGGAGATGTTTCTTTGCCACATAATACTGGCTCAATAACCTATGAAAGAAAATCAAAGGAAGATAAAAAAGGTGGAGATAATGTGAGCAAGCAAGAGTTAATTCAACAACAAACCCAAACATCAGAGAGAGAAAAGAACCAGAACCTAGATTCTGTGGTATGTGACCTGCCTCTAGGATCTCCTACCCTGAAAGGTCTTGACGTGGTGCACACAAAAAACACAGACTGTGTCCAGCCGGACAGAAAAGCGGTTATCTCAAAACTCCAGGAAAAGATGGGTCTTCCAGAGCAAGAAGTTAAAGAATGTGTAGAAAAAGGTATGGTTTCACCAAAAGAACATAATGTTTCCTTGCAGTTGCTCCAATCGCCTGATGATAAAGATGCTTTAAAGGAAACGACAGCAGATGATTGCCTATGTTTACCTATAGAAAAAGTGGAGAACAAGACTCCTTTATTAGATATCGATATTCCTAAAGAGGAAGTTGCAGAGACTGTGGATAAGGTGGTTCTACCTAAAGCTGAGCTTGATGTATTTAAATTAGGCCTAAAGAAGTTAGAAAAGGAAGCCTCTGAGATGTCATCTACCTTGAATCTAAAAGAAAACATTTTGAAAGAGACAACTCTTCACTCAAACCAGTGCAAGGTCTCTGAAAGAAGAGTAGAACCGAGACATGATATTTCTCCTGCTGCTCAAACAGAAGAAATAAGCAAAAGCATAGGAAATGTGAATGGGCAATCAGCAGATGAGCATGAAAACAAAAAAAGCCTCAGGAGACTGTTTAGGGAATTTGAACCTTTCTGTCTACGATATCAGACAGCAGACAAGGATGATACTCTTGGGGGTTCTCAGTGGCCTCAAGCCGTTTTGCAGAACCTGCTTGGAGAAACCTGTGTATCTCAACCATCTGAATATAGAAAGGTGGGAATGAAAACATCTGATGACACAAATAGTGTATCACAAACTAATTGTAGGGCAGAATCAACACACCAAGAATATACTGGTCAGCCTGCAGAGGTCAATGAGACCACACAAAAGTTTGTTGACCCATCCAAGGTCAGTGGCTTGAGTTCTGCTTTAGAGAAACCAATGAAGGAAGCATCTGAAACACCACCTCCTAAACCAAAGCGTGCCATTACTACAGTACAGAGAACTGCTAAAATGGAAGTTAAAAGCACAACCTATGGGCATGATGGAGAGTTGCCACAGGAAATCAGAGAGACCGTAGGAAAGTCTGTTGCCCCATCCAGGGTCAATAGCTTGAGTTCTGCTTTAGAGAAGTTGCTGGAGGAGACCTCTGAAATGCCACCTCCTAAACCAAAGCATGCTGACAGCACAGTACAGAGGACTGGTGAGGTGGAAATTGAAAGTATGACCTATGAGCACGATGGAGAGCTGCTGCGGGAAATCAGAGAGATGATAGAAAAGTCTGTTGTCCCATCCAAGGTCAGTAACCTCAGTTCTACTTTAGAGAAGTTGCTGAAGGAGACCTCTGGAATGCCGTCTCCTGGCAGCACAGTACAGAGAGCTGCTGAGATGGAAGTTAAAAGCACAACCTGTGGATGTGATGAAGAGTTGCCACAAGAAATTGATGAGATCATAGAAAAGTCTGTTGCCCCATCCCAGGTCAATAGCTTGAGTTCTGCTTTAGAGAAGCTGCTGGAGGAGGCATCTGAAACACCACCTCCTAAACCAAAGCGTGCCATTAGTACAGTACAGAGAACTGCCGAGGTGGAAGTTGAAAGCACGACCTATGAGGACGATGGAGAGCTGCCGCAGGAAATCAGAGAGGCCATAGAAAAGTCTTTTGCCCCGTCCAAGGTCAGTAGTTTGAGTTCTGCTTTAGAGAAGCTCATGAAGGGGACCTCTGAAATACCACCTCCTAAACCAAGGCGTGGTGACAGCACAGGACAAAGGACTGCTGAGATGGAAGCTGAAAGCACAACCGGTGAGGATGATGGAGACTTGTTGCAGGAAATCAGAGAGACCGCAGAGAAGTCTGTTGCCCCATCCAAGGTCAGTAGCTTGAATTCTGCTTTAGAGAAGCTGTTGGAGGAGGCGTCTGAAACACCACCTCCTAAACCAAAGCGTGCCATTAGTACAGTACAGAGAACTGCCGAGGTGGAAATTAAACACACAACCTATGGGCATGGTGGAGAGCTGCCACAGGAATACAGAGAGACCATAGTAAGGTCTGCATTTTCAAAGGCTGAATATGGAGTGTCTGATGCTAATTTGCAGAAGCTACCAAAAGAGGTCTCTGAAACACCAGGTTCTGTGCTGGACGATACGGATAAGAAAATGCAGGATAAAATACAGACTAGTCAAAGCATGCATGCTCCACATCAACAAGAGAGAGATCATCCTCAAGAAGTAGAAGAAACAATAGAAAAAACTTCTTTTTCAAATATTACGAAATCCAGTGAATTAGGTAGGTCTTTAGAAAAACTTTTTCAAGAAGCATCTGAAATTTCACGTCCAATATCCAAAGAGTTACATAAACACACACAGGTGAAGGTAGCTGGCAAAGGGGGAGCTCCAGAACAAAATATCAAAACTTCAGTAAATGATCTTGTAGTAACTGAAATTGGAGCTCCTGATCTTCCTAAAAGAAATGGAGCTATTAGTGAAATAGAAGAGAGAAACACGGCTCCAGTTGATCTCCCTCCCTTGGAAGGAGAGACCAGTATGATTGCAATTGAGCCATGCAAGACAAATGAAAAAGAAAGGAGAGATGAAAGCACATCCTTGGATGCCTCCGAAAATAATTCTGAATTTAAAGCACTGTTGAAATTCAGAAGAGAAAGCCCACCGCTTAAAGACGGGAGAAACTCCCCTCAGCCAGAAGGAGCGCAACTCTACCGAATGCCTCAGCCTGAGGATAATCATGAAGAAGGGGATGGCTCAAATTTGGGATCCAAATTTTCAGATGAAAACTCCAATTCCCACTCTGGAACTGGAAGTTCAACTTGTGAGCCGTTTGATTTCTAAAATTCATGGTGCTGGGTTGTTAAATATGGCTACAATTTCTTGTTTGGTAGCCAACTTGAAATATGTTAAGCTAAAGTCTGTGTGATAATTATTTCTTAATGAACCACTTTGGATATATGTTTGGGAAGGGTGGGAAGAACTGATTAAGTCCTGTAATTGGAAAGTGTTTGACAAACACGTGCTTGAGTAAGCCATTTTGGAAAGAGATTAGCAGCACGAATCAGTTGCACCAGTCTTCATGATTTACCCTTTTCTTCCTTTCCTGTGATATCACCTTCAAATTAATAACACTGTAACAATCAAAACCTGGTATTTCTTTTCAATATCTTGGATTAAAAGTGGAAAAAAAAATAAATCAGTGGCTGACAGTTCATTCTTTAGTTTGAGCAGCAAGTCTGTAAGGGAAATACCAGTGGAATGGCTGGATATAAAGACAGTACCAATACTCTGCGCTATTTGGTTCAGCGTTGCTGCCTGTAGCACTAGGAAGCGGCCGTATTAAATGAAGCGGTTTGTTTAACAAGATTCTCGTTATTTGGTTGAATGGCGGCTCCAGTCAATGCGTAGCGTGGGGTAGTCATCAAAGAGTTTAAAGCAGAGGAGATAATTTAACCTTTTTTAATCTGCTGCTGAGAGACTGGGAATGTTTTCCTCACCTGGAGAATCTGAGAAATATGGGAAGGTTCCAGGACCTGCCAACTTGCTCTTGAGCCTGTTTTGAAAGTAACATTTCAATGGAAGTCAGTGAGAACTCAAGAGAAATGAGGAATAATGGAACATAATTTGGTTTTACCCTTAATTACAGATAGCAGCTCTATAAGGGCTGTTTGCTGGCTGACGGGGAGGAAAGTGAGGTAGGGAGGAGAGAGGGTCTTAAAGGTTTCTGAAGGAGCTACGTCTGTCTTGACTCTGCCCTTGGAGACAATTTGCATCATCATCTCAGGGATCCAAATAGCTCCACAGATGGGTTTGTTGTGGTGTTTGGTTTTTTTCTTTATAGTTGTTACTCAAGGGTTGAAACAATTTCACTGGGGAGAAAATGTAATGGTCAAATTTACACAGAGGGAAGAACTAAAGCTGTTAACTTTTTTTTTGTGTGTGCTGATCTAACAAGAGGGTTACAAAATGGCTGAAGAGAGGTACTTACACAGGGCAAATCAAACAACCTGTGCCTCTCTACTGATAGCTGAGAGTATTTAGAGAGCAAATGGACACTTAGACACTTAATTTGTTTATTTTGGTTTTATTTGTATTTTCATTGAATACTCACTGTCTTTGCTATCAGTCAAAATAGATTGTCATGAGAAATCCGTGGTTGTTTTTTTAGTGACTTGGTTAAAATGGCATGTCCGTGTGTGCAGTGTTCATGTGTTTTGTCTCGTAACAGGTTCAGAAGAAGAATTAAACCCTGTTTTGATGGCTTTGAAAAGGAGTGCAGATAGGAAAATGCCTTCCAAAAGTCTAGAGGACATTCCATCAGCCACCTCAAGTGAGCACAAAGCTTGTGTGTGTCTCCCATGACCCCCAGTTTGGCTTAAATGCATTCATGCTGGTTTTCCATACAGCTTTGCCAAGTAGTGTTTTTTGTCTTTGTTTCTCAATAAGCTGTACGGAGCTCGTGCTCTAAAACTGAATTCTTTTCTCATATGATTTAGTTTTCAGTTCTTCGTGTTAATTTTGAAACAACACTGGTTTGTGAAGCAGACATCTTCCAAAAATGCACTGTGTTAATCAGTGATGAACTGTTTCTTGGACAGTTTTTCAAATAGTGAAAGTATTAGCAACTCCCCAAACCAGTAATGAGCAACAACTGTCCCCTGGCTGCTCACTTGGGTCAAATTAGTAGAGGGTGGAAGTATGAAAAAAAAAAAAAAAATCATCTTAGTTTAGCAGTGTTTCACCTGTGTATTCCTGCAGTTAATGTACCAACTCACTTTAAGATAATACAGTGAGATGAGACTGTACTTAAAATTCATAGAACCATAGAATTGCCTAGGTTGAAAGGGACGTTTAAGGTCGTCTAGTCCAACCATCAACCTAATTCTGATCAAAAAACCCCATCACTAAACCATGTCACTAAGCTCTATGTCAACCCGTCTTTTCAATACCTCCAG
>JAOXNO010000001.1:207894498-207907771 GCA_028565335.1 Limnodromus scolopaceus
AGGGAGGTCATTCTCCCCCTCTACTCTGCACTGGTGAGGCCACAACTGGAATACTGCCTCCAGTTCTGGGCTCCTCAGTTCAAGAGAGACAGGGAACTACTGGAGAGAGTCCAACGTAGGGCAACAAAGATGATTAAGGGATTAGAGCACCTCCCTTATGAAGAAAGGCTCAAAGAGCTGGGGCTCTTTAGCCTTGAGAAGAGAAGGCTGAGGGGAGACCTTATCAATGCTTACAAGTATCTACAGGGTGGGTTGAAGGAGGATGGAACTGGACTCTTTTCAGTGGTTTCCAGCAATAGGACGAGGGGTAACGGGCACAAGCTGGAACACGGGGAGTTCCACTCAAATACGAGGAAAAACTTCTTTCCAGTGAGGGTGCCAGAGCCCTGGAACAGGCTGCCCAGGGAGGGTGTGGAGTCCTCTTCCCTGGAGATCTCCAAGACCCACCTGGATGCAGTCCTGAGTGATGTGCTCTGGGCAACCCTGCTTTAGCCGGGGAGTTGGACTAGATGATCTCTAGAGGTCCCTTCCAACTCTGACAATTCTGTGATTCCATGATTTTTCATGGCAGATTTTTCAGAGGACACAATCCAGCTACAGAAATCTATGATATTTATGACTACACAAACCATACTGAACTGCTTGCTTTAGTGATGTTCCAGTGGTAATTTGACAATTGCCTCAAGCCAACTTAAGTCCTTGCTCTGATGAAAATTGATGGCCTCACCCTCCAGATGCTCCTGCCCCATCACTTCCAACCCTGGGGCCATACAGCAGCTTGGATCAGGAAACACATATAAAAACTGCTCAGAGGAACAACGGGATGTGTACTTGTTTTTTCTAGCTGGATCACCTTCTAACAGATTAACCCCTAATGCCAGCAGCACAGAGGAAGATACTAACGGGCCAATGGATTTTGGCTGCACTCCACATTTAAATTGACTTGACAATTTAAATTGGCCATGTTGCCCAGAGAAGTTGTGGATGCCCCATCCCTGAAGGTGTTCTAGGCCAGGCTGGATGGGGCATTGAGCAACCTGGTCCCATGGGAGGTGTTCCTCTGCCCATGGCAGGGGGGTTGGAACTTGATGATATTTAAGGTCCCTTCCAACTGTAACCATTCTATGATTCTAAGTCAAGTCTGTTTTGTCCGTAATGGTAACTGGCAAGTGATCTCTCCCTGTCCTTATAGTGACCCATGTGCTTTTTGTGATATCTTCTCCCTTTGACCTATTGATGGAGGGGGCATGAGAAAGCGGCTTGGTGGGCACCTGGCAGCCAGCTGAGGTCAACCCACCACAACACCTTCTTATTAAAGCTGCTTATTTAGTGATTCAAACGCTTTTCCTAGATGTTTCTGCACAGGGGAAAGTTCCCCAGGCTTACTTTGCAAGCCATACTTACCTTAAGTTTCTCTCACACTGTGGGGCCTGTGTCCCACAGCCCGTCTGTGGGATGGTGCTCGCTCCGAGCTGGGCGGATGCAGGAGAAGCAGCAGGGCCTCACCCAGTATCGGCGGGGCCGGTGCCAGCCTTGAGGCCTGTTCCTGCGGGAAACCCACAGACATTATCTCAGGGAGCTGTCAGCGGCCATGACACCACCCTCCCTGTCCCCTGTAAGGCAGCTGGAGGTCCCCAAGCCCCCCGGGCCCGGCTCAGGGCACAACCCCTCACACGGTGAGGCTGCCGATCTCACCTTCCCCAGGCTTTAAACTCCACCGAACGCCGTCAGCGACCCCCACCCCGGCACCGCACTCACCCTCACAATGTTCCCGCCGGGGCCGGGCTCCCACCTGAGCGACCTTGAGCTGTCC
The DNA here is from genome assembly GCA_028565335.1 of Limnodromus scolopaceus. NCBI lineage: Eukaryota > Metazoa > Chordata > Aves > Charadriiformes > Scolopacidae > Limnodromus > Limnodromus scolopaceus. The sequence goes on from JAOXNO010000001.1 coordinate 207,896,312, forward strand.
CCGCCACCACCGGCTCGTCCCCCTTCCCGCCCTCACCGAGCCGCTCCCGCCGAGAAGGCCCCACCACCTACAACATGGCTCCTCCCACCGCACGCCCCTTCTACTGGGCGCCGCCATCTTACCTCTCTCACGTGACCCACGGCTTCAAGAGGACACCTGTGATTGGGCGTTTCCCCGCCGGCTCAGCATGGCGGCTTCCGATTGGCTGCCAGCCGGGCGGGGGGTCGGCGCCCGGCCCGGTGCTCGTTGCTAGGGGCGGCGGATGGCGGCGGCGGCGGCGGCGGCTCCTCCATGGAGACGGGGCTGAGCGGGGATCCTACAGCCGGCGGCCGGGACGCGGGGACTCCCCCGAGGAGCCTTCGATGGGGGGAGGCCCAGTCCTCGGGGTAACCCACTCTCCCCTCGCCCAGGCCTCAGCGCCCCGCCTGCGCCCGCCTCCCCTCAGCCCCGGCGCCCCTTTCCCGCTTCACCCCCTCAGCTCCGGCATCGCCCGCTCCCCTCCCGCCTCGACGCCCCCTTCCCTCTCCATCACCTCCTTTGTGCTCCCCATCCATTCCCCCACCTCACCCCGGCTGCGTCTCGCTTCCTCACACCTCCATCCCTTTCCCTCACCCCCCTCAGCCTCTTGCCTGCCCCTCGGCAACCCGGGAAAAAAAAAAAAAATAATAATCGTCTCTTCCTTAACCCCGCGCCCCATCCCGGTCCTCCGCCAGCCCTCCTTGCCTTGTCCCGCTCCAGAAAGCAACAGACGGTCCCTTTTTGGATGGGGAGAAGCCGGGAGGGGAGGGGGGACGGGCAGATCCCAATTGTGAACACCGAAGAGCCAAACAGAGCCGCCCCCTTCACAGACAACAGTTGCCATCGCCCGAAGGAGCCGGTGCAAAGCAAAGCCCTGTCCTATGCATGGCAGCCCCTCGGCCCGGGGGGAGGGACGCGTTTGGAGCTTGTCCACCTTCTTTCATGCTTTTTTTTTCTTAACGAGCCAGACGAGGAAAATCTATCCCGTTTCTGTTTCTCTCGTTTTGTTTTGTTTTGGTTTTTTTTTCCAGAAAAAGGGAGCGAGAGAGAGAGGCTCGTACTGAAGCCAACCAGCTGTGCTTCTGAGTGGGAAACTGGACCGATCTCATGGCTGGCTTTTTATTTCATTAATACTCCGTTATCTCTGAAAATGAACCTTTTGTGAAGCTCTTCTCCTAACTCTCCTTACTCCTCTTTCACGAGGTGGCTGCTGTGCGAGGGAAGAAATGGCATGAAGTAAATGACTCCCATATAAAGCAATCTGCTCTGCCAAAGTGCCCAGTGAGCAGCACTGTCACTTTAATAATTCCAGGTCAAGGGATTGCTTTCCTCGTTTTCAATCCTCTCTTTTAATACATGGGAGGATCAGAGGGACATTAAAGACCGTAAGGCTGGGTGGCTGGCAGATAATAAAAATGAAAGTGACCGGCCAGTGACTTCAGTTGGGTAAGAGGGTGATATTTGAAAGCTGTTGTCTTGTGAGGAAAAAAGGGACCTTTTCAGTCTGCTATGTAGTCACCTAATACATAGCTAGCAAAATTCATTCAAGAAGTGAAAGAAGTTTAAAGAGTCACTTTGGATTGTTTCTGTCTTCCTCCTTATTTGGATTATTTGGGAGTTTTTGTCCTGCCAATAATATATTTTTGAGCATGTACAGGTGGAGTATTAAGACAGCTGCCTAGAGATGGACTGTGCCTTAATTGTATTACATAAAATCTTTTAATTTTCAAACTTTGCTGCCAGAAGAGGAGTTATAATAAGGTTTTATATTGCCGAGGAACATTTTCTCTTGTATTTTTATAGATTCAAATATATTTTAAAGAAATTGAAAGCGTCTCTTAAAAAATCAAAAAGCTTTTTTCCTTTTTTTTTTTTTTTCTTATTTCTGGGAAGCATCGGAAACCCAATACAAGAAAACAGCAAATATTGCTAGAAATGAAGATTGAAGCTGCATTTCCTAACTGAACTGTGAAAGTGTTTTGCAATAGATAGTCAGTTCCTGACCTCGCAAAGTGTTCCAGTAGTGCATCGTTAATACCTGTAAAAAAGTGCTTGCAACCAGATTCAGGAGTAGGAAGAAGAATGCCAGTCAAGAAGAAAGGTGGGCTATGAAGCTTCATATCTCATATTGTGTCCTCATTTTGTTAGATTGTTGGTTTCTAGTACTTACAATTTCAAATTAAAAGTGTTTTAATGGGGGATTGAAATTGTTTTTTTTTTTTCTGCACTGGAAGTGGGAGAAAAATCTGTGCACTTACAGTTACAATTTTTAAAAGTATTTTTATGCCATGTTTTAAGACTTGTCATGTCAAATTTGGCCTCAAATAATTATTTTATAAAGAACAGCCATCAGAGATCTTAAACAGAGACCAAGAGAAAAGCTTGGCATTTAATTTTGTGAGAAGCCTGTCTTACAAACGCTAATGAATTTTAAAATCATAGGTTTAGTCAATTATCTATTCTTTACATGTTTGGCGGATAAACGTCAGCCATATAAATAACAAAGTTTCAAGGCTAATTTTAAATAGAAGTTGTGCGAGTTGTGTTTTGGAGGCGATTTGAGCTTTTTTTTTTTATTTTTTTAAAATGTGATTTTAACTTAACTTTGATTTCCACACTTTAATGCAATGTAAAAGTACTATATTTATGGCTGTAGTATGACAACATTTAAGAAAAGACAATCAATCTTACGTTTTGCCTCTTCGCTCCTAAAGTTGGTGAGTACAGCAAGTATAGAAGCAGCTTTGGAAAATGTGGTTTCCAGGGTTCAAACAAGAATTGGGGAATATATGAAGGCAAATTCTTACTCTGAGAACACTTGTAGACCTTAGGTTATTTCAGGTTCCTTGCAAATGTAACACTGATTTAAAATTTCAGAATATGCTAGTAGAATAAATGGCATGTGAACCTTTCCTCTTCAGCTCATTTATCCAGATGTCACTGGATCTGATATATCCCTGGGTCTGATGATACCAAAACATGAGGGAAGAAGCAAAAAGTGAATGTTACACGACACAAATGGGGATATAGTCAATGGTTTGACTATGGATTCTTTTCCTTGTAGGAGTAACCCTTCAGTATTAGTTATGAGTTGACATTTACTATGTAAATAATGATGCAAACAAGCAGATTGGTAGAATTATTTTTGTACAAAACACAATAAATGGAATTTTGCGATTGCATTTTATGAGATGACAGTGTAGAAATTAATTTTCAGAACGGAAATATTTTAATGAATCGTATTGTCATTCAGGTAATCACTTAAAATTTCGTGTAGTAAAGATTGGAATGTGTATGGAGGAGTACCCTCCCTTAATAATTCATCCTGCTGTGCTGTAAACGTGTCACCGTGATGCACTGGTGAGGCTTTTGTACTCTACAGAAGGAAAATTAAGACTGTCTTTTCATATTTTTAAAGTCTTAATCCTGAATTGGGTGATTTACACTAAGGATGTTTCTCTGCCAGATGTTTAGCTGTAATTCAGTTTCAAAGTACTTGCTGTAGGATTTTTTTGGGTGAGATCAGCTCCTTTATGCAGGAAGTTAGAGTGACAATCATAGCGGTCCCTTCTGGCCTTAAAAATCTGTGAGTTTCCTGTTTGTTTCAAGACAGTCTGAGTCAGTCTTAATATACACCAAGGCTTTAATTGCTTCTTCTGTTTTATGAGGATATGTATTTTGACAATTTTAAAATATAAACTCAAGAGACCCAAATACCCTCCTTGAAATACTTTAAACTGTCACATCAATCAGTGTACTGAAGTTGCCAGTGTGAATGTATTTGAGTATTAAAAGGATATTGTTAAAATGTATTTAAGCATGTAAATTGCAGAATTAAAAAAGTTAGCGCATCAGCAACTTTATTATTATTTTGAATAACTTAATTTGTCTAGTTCATGCAATAGACTAACTTCTAAATGTAATTAAAAGTATGCTGGCAACTTGAAACATTCTACCATTTAGAAAAAATATCCTGCTATTGTTACAAGTAATCCCTAATGCTCCTATGAATATTAGGGAGATTGAGGGGATTTTCTAGTTTGTTTTTTATGTTGTGTTTTTTTTTTTCCTATTTATTTGCTTTATGCTTTTGACAGCACTTTGTATCTATCTAGTTTGATCTTTCTGTTGATGACTTATTTTCCCTTTCTGGTCTTAGGTATTTGGGAGTTCATGTCTCCTGTCTTTCCCACCTATGCCATCTGTAGAAATCTCGGTGGGATACTCTGTTTTAGGCTGTGCAAAAGTATGTATTTCAGTGGCAGCATTAAGGGACAGGATTATCCCTTTTCCTTTCAGAACTTCTTTATGTGTTGCTATTTTGGATTTGAGGAAAATATTCTCCTAAAATCAGTATAGAGACAGAGGAACCTATAAAAACAACTTTTAAAATATCCTGATATTTATTACTGGAAGTTGTTACCAAAGGCTGCTTTCTTTGGCATTGAGCAGTTCTGGGTCTTTGTAAAGAACAGTGAATGCTTTTTGAGAATTTGCCTTTGAAAGAGCTCTCAGATCCAGTGCTGGTCTTCAAATTTCACATAGCTCTGGCCCTAATGTTCACTTTACTTACTGCCTGATACCGTGTCTGCCATCTTGCTTTTAAAAGTCTAGGCCTGTTTAGTCAGGAAAAACATAGTTTACTTAATAGTGAAAAATACATAATTTTGAGGAAGTATTGATTTCCTATGGATGTGGAAAAAAAGTCTTGCTCCTGGTTCTGATCATATTTGTGTCAGTCTGTGGCTGCCCTTGCCTGATGTGCTAGAGTGAAAGGATTTTGGTTTCTCACTTCATTCTGGAGGGAAATAAGGCTCCACATTCCCAGGAATATTCTTTGAGTTGGCCTGATAGCTGTCGGTCTCAGCAAAAAAACCCAAGAACAACAAAAAAGCAAGGCTGGAAAGGGAGAAGGGAGTATCCTTCAGGCATTGAGTGTGCTCCCTTTAGGTAAGAGACGAGACGTTGCTTATTGCCCTTTTGCTGTGTGACTAAACAAATGCCTATTCTCTTTGGCTTTTGGTTGCTCATCTTTCACTTAAGTACACTTAAAATTTTAAACAAACCAGCCATGTGATTTTAGTCACTAAATTACAATGTTGGACAGTGCCATTTAGAGATGATATGGGGTGAATAAATTTGAGACGTAAATAAATTGGTTATTTTCGCCTTTTTTTTTACTTTACTTTCACAAACAAACAAGGATATGTTTGAATACAACTATTCATAATAAATTTATGGAACTTCTTGAGGAAAGTTTTGCTTCAAAGTAAAATAGTACTGCCATACAGAAAAAATGAAGTCAGGTTTTTGTGTGTTTTTAGATGTCCTCGCTCCCTCCCTCTCTGAGTTACTTGCTGGGTTGGTTTCTGTTAACTGTAAGGGACCATATTTAGATCTGTAATTGCATATATTTTGGATTCATTTACAGAATAGTTAAGCACATAAAATGTTACTGTAATTCATTCATGTCTTTCACAGTGATGGAAAGAACTAATTAGATCCGTACTCCTCTGTGATGGGGACCAGATTCCCGTTTTGGACCCCTGCTTGTGATTGAGACGGAGATGGCAGGAACCCCCACCTCTGGGTGCCTGGCTGCACGTGTGCTTCTAGACTAACCCTCTCATTGAATTTACACAGCCAGCTGTGTCTAGGCAGTGAGAGATACTTGAATGTTGGGATTTATGCTGCCCTCATCCCGCTTTCCGTATTGGAGAGCGAGAGGAATTCTATTTTTAGCCAGATGAAACCTGTGGGCTGCTATTAATACCATCTCGACTCACTCCACCTTGTAGCTAGTGTATAAAGGCATGCCGATTCTGATTGTCGTGGAATAACCTTTTTTCATCATACCTTTTGTACAAAGAAATGCTTTAAGGACATGTTTTATTAAGAACATCAATGTCAAGAATGACAAAGTCTCAATCTGATCCCCTGTGGACTACTTCGGTGCCCTTTAGAAGAATCTGACAGATATACTTTATGAAATGCTAGATTTTGTAGTGGTAATGCTAACTTTATGTGGCTGGTCTGTTGAAAGGAAGGGGTCTAAAAACTCAGCACGAACTTTTAAAGCAAAATTCAGACACAGCTAGCTCCAGTTAATGCACTGGAGTTCTTTATGCCCTAAATTTCTTTAAAAGTGGCAACTTCCTTTTAGATAACAACATTTAAATTTGGGCTCAAAAATATTCATGGTTGTAGTTGTAGGCTTCTTGCAGCAGGGAATCCAGCACAGATTGGAAATTTTTGTTTCCCTTTTACTTCTAATAAGTTACTGGTATTACAGGCTTTTTGTCTTTCCAGTTGTGGAACAAGCATTCTCAAATAAGTGCATGGCTAAGAGGCCATGTTTTTCATTCCAAGTTCTGTTCAACCACCTCTCAGTTTTTACAGTGAATCAAATAGGAGCAGTGCAAAGTTGTAGGTTGTGTTTACAGACTGTGGGAAGAGCAATTTTAGTTTTCCAAGAGTTAACAAACAAGTGGCAGAAAATTGCTGTCTAAACTTTGCCAACTTTCACCATAAAGCTTTGATTTAAAGATGTAACTGCTTTTATTGCTGTAATCTTTTTCCAGCCAGACATTGTTTCTTCTGTGAGAAACAGTGAGATATTTTGCACACAAAAGGAGCAGGCATTATACAGAACAAGGCTTTGTTATATAAATGCAGGCTGCAAAGCTAAGTGGACTCTAGACTGGGAATAGTGACATTTATATTCTTTTTCCAGCTCTGCCATTGTTCTGGTATTTGCCAGATGTTTGATGTGGATCCATCCCTTTGGAGTTGCCTCACCTACGTAGGGCACCCAGTGTCTTGTCCTGGAGGGCTCTTTGGTCAGCAGAGAGAGATCCACCTTCAAAGGGCATTTTAACCCACCTGAGATCTGAATTGTCTTCTTGACAATTGTCACCTTCTCTCTCCCCACAGATTGTTGAGGGAACACAGGGTAACCACACTAACGCACTCCACTCAGATGATGTCTCAGGCTTTCATATAAATTTTAGTGGAAAAACCATATTCTTATCTGAGATTTTTATGAAAGCTAACGTTGTGTGTTCTATGAGTGCTATAAATTAACACTATTCATTATTTTTGTGGGGAAAAAAGTGTTATAAATTATTGTACTGTTAGTCACTGGAACTGCAGACAGCCATAGTGTTGCTACAGACACAAGCAGCAGCTGTGCATCCTCTCCTCCATTCCTGTTAAATCCATATTGCACTCAGTTGAAGTGATGGTGTCTTGCGTTATAAGCATATTTTTTTTCCTTCTCATCCTCTCTTCTTTCCTTCTGAATTTGTTCCAGATGGCCAAGTTAGATGTCAGAGGGTGACCATGGAGAAAAAGCTGAATTTGTAACTAGTGGTCAAATGTGATAAAAGATGATTTTGCAATCTCTGCTTCAGCAAAATGAGAAAAATCTGCTTTACTCAGATTTGCTTATTTTGGTCAGGTCATACCAGGTTCTTGCTTCTTACAAGTATTTAAGGCCTGTTTCTTTGTGATATCTTCTTGTATTAACTGTAGATTAAACCAGAGCCATACAACGTCTTTATAAAAGTAAAGATCATGTCTTTTCTTGCCATATTCATCTCAGAAAAAAGCTGCCTTGACCCGATAGGCAATGACAGTAGTAACCAACACACAAAATATGTGTAGAAACCAGTTGCTTTTTAGTGGCTGTCGCCCAGTGGAGCCTTTGGTGGCATTAAACTCTCTTCACCAGAACAAGTTGGTGCAAATGTCCTTAAGTCTGTCTTCACTTTTGGGATGAAGAGGTCAATGCTTCCTTCAAAACACATTTATCGGGGAATTGAGTCATGCAGAGTTTCCTGGAAAGAAAGAATCTGGACGATTTATGGGTTTACAAACAGGAAACCAGTATTTTATGTTTTACAGTGCTCTCCTTTGCCCTGGCTGCAGGGGATAGATCACATTATGCTGCAGTGGAATAATTCAAGTCACCTTCCAATTCAGTGCTAGGTGTTGTGCACTACAGTAATACTGCCTGGCAGATGGATGCCTGCTGAGCTGAGCTTTTAACAACAAAAAAACCAACACTCCAAAACCACCACAGACAAGCCCCAAACCAAACTTTGCAGCTCTACAGATTCAATTGTTTAATGTCCAAATTGTAGAATTCATTTTCTATTGTGGCCTGGAGGCATGTGTTTTGTTTATCAACTCAGAGACCAGTCTACTACAAAGGTTCTGAAATGAAAAATTCCAAAGTGAATGTGAGAAAAGTAGGACCATAACGCATATTTTGGTAATAAATAAAGGCAATTTAATCTCATTCCATTTTAATTTTTTTGCATCTCTAGAAAGATGTCAGGGTTACTGAATTAGATCTGAATTTTCTTAATTCTGCTTTTTTTTTTTTCTTTAATGTGAAATTATACTTCTTTCATATGAATTTGAAAGCTATTTATTCCAGAATAGACATCTTTTTATTAGCTTTCTGTCTCATTCCAATTTTCACATTTAGGATTTTGATGTTGAGTGTTCTCTTAAAGAAAAAAAAAAACAACAAGGCAGCAGATATAATAAGTGTATAACATCTGGCTTTTACTCTTGTAACTGTACATCAAGTTCCACTAGTTTTGTGTCTCACATGCATTTAGATTGTAAGCTCTTAAAAGCAGGGCACTTTAATAATCTTACATGGTTAAGATGTCAATTTACCTGTATTCTGCTGCATAAATAAGAGTTTCCATTTGGTGGTACATCATTTTGGTGGGTTGTGGCTTCATTTTTCATTCATTCTTCATATTTGCATTGTGGATTTAATTTTAGTGTTTTAGCACCTAGATTTTAACATTGTGAGATTTCAAAGGCAGAAAGGAGAAGTTCAGATGAAGCTACTTCCATTTGCAAGGTTTCTGTAGTTTTTAGAAGGAATCTTAGGGCTGCAGAATCTGCTCTCTCTGGTGTCTGAGACACGAACAGTCTGTGCTTCAGCCAGGGCAAGAAATTTGAGAAAGGATCACTAAAGGAGCTGCCCCCACGTTACCTTCAATGTGACTGGGAAAAAGAGCTCACTGTAAAAAAAAAGAATGGCCCCGGTGGGCTGAGCAGCTGGTATCAGCAGTGGCTAAAGCCCTTCTGTGGTCCTCAAAGAGAAATGATGTGGTAGGAAGAATCCAGGTCCCAGAGCGAGCCATTGAAAATGAAGAAATAAGTGGCCTCCTCCTTATTATGATGCAACGTGACTCATAAAATGAGCAAATTATACACTAAATACTAAGTATTTTTTCAAGATTTAATTGTAGTTTACGTGAGTGAGTAGAGGCGGGATGGGTATCTATGGAGTTGCACGGGTCAGATATTCCCATCTGGGCACTGAAGCAGGAATGCAGCTTGGATTCCAGGATGCTTTCTGATCAGCAGAAATGCTGCAGAAAAGTTTGTGATTTTATGCTGAGCCAGTCGCTCACTGATCTTTGCGGAGTTATCCTATTCCTTGGGTAAGTACAGTTAGTGAAGTTTAATATATTTAAAACTAAAAAATATGTAAAGGCAGCAGTTCAACAGAATAGATGTGTGGCTACATGTAAAATCAAGTGTGAAGATATTTAGATGACAACCTTACATTGCAGCTAATCATCATTGATAATTGAAATTTTTCTTAAGGAGCCATTTTTCCTTACAGTAAGTGAGACAAAGAGTCTGATTCTGAACAAACAAGCTAAAAAGAACGCAAACACTCTTTTATGATCATCTTTTCTCTTGTCCTTTGTATGTGTGTGTCGTGTTCCATAAAGCTGAGGCTACTTCTGTCCTGCTTCATCCACCGGTCTGTGTTCTGTGGCATTATTGGGTCTTCAGCCGCAGTGTAGAGATTGTGCTTTAAGATAAATTTAATTCCAGAAAAGAGAATAAGAGGCTTTGGTAATGTAAACCATGGACAAAAGTTGCAGGGGCTGGAACTGTTTAGCCTGGGGAAAAAGAGACTGAGCAGGGGAGGGACATGACAAGTCACACAAAAGAGGCTGTGAAGGGAATAATGGTGGTTTGCTTTCCACGTCAACATCTGGAGGACAAGAAGTGGTTGTTCTGATTCATAACAAAAAAGATGGAAATTATATAGTAGAAAAAAACACTAGGACCTTCAAGCACTGAAATCAGATGGTGAGGGATCTTGTGGATCTTGTAGGAGGTTCCCAGTGCAGTTAACAGGCGTCTGTGGAATCCATGGGATGGACGTAAGTTTGGGTCCTTCTGCACAGCAGGGAGACAAACCGAAAACCTAACAGGGCTCCTCCTCCTAATAGGGCTCTGTCTCTAATTTCTGTTTCTCGGAGAATTCAGCTGACAGATCATAGCATAACTCATGCCCTTCAGAGCAACCTGGCTCGCAGAGCATTTGGCCCTTGTTGTTGCAGCATCTGCACAAATCAATATTCTGTAACGAGAGCCTGCGGGGCAGCTTCTGCCCTTTGATCGCTGCCTTTTGCGCTGGTCCTTGTGCGACTGCACGTGAACACCCTTCCCTGCAGAGCCGCCTGTCTTCCTGACTCTGGGCCAGTTTCCCCTTGGCATTCGGATGCCTGGGGTTCCCTGGATATACCTGAGCATATAATATTGCCTCGTTCTGTGAAATTTGCCGTTGTACTTGCGTGGCGGTTCTTCTCACAGAATAGCTGGCCCATTTCTTGTCTGCTGACAGCATCAAGGTCTAGAATAATGTTGCTTCACAACGAAACCCTTCCTAAATTTGTGTTTTGCAGGAAAGCAGGCTGTGCAGAGAATTCACCAAGGCCACGGTTAATTTAGGGACATTGCACTTCTAATGGAGAGCGAGGGCAACTTGGAGTGCAACCTCAACTTTAAACATCATTCCTTGGAAGAGTCTTTCTGGAGAAAGATTCTCTCCAGAGAATCTCCAAGATTAATCTTCACAGACCATGTGTCAGTCTCCTCTGTGTGCTGATCTGGTTCCTAAAAGCTGAAATCCCAAAAATAGATCTGCCTGGTAATCCCTTAAATGATTAACCCCACCTTTTTCCGTCCACTTGTTTTCCCTCGCAGGACAGAAGGTGGGTTTAGGTGTCATGCATACTCTCAGAAGCTGTTATTTCGAACCCTTTTGCTTGTTTGTTGTGAGTGCTCATCACACTGGGTGATAGTAATTGTCACATACGTAATGCCATATGGTTCCTCGAGGTTGTATAACCCATATGATGCCTTTTCTTGATATTTCATTAAAGTCCTATCACGGGTATGAGGGGCCCAAGATGCTGAGAGCTTTCTGGTTTGTACCACGTATTCCCTGTCTGCTCTCCCTCGCTGCAATCTGCTAGATTAATTTGTGTCTCATATTGCTGTTTATATGTAAATATTTTATGGTTGTAATGAAGTTCAACAAGGGCAAATGTAGGGTCCTGCACCTGGGGAGGAAGAACCCCAGGCACCAATATAGGTTAGGGGTGGATC
>JAOXNO010000001.1:207907871-207922690 GCA_028565335.1 Limnodromus scolopaceus
GTGATGTGCTCTGGGCAACCCTGCTTTAGCCGGGGAGTTGGACTAGATGATCTCTAGAGGTCCCTTCCAACTCTGACGGTTCTGTGATTCTGTGATTTGTCTAATAGTTCTGAAGCATCGGACCCTACAGCTTGTGTTTTTCTCAGCCTTCTTAGTGTACTGTTTTTCTGTTTCTTTCTAAAATTTACCTGGCTTACACCTCCTCTGTGTGCACAGAGCATTGGTATTAACAGGATTTATTCCTTTGTGTTTACTGCTGTCTGTGAAGGTTAAGAAGGGTAAATGAGTTACTGATGGCTTTGGCTTGGATCAGCCCCAAGGCAGGTTGCCTGGAAATTTCTCATAAACAACTGCATCCTCTCAGCCTGTAACAACGTGTTTGGATTTTTTGAGCTTTCCAGAGCAGAGGATCAAATCGAGATCTTAAAATAATTGAGGCAGGGAACAGTGTTTGGTCTGAACTCTGGCTCTTTGGTCACTGGTCATCTAAGCAAAGGTGCTGGTTCTCGAAAAGTGAAGGTAGTTTTGGTGATCCTTTTCCGCTAAAGTTATCAAAGTTCACTGAGGAGACTTCCTTGCTCTCTTTCCCGGTGCTCTGATTGCATTTCTCACCTCTATTTTGGCTGCTGCGTTTTTCCTCCCCCATTTTTGATGCCTTTTCCAGCTTCAGTGCCCTACATTTTCCCAGTTCTGGGTCTCCAGAAGCTGAGAAGGGTCTCCTGAAATGTGTTGGTGTGTTTTTCTTTAAAAAGACACCTATGGCATAGACTTTGCAAGTCAGAAAATTACCAAAATCCCTCTTAGGAAAGGGAGCAGATACAATTAGAAAAAAAAAAGGAAAGAAATTTAAAACCCCTCAATCTTATCAACTCAGGGTTAGATCTCAACTGATGTTAAACATCTTTCACTGATAAAACAATAATATTTTTCACTTAAGTCAACATTTTTCCATACTGTTGCACCCCAAAAGTCTTTTCTTTCACAAACTCTCATGCCAATGGGAGGAAAGGAATGCAAATACGATCCTAAACTCACCGACAGACTGTTGTGGGCTTGGTGTTCCCTGAGAGGCAGCGGCTGCCTGATACTGCCTTGTGCTGGTGTTGACCAGCTGACTCTGATTTCCTGCATGTGCAAGGCAAAACTGTAGAATCATGGAATGGTGTGGGTTGGAAGGGACCTTTAAAGGTCATCTAGTCCAACACCCCTGCAGTGAGCAGGGACATCTTCATCTAGATCAGGTTGCTCAGAGCCACTTCCAACCTGAAATGTTTCCAGGAATGAGGCCTCTACGACCTCTCTGGGGAACTTGGGCCAGTGTGTCACCACCCTCAGCGTAAAAAATTTCTTCCTTATATCTAGTATAAATCTTCCCTCTTTTAGTTTAAACCATTACCCCTTGTTCTGTTGCAACAGACCCTGCTAAAAAGTCTGTCCCCATCTTTCTTGTAGGCCCCCTTTAAGTATTGAACGGCCACTATAAGGTCTCCTCAGAGCCTTCTCTTCTCCAGGCTGAATAACCCCAACTCTCGCAGCCTGTCCTCATAGCAGAGGTGTTCCAGCCCTCTGATCGCCTTGGTGGCCCTCTGCTGGACCTGCTCTGTAGGTAGTTTCCTGTACTGAGGATTCCAGAGTTGAAATTCCCAGCTCCTGATTAATTTGGAATTGTATTTGCTTTTTTTCTCACCATCTTCTCAGCTACCTTGTCTCATAGCAGGAGTTGGGTGACAGGATCATACCCCTATGGAAGGCAGCAGCAGCTCTCAGCAGACTTGCAGGTGTTCAAAACACAGCAATTTTCCCACAAAACCAGTGTTTGGTCCTGACCAGTATTGTGTACGGGTCTATCTAGAGTTTGGCCTATATGGCTTTATTGTGGCCAGAAGGAGCTCTAAGGGCTTGAAAATAGGTATGTAACAGCATCTGTCTCAATTACGTGGTGCTTCCATCATCTGTTTCTTACGAGTGATCATCATTCAGCATACCCTGGTTTGAGGAGTTTTGAAAATGGAGCTTCTTGGAGACTGGTTTTAAATCAGCTTTATCTTTTTCCTATAGTTTCAATTATTCCTGTTAGTCAAATCTTCTCTGATTTAATTATTGAAATTCATAGATATTCCTAAATTATCTTCAGATCTAATATATTTAGTTCATCTAAAGGATAAATGGTTCGAATGACATCTGGGAGATATTTAGGAAAACTGTTTCCTGTGTCCTATAGCTGTTCCCATAAATGTCATGTTGTGTGAACTGCCACGTGTGAGCATGGCTGTGTCATCTTCTGCCCCATATGAAGGCACAGGACGTATCAGAGACTTTTTAATCAACACAACTATCTCCACACCAGCAGAGTTGCAGTGCTTCAACTCTACTGGTACTATGCTTCAAGTGCTGCAGTAATTACAGTTAGATGAACTCAAAGGGCATGTAAGTGAAGTCCAATCCTGCTGCCTTCAAGCATGTGAAACTCCCAGAGGTGTTCATATTTTGCTTAATTAAATAGTTGAGCACTGGGTCTACAGGGTCAGGTATTTCAAAGTACACCATGGAGCTTGTTCCTATGTAGTGCTGCAGCTGTGTAGTTGTTTAGACCATTGTAAAATGTACTTAAAATAATGACAATTTGCTTCCAGAGCATTTGCATGCTTTTCTTTACTCACTTAGCAATTGTACAGATGTCCTTACAAGCCATGTAAGCACATAACTCAGTTTTTGTATACATAAATCTGTAAGGTTTCCAGCCACCTAAACACATTCAAAAGCAGAGTGTCCGCCTGTTATACTCTTACTGAAAAGTCTGAAGTTCATTTTTTTCTGTGTATCTTTGCCTGTATGGAGTTTCACTGATTCTAAAATGTTCTTGCAAAAAAATGAGAGCGTGGCAAAGACCCAGAAATAAACTGGAAGAGGAAAGGAATCCTTGTACTTTAAGGTACTCGTTAGTATTGCAAGTGGCATCCAGATCCTGGATATGGACCCTGAGAAGTAGCTAAGGTACAATTGATTTTGACATCATTTTGTCAAGTAGATGATAAATTAATTGCAGAATTTCCTTTCTTTCTTTTAAGTATGTGTAATTGTGACACTTAGTCTTTCATATGTTTAGCTTACATTTTAAGAGTAATGCTTTAAGAAATAATTATCTTGCTGAGAATTTCATGTCTCTTCATACACAATACACATTACTTTGTACCTGCTTATACGTATGGCTTCATTTCTTCTTGACAGTGTCCCTGGAAAAGCTTTTCTCTGTAAGCTATACTGAAGCTACCTTTCATTCAAGTATAACTTGAGTTGTATTATCAATGCATTTTCTATATCATTTTAGATTTTATTTCATCGGATGTATGAGCATTCACCCAACAGATGTTCTCGCTCTATAGTATAACTGTCTATTTACAGACCTTTAAAAATCTACACTACATAAAAGAGTGTCTGTAAAGTGTGGGGACTGTTAAGTGTAGATTATTCTCTAATGATCCCATCCAAAATAATAACTCTAGGGAAAGGATTTTCCTCTTTTTTTTTTTGTTCTTCTATAAGTCAGTACATTATATTAAGCAGAGACTTATTCTGTAGAAGAAAAATAATATATTGTATGATAAAACTTCACATTATTTGAGAGAGGAAACAGTTTTCCAAAGAAATCCAATACACAAAGTTGCTGATCTACAGTTTTCTTTCCGTATCACATACCTCTGATTTGTTGTAATGTAGCAATTGCTGATTTCCTGATCAGTGGCATAAACCACAAACATTTATGAACTGGTTAAAAGATTATGGAGTGATAAGTGATAAAATTTGCAGAATTGTTAGTTAGCTTGGGTTAACTAATAACCTCTTGGACAAGATACTGTAGGATCATAAAAGCTGTTTTATCCTTAAAGGAATTTTTCTTATTATTGTACTGAGATGTGTTGAGTATGATTTATTTAAACAAAACAGTAACGCACATACTGTCTAGAATGTATATGAGTTTTTGTAGGATAGTATCTTCTGTGGTTCTTCTCAGTCATCTTTCAAAGCCAATAAATTTAAATTAATATGCAAAGAAACATTAAGAAAAACTAGAACTATGTCCAGTAGACCTCATGGGGCACTGCTGGTAGTGACTTTTCAGTGGTCTTTTGTTAGCAAACAAAGGACCTACTCAGGATCAACACAGAGGCCCACAATTCGGGTATTAAATTATGTGTTCAGTGGATTCGTGATATTGCTTGAATTTAGTTTTGGTATCAGCACTGAAGAGTAGTGGTACCTTAAAACAAATATTTTTTGGTTGTGTTTATGATACACTCTGACTGTAAGGTAGAGGACTTATTTTGGCTGCTAAAAATTAACCGTGTTCTCCATTGGATATTGTAATCCCATACATACAGTGATCCAGTCCTTCATGAAAACCACCAATCTGCTGTTCTTTTTGATGAGAAGGATGCGTGGGAATTCAGCTTCAGTGAATTAAAACTTCGGTTTAATTTGGGTGGCAGGGAACATGGTTCTTATTTGACTATTGTGCTGCAGTCCAGGCAGTCAGTTCTTGCAGCCGAGTATTATTTAAACTTTGTAGCTGTCAGACAGCCCAAATAGAGAAAGTACTGGATGTCCTCATCTGCTCTGGGTATAACTGGGAGCTGAAGATGGTTATTATCTGGGAGAGAGTATTTAATATTCTTCAGACGTGATGAATTATTGTATTATTTCATATTTCTGTTTGATTGTTGTGCAGATGCATGTGACCCATCACAGGTTATTTGGAAAACTGGATACGCTGCTACCAAGTGCGATTGTGTGGGAAAAAGCTGCTACTATGGAGCTTAGGAAGAGAGTGAAAATTAATGTATCCTATTAAAGCTAGAGAGGAAAATCAGGCAGGAAGATAATGACTTGATCCGGGATTTAGCCGGGATTTAGGTTTATCACTAGAACTCTGCTCCGTTGCTGGTTGTTCAGTTTGTAGAGTTTAGGACTTGGTTTGGGGTCAACCAAGAGTAGGCTTTTTTTTTTCATCTTGATGAATTGAAAATTAATATAATTTGAGTGAAAATAAAACTCTTCTCATGCCCCCAAAGGATGCTACTTTTTTTCTAGCTGTTTTTTTAAATAAGAACTATACACTTTAGGGCAGGAATGATTAATGGAGGGGATGTCAGCATGCTTCACCAAGTGACTAAGAAAGAAGGAGTGGTGGGGTGTCTCTTGTGTGGAGCCTGAAGGGATGCAGGCATTCAAATCCCATTTTCCTGATTTCTCAGTCCATTTCTGAAAAGTGTCCTCAGTACTGGATACTTTGCACTGGTTTTCCACTGCTCTCTGCTTTATGTGATTATAAATAATCATATGTTCATTGCATATGCCTGTCTGTACTGGGGAGAAGGTGAGTGCCTGATTCCAACTCATGATTTAAGCTATTAACTAATTATTTGGTAGAGCCAGAACTCTCAGTATATAGACAAAAGCACAGTCTTCACAGGTGGGTCAGACAGACTTATGAGCTCAGTGAAAGGTATGATGTGATTGGGGTTTTCAAGGCAAAGGAAGCTGAGTTCATATGTAGAATTAGTTTGGTATTTCCAGCCATTTGTTAGGAATACCCCAACCACATCCCAGTTGCATCCAGAACTTTGTTTTGAGGCTGTGCTTTTGATTTGGGTGATCTGTGGTGGGAGCCCACCCCAAATGTTGAGACCTGGCCTTTAAAAGAGCTGATCTCTGTCTGTGGGTCATAAGTGGGTCCTGAGGGCACTACTGGCTTTAGGTGAAAACAAGGCATTTGCCTAACCCTTACCTGCCCCAGGAACAGCTCTCATAGAGAGAAGGGGTTCCTCTTGGAGAACCCCTCAAGGTGGGATTGCAGCAGAGAACTGTGAGCTCTTTCATTGTATAAATGTCTACACTGCTATAAAATGCTCCCTAATCTTCATATACATGTGCTATATGTATGTATTTTTATATATGTGTGTGTGTGCATATATACACACATTTAAATACCATTCCTTTTTATTCACTGTGGTTTTCATTTCTCTGTTAAAATGCTGTGGCCTGCCAGAATTTCTGTGAGGAGAAAGAAAAGAAATTGCATCTTCTTAAACATTACTCGTTGATTAAATATTTCCCCTTTTTAATTTGAGAACGTTATCTACTTACAGGGTACAAGTCTTGTCTCTGCCCCTACTGTGAACTCATTTAAAATTTGTCACAGCACAAGGCCCGTGCTACAGGGATTCAAGATCCTTGGACGGGCAAAGATGATCAATTTTTATATAGTGAAAAAGTAGCTTTCTTTCAGTTATTTAGATAAAAGAATGATAAAAACAATCGGTTTTGCCTTTCCAATCCTTTTTACACTACGTTATTGAGTTTAATCTAACTGAAGAGTATGAACTTCTGGTAATGAAGCTTGCCTAAGAGCTTTAGATTGAGGCACTTGTTTCACTATAATTATTAATTTGTATTTTTGTTACTGGTTAGTAATCTTATTGCAAACTTGGTGGCAATATAATTACAAACGTGCGTGCAGACATCTCAGTGTCATATATATATGTGTATGTGTGTGTGGACATTTCTGAGAACTAGTGAGGACAGGGAGAAAGAAAGGTGAAGTCTGATTCTCCACTTTCCTCTGTTTTCTTATATGTAAGATGGTGATGTGTGGATTTCATACAATTTTATGTCACTCATGCTCTTGGCAAATATCTACCCAAAGATAATAGCAGCAGGAGAAACAGAGCTCTGTTTCTCTGGACTCTTACTGAAAGGCTGGATGGCTACATTTGAGCCAAGACATGAATGAGAGTCTGCTATCAAATCTCATTTTTACCAAAGAGGTAGATAGCAATTTCATGTAGTGAGGGAACAGAAAGAAAAACCAACCACCCTCTTGGACACCTGCCTTTCAGATACACATTTGCTATTCAGAGAACAGAGAATTGAGCGCTGCCGATGCCAAGCAAATACTTTCATGTCTTCTCTGAATATGTTTTAAGGCCAGTTTTCCTGCATGGTTATCCATAATGGTTATTGTCTATAATTTTGTAGCTTCTGCAAACTGTAATTTGGTCCAAAACCCAGAGCTTCCAGCTGGTTTTGTATAAATGAAAGTTAAACACTTGTTGTAGATGCCATTCAAAAGATCGCTTTCCCTTTGCGGGGAGATCTCAGATATGCAGTAACCTTCTGTCGCGGTGTTGGGTTAATCTCTCCGTTTTGCCTGTGTTGCTCATGACGTACAGCTAACGATGGAATGAACGACGTTTGGTGTATTTGTTCCTCACGTGTGTGAACGATGCCTTTAGAAATACAGAGTTAATATCTGAGCGTTTCAATGCTTTCCAGAGCCAATAAAAGACTCTTTTTTTTTTTGTACTTGTTCGTTTTTAGATACTGACCGAGCTTTAGTGCTGCTGGAAGAATATTGTAAAAAACTAAGGAAGCCAGAAGAGCAACAACTGAAAAAAGCCATCAGAAAGGTGATGGGCATCTTTAAGAGCAGCTTGTTTCAGGCACTCCTAGGTAGGTACTAATATTTAATACTAGATGTGTGTTCTTGAAGGCCAGAGCTAGGTCAGACCTGGTAACTTTCTTATTGGTCACTATTTAATTTGTGTTTACAACAAAACAGTTGAGATGATCCTTCCAGGTTCTCTGCGGGGAAACTTGTTGTCTTGATATTTCAAAGGTATTTGCTTATTTATAGTGAAGAAAAGAGTAACAAAAACTTCATGCAAGGTAAGGCATTGAATGGTTATTCCTAAACCTTGCAGCTTTCTATTGTTTAATGGAAATTACTGAACCAGAGTAGGATATAACTGTTTTTCCAAAGTTGAAGATGGAGCCATCTCCACACAGGTAAATGGCCAAAGTTTCATTGATTTGACTGGCACCAAGTGGCATCTAAAATCTTTGTAGCTTTTGCATTATGTTTTTTGAAAAGCGTTAACCAAAGAAACTCAGAAATTAGTCATGAAAAACGCTCGAGGACACAGTGGAGCTTTGGCAGAATGTTCCAGTCCATGTGATATCACAATGTTCAAATAGAAGTGCTGGCGTATCACTCAGTCTTTCTTCCACTTATTTGAAAGACCCCTTTTCACCTTGTAAATGATGGCATTTGTTAAAATCAAACATTTGGTGTTAAGTTATTATATGTAATGTTTTCAAGGTTGTGCTGCAGCATCCCTGTTGTCCCTCGTGCTGTGCAGTGCTTGGGGAAGCGGTGACCGTAACTGTGCATCACCTTCACTCTACCTCCCTCTGCCCTTGTGCTCACATTCCTTTGGCCCCTTGGTGTTTTATTCCTCCACAAACATCTGGACATTTCATGCAGAACTAGTCTGAAGGGCGCATTTCTTAACACAAATGATGTTTGTGGACTTACACATACCTTCAAGTTATGGTTGTTTGAAGGCAGAGTACCAGTTGTGCTCATTGCAGAGCTACAATCAGGAGCAGTTGGGGAAATTTTTGATAATATATCATAAAAGTAGAAACACATCAACACTGCACTGTCACTGTGACTGTGATGGAGGTCTGGGAAGAGCTTCAGTAATTTCTGTAGCATTTATGAAAAATGTATATTACCGATCTCTGACATTTCCTGCAAATGGAAGTAATTAACGTCAGTGCTATTTTACGTGTAATTTCTCTCAAGTTCTTTAAAGTGATTAGCTTTATTTTATCAAGCCTACATGATTTTTAATTGCGGTGTATTCTTTTAAAAAGGAAATAGAGTCATAATTGAATGGTATTTACCAAATAGTTATAAATAGATTTGAACTAAAGAATGGAAAAAAGGTAGGACGTTTCTATGTTATTTTTATGAAGAGAACTATGGATATAGAAGTATGTGCTGAAGAAATACACAAGTCATGGAAGTGACATTAGTTGTACATTTACTTCTGCAGCACTTTGAAATAATCCTTCAAAGTGTTCTGACAACATGTGTGCTTTGTGTGTGGCTGCACTGCAATATTGGTTGATGTGTTACATATGGCAGAACTGAAAACGTGATTATAGTATAAGGTTGAATCCATAGAATAAATGAACTCTTTTGATCGCCACAATAACAGATTGAGGAGTGTGACGTTATGGAAGTTAGATAGCATTTTAAATTCTAGGCCTTTGGATGTCTTTTCCTTGTTCTTAAATGCTTCTTTTTATAAAACAGATTTTGGAGTCACAAGATGTGTTCAAAGTCTCTCATCATTACATTTGGTTTGCTACTTGGTTGGTCTAGATTCTGGAATAATACAAAAGAGTGACCTCTCATCAGTATTTTAAGTGTGGTAGATGATGTTATTACACAATCACTAATGAAGTTCTTGCATAATTGCTATTTCAAAAAAGCCCACTTCCAACCCATCTGTTTTAGCTTCCCGTCGTAGTTTCTTCCATTCACCTATAAATCAGACCACCACACAAAGAAATACCTAAGGCAGAGCTTCTGTTCTCTTTTAAGTTCTGTACTGCTAATGTTCCTTTGTATTTTGTATTTACAGAATGTCTAATGGTCTTGAAAGTGTCCATTTTTCAGTGCCTAATCTTAATTAGACTTAACTTTCAGTGTCCGGGTATACATCGCTTTCCAAAACTTGATCTCACTTACAGCTGTCAGACATCGGTTTTATCCAGAATTGATTGATCTTTTGGATATTTAGGCTGTAACTACTAATGAAAAATGTGATTTTTGTACGGAATCATTAACCTGGAAGCAGAAGTGCGCGTTCCTACCAGGCATAAAGTTAGCAGTATTTTATGTGCCAAGTTCAGTTTTTGTAGGTCCTACAGCTTCAGTAGAATTTGATTCCTTTACAAATAAATGCAGCTGTTGTAACCATCCCTGACCTTTAATGTGCGTTCAATTCTCTTTAACTTCCAAAATGCTTTGAAAATATGTAAGATGACTTAAATTGAGTATAACAAGAGCAGATAAAGAAGAAGAATTATAATTAGAGGCACTTTGAAAATCCAGTGTTGTCTAGTTCCTTTTGTTCTCAGATTTATGCTTGTGTGATTGGATTCAACCAGCCATCTTTGAACTTGGGCTCTCAGCGTGTGCATGATTGTTTTGATCTTCAATGTCTTTCATAAATATTAACTGTTGACTTCTTGAACAGGGGGGGTAACATGAGAAAAATGAGGATTCAATATTTTTCATACGTATATTCTACACATGCAAGAAGTGACTACAAGTACGGAAGTACAAGGTCTGTAAGCGATTTATAAAAGGGTTGTTGAAGAATTGTCCT
The DNA here is from genome assembly GCA_028565335.1 of Limnodromus scolopaceus. Classification (NCBI taxonomy): domain Eukaryota; kingdom Metazoa; phylum Chordata; class Aves; order Charadriiformes; family Scolopacidae; genus Limnodromus; species Limnodromus scolopaceus. The sequence goes on from JAOXNO010000001.1 coordinate 207,918,116, forward strand.
CATGCAGTTTAAATTTGGCCTCTCCTAAAGCCTCTCCTTCTCCCTTTGGGCTGTTCTTGTTGCTGGACTTCTTGCTAGAGTCGCTGTGTTCAGTTACAGCTGAGTTAGTTGCTAAGAGGCACATTTTCAAAGCGACATGTGGAGCTGCTGTCTCTGGAGTCCCATTTACACTCCAGTGGCCCAAACACAATGCTTTGAAAATCCAGCCCTAAGAGGAGGGAGGAGGAGAAGCTCTTCAGAAGGAGTGTCCAAGAGGAAGAACTCAGATATTGCCATTACTCTTCAGTTAATTCCAAATTATTTTTACCAAAAGGATTGTACCAATCCTTCTATGCGTGGTGAGGAGTTATGCTACGGTTGTTATTATGAGCTCGAAAGGATGTTTGCTTTTTGTAGGGTCATCTGCAGCTAGACTACATTAAAATCCCAGAGTCCTCTCAAATTGTAGCACGTGTGTGTATATGAAATTTTTTTTTTTTTTTAAAAACCCTGCAAAGAAGAGGAAAAGAAACCTGAGGAAACCCAAAAGCTTTGTTTGCTGGGATTGTCTCATAATGGAGCATCTTGGAGGCCCTGTGGAGAGTTAAAAAAGGAAAACCATTTATGGAGAGTAATAACAGCCATACAGACATGTCAAAAGTAACAAACACTTTTTTGCATTTCTTTTCTTTATAAAACTTAATCAGTTTTCATAGTGCAATACATAATTTAGTACAATTTATTTCTAAAAACCTCTGCCATTTATTTATCTAGCCTTCATTTCATTAAGAAAAGTGCATGATTTTACAGCTTAAAAGGCCGTTCAGCAGAATGAGAATGGATGAAAGAGGTTTATGTCAGGGTTGCGTTTGTTGGGTTTTTTTTGTAGATACATCATTTTGTTTCCAGCAGGAATTAAAGTGCCACAAATAGCTGTAATCATCTTAGGCAGTATTAGGTAAAAACTAATCCCAATAGGTTTTTCTAAAATTCGGATAAACCCATCTGTAGTGGATGACGTATTTCCTGAGGACTTTGAAATCGTGTCTTATGTTTTTTTCTCATGCTTGCGTAACTTTGCTTGAATTTTAACATGGCATGTTTTCAACTAAAGTCTGCATCACCTTATTATTTTTTTTTAAGGTTTTGTAACATTTCTGCAAAATAATGCGGATGCTATAAAACTGCCTGTCTTAAAAATTGCTGTAGTAAACATTACTATAAGGATTACAGAATTTACTGGTCATCTGTGACTCAGCCTGTATTTAGAGACTTAGGATATAATTTTGTGTTTTCAGTAAGAGAGTTTTTTTAAGCTCTGTACCTCATTCAGCTCAATTGTAAATAAGCCCTGTTAAAACAATCCGTTTTAAAGAAAGGATAATGTCTTTTAAACCAAGTCAAAAAGGAAGTCAGATTATTCTTCTGCAATCACATATTATTTTTCTATTAAAAGTATATATAAATTAAGTGGCAGTGTAACCCAATGGTGTTATATTAGTATTCCAACATCCAGGAATCTAGTTATATCTTGCAATCCTCCGTATTGCTGGAGGGTGCTATAGGACAGATAGGGTATATAAGGAAGACATAAAACATATCCGTTTAAGAGAGCCAAAGCAAGTCCTCCTTTGCTTTAATTATTTTAGGATGTACATTAAAAAACAAACTAGCCATTTACAAATGGAAATATTTTGTAGAGTAAGCATGAAGCAGGTCAAGAGCTTGGTTTCCTATGGATTTGTCTTAGTTTGACTGACTTTGATGTCTACAAAGCTGTGAGGTGGGACTGAAGCTCCCCTTGCACTTCGGGCAATGGTTAAATTTCAGGACAGTTTAGGTATGAAAGAAACTGGAGAGGAACCTGTCATAGGAGTAATGATGGGATGTTGAAACATGCCCCTGTCACAAAAGGAAAATGCTAACAATGAAAAATGGGACAGATTTTGATTGATGTAGCCCTGCATGTCAGCTAAGAATGATGATAAAAAGTCTGCCTGTTTGTAGGCTTTAATGCTGAGAAGAATAATTATGCTGTTGACCATATATAGAGAAAAAGAATATAGAGGCAATTAATGGAAAGACAAGGCTTTCTTCGATTCTATGATTCTGTGAATTTGTTTAGGCATGCTGTGTTTAATGAGAAACCCTTTAAATAGAGACAGAAGGAAATCGGAGACTGGAGGGAAGGAGATGGGTCAGGACTGGGGGGTAGATGTGTGAAGAGCAGGAGGAACAGTGAGAAAAGCAGGAGACCTGCAACACAGTCCTGGGCTGGGGATGGAGCCTGCTCCAAAGGCGGTGTTGAAAAATGGTTACGGATGTCAGAGGAAAAGTCAGGACGATGCAACACCTCAAAATACATGCTAGCACTGGCCTTCAGTGTTAAAAAGCTTATGATATTTGCACAAAGGGCATCGAAATAATCTATAAAATACCACAGGTTGTTATTGTCTGCCTCTAGGATCTGTCTTTAAGAAACACTGCAGTGATATTTTCAGGCTGTTCTCCGCAACCACCAGGACCCCTTTTGCACTTCTTCCTTTGCGCAAACACGAGATTTGACATTGGTGAGACCACGGACAACAAGGCGATGCCGAATTTCCCATGGCTCCTGATAAAGCCGCTAGAGCTGAGGATATCAAAACGGGGGATGTATTTGGCAATCGCCTCTCTAGGGCAATGGTGGCCTTCGGGAATCTTTCTCCATCCACAGGAGGAAGCGTGTTTCAGCACCTAGTGCTTTGTCAGTTTTCAGGGAGCAAAAGGAGATGAAACGAATTGCTGTGCTGGGGAACTTTTCAATAGGAAAGCACAAGCAGGTGTTATCTAGTCATACTTTCCAAGCTTGCGCTCGGTGGATGTTTTTGATGTTTTTAGCCCACTTATGTGTTTGACGTGCTTCGCTACTTACAGCGCTCCTGAGTGTAAGGTCACCGATCTCGTACGTCATTGTTCTCTAGACTTAATCCCGGTGAGCTGGTTTCTGGTCCTGTCAGGCTATTTCACCTCCCGTAACGATACTGAATTCCTCGGGAATTAATCCCGTGCAGCCGAGCCTACGGCCGGCCCAGGGATGTTGGGCAACCCTCTCGCTGAGGACCTGAGCCCAGCGGTCACAAAGTCAATAGAAGAAATCTCCCATTGACTTCGCCTGCCTTGGCTCATGTGTCGGAGCGATTCTTCCGGAGATTTATATCCCGACCTTCCCAGACTGAGAAATAAAGATTCTTCTGTAGCCGTATCTAAAAATATTGAAACCCTCCCTGACTATTACAAATGTCGAGGAGCAAAAGAAATGTGCAGAAACCCTTCAGTGCTCTGTCACATTTGAGAAGCGCTCGAATGACATCTCTGACAATGGGGAAGCCTGTTATTACTCCGCACAGAGTTCTACTTTCCCAAACTGGCATCTTTCTTTGTTGCGGCATAAATTACAGCAGAACTGGAATTTAAATTCAAGGGCAGCTTTTGTTTTGCCTGAAGACAGCTGCAGCTGCTTTTATTCTTGAAGTCCAATTCTCTTAGTAAGCAAATTTGAGCTTTCTCTCAAAATAGCTAAAGGTAGCAGTGCTAGATCTTCGGGATGGTTTGAAGCTGTGTGATTTTTTATTTATTTAATTTTTTTTTACAAGCTGGGGGTTGGACTGAGGCCAGCTCGAGGGACTAACCCTCACAATTCTCCAGCAAAAGTCTCGTTGCACAGAGTGAACCATTTGTTCCAAAAAAATTGTAGGTCTAACGTGACTGGTTTCCTGTGGATTTTGACCCACCACTATTTTGACTCCCAGGGCAGTCCAATTTCCCCTGTAGTATCTTCATTTCTCTCCAGCTCTTCTAACTCCCCCCACCCCACGGTACCTGCAGATCCTTTGGAGGAGCTGAGGCTTCTTTACTTCTGTTGAGTTGCATTGAGATTGGGCAGAGGGTTCAAAGGCAGTCGGTGAGAGCTGGCAGACAGATGCACATGTGGGAGAAGGACAGACAGACATCACATTACCATAGGGAAATCAGGCTGAAGATACCCAGAGAGGGGAGTTTCACTGAGGTCTGAAATGTTCCCCAGTCTTTCTTAGTTGTGCCTGTGATGGAGGAGATGAAATATTTCTGTATTTCTGAAAACCTCAGAGTTGCTCTTGCCTTTGGGATTTACTGGGTGTTGCAGGGGTTTGCCTTACTGGTTAGAGGTGAAGAGCAGATAGAGCTGGCGCTCCCTGTTCTTGCTGGCCACCCTGGAGATGTGAGTAGCCTTCCCACAACAACTTCTTACTATTAACTAATTAGGTTATTTTCCACCTTGAGAGAAGGTGTGTGTGTGCGAAGATGTGAGAATCTTGTGTGGGAACCCCAAATCAGTTTTTGTTAGAAAGGATTTAAATATCAAAAGCTTGTGAACTACCAGAAAAGACCTGAACCTAAATGCAAAGCTCTGATACCTCTTGCCCCTCACTACGAGAAGGACATTGAAGTGCTGGAGTGTGTCCAGAGGAGAGCCACCAAGCTGGTGAGTGGTCTGTAAAACAAGTCATATGAGGAGAGGCTGAGGGAACTGGGCATGTTTAGTCTGGAGAAGAGGAGGCTGAGGGGAGACCTCAT
>JAOXNO010000001.1:207932078-207943783 GCA_028565335.1 Limnodromus scolopaceus
TGCTGTACCCTCTCCAGCAGTTCCCTGTCCTTCTTGAACTGGGGAGCCCACAACTGGACACAGTACTCCAGATGGGGGCTCACCAGGGCAGAGTAGAGGGGCAGGATGACCTCTCTCGACCGGCTGGCAATATATATATAAGGGTATAGCTCTCTGTAGGCAATGGAAAGAGGTGGTACCTTTGAAAGCAGGAAATCCTGCTTGCCTGAGCTGAGCTGACTTGGTTAGATTGGCTGAATTGTTTACTAAGAATTCAGGCAAAGCAGAACAATAGCAGCAGCAAATATACAAGACCAGTGAAAACAACTACTGCTTTAAAACACGCTTTTAAAAAAATAATCTTTTTCTGGGTGGAGCTGGCAACGTTCCTGAAATATCATTATTTTTCTGAGGAGGTACTCTGGAAGGAGAAGGAATCATCTTTACTTGGGAAGTTATATCTACTTGTGCAATGGCTTCTTTTTGCACAAATTTAAATGCTCTTTCCTTAAAGAGTCTGAGCTGGAGACATACAAAGCACCAAGCCAAGAAAATCTGTCTCGTGTGTGGTGCAAAGGTTGCATGTGAGTGAGACTGACAAGATCTCGGAAAAACTTTGTTGGTGATTCCTGGGGATTAAGGGAGGTGTCTTGGTGACAACATAAGAATCTCAGTTGATACTCCACACAAGTTAAAATATATGCATCTTTCATTGACTACTTGTCTGGGGCTATAACAATTGTTAGAGAAACGTAAAACCAGGACTGTAAATACTGGATAAGGACGTCCTGTACTTTAATGAGATAAAGTCACTGCCAGGGCCCTAGGGAAGGGAAGGGACAAGCACTATTTGTTTAGCTTTGCTAAGTGTTTTGTTTATCATGTAAGACTTTTTGGCTTGGGACTTACTGCCAAGCACAAGTTTCCCGTTGGAGTGCCTTTCCGTTATCTCGTATGTCATTCATGACCTTTCCTTTCAAGATAATTCCATCCTTGTAAAATTTCAGTTGAAGGAGAAAAATCAATAGAACCAGTTAGTAAATTTAAAAAGCAGATTCTGAATTAAATATCTTCTTCACTTCACTACATTTTCACCTTTGGCCTCTGCAGTTGAGGTTGAAAGGTGGGATCTGTGCCTTTTTTGGAGGAGTCGTCTCCTTTTTGACACATTGCTCCTCAGCCCCAGGATACCAACAGTCTCCTGAAGTACCAGAGTGCTTTGGTGTTTTCTTCAGCATTTCCCTACAGAATTTGGGCTTTCCTGGGGTGATGCTACTAAATATTGTGAAGGTCCCTGTAATAAGGCCATGCAGCCAGAGAACTGCTAGGTTTCTTTCTTTGTACCCTGTTTTCTTGCAGTTTCTCTTTACTTTCACTAAAGAGAGGTGGTCCTCTCTTTAGTTCAAGAAGTGGACTCCAATGGCTTTTTGTTGAACACCAGACGTGTATTTGTGCTTTTACCTTTGTATATTGATTTTCAGGTGGTGAGGAGACGGATCTCTGGAGAAATAGGGATGGAGCTGTGATACAGTGATAGTGCTGTAACGATGAGGTGTGCTTATGCCAGGTATTTTTTGTGTTTAAATGGGATGTTGGCATTAAATCAAAGCAACCCTAAGGTAGTGAAGGGTATGGATATGGATAAACAAAATGCCACTCCTGAACTTTTGCTAAGCAATGTGGATGGCAAGTAAAGGATTAGACATAGGAACACTTCGACAAGTACACTCCATCCTCAATGGAATAAACACATTTTCAAAGTGGATTGCAAATTTGTATAGACCCATAAAGAACTAGCAGTAAGTGTTGTGTCGTGTGTTTGAACTAACCTGTGCTGGCAAAGTGCTCTCATCCAGCACCACAAGAACTGTAAGATTTTTCAGTCAGAATTCATATTCTGCAAGCTTTGCACTCAAATAAATTTGATGTGAAAGTTTCTGGAAGAATCATCCTTTGAAATGGGACTTGTATCACCGTGGAAGGCAAACACATGCTAAACCCTGCCAAAGGACAGGAGATATGGACGTTCCTGCATCAAAATCTTCTCTTCACAATTCTCAAATGCGCTTTTTAGGATTGTCATTCATTCAAATTGTCAGCTTCCTCCAGCTTCTTCAGTGCCAGTCCTTCTCATCTGTTTGAAAAACAGTAGTACAAATATAGTCATGATGCAGAGGAGAATGGTATAGCTTGAGGTAGTTGCTCTGCCGGACCTCTTCTTCTTGCTGCAAAAGGGCTCAGGGAATATTGCAGTTCCTTTTTGTTGCCCTCCCTGAAAATCACTGGACATGAGAGACATGGTAGTCACCCATCTCAGGCCCATTGCTTGTCACATATTGCTTTATACTAGAACTGATTCACAAACTGCAGTGCTTTTTTCCAAACAGGCTATTTGACAAGTTTTGGTCAAAGAACAAGGTTTTGGGGAGGCCTTCACTAAACAACAGATTTACAGTAATTCTTGGCTAAAACACAGCATTTTGCTTTGAAGTACAATTTCCATACTGCGGTGAAAAGACTTGAAGAATTTGCTGTACGTAGGTTTTGTCCTTAAAGGCTCTCCATGGCACCACGAGTAAATTCGAGACCTTTGGTGGGTGACTGCACAGCGAGAGTGACGGGGAATCTCTGCTCCTTCTGAACTGGATAACGTTCTCATAAACCAGTATGAAGTAAAGTGGTGCAGGTCTCATGTGCAAGCGATATACACAAGTGCTAGGACCGAGCAGATGGCTCACAAATGCAGAAGAAGCTGCACTCAGCAAATTCTCAGTCGCTCGCTTCAAGTATGGTTACATGACAAAGTCACTGCAAGGCAAGCAGGAGTGTGGATTTCCAGCAAATTTAACTGCCCGGGTGCACGCTTTCGCCATCTAATAAACCACTCTCTGACAACATATTGACAGCTGAAATCTATTTGGAAGTGTCTTCATTAGTGAATTAACCTGGGAAGAGGCATGTTTTCACACAGAGGGACTCAATGATCTGGACTGTAAAATTGCTTGAATGGTTTCTTACAAGTTTTTGGCCCATCTGACCAGCATTCTCCCAAACAATTCACAGCCCAGGTATCATCACTATAAATTGGTGCATGTAGCTGCTTGGTTCTGGAGATGAAGAGAGTTTTAAAGTATGAATCCCAGCTTAGTGCTAGAAGATGGTCCCAGGCATGTGTCATTTCCATGGCAGAGCTCGTGTGCTGAGGGTACTGGGGGACATTTCATGAGCATTGTCAGAATATACCTTCACACACTTCTTCAGATGTTGCAGGTTGTCCCCAGTGATTTAATTCAAGTGAATCATCTTTCATCTACCCTAAATAATATGCCTGACAGCACCCACCCAAGGCCTTGTTCTTATGGCTAAATTCGATTTCAGTGGATCCAAGTAGATCCACTGGCTTGTTGGCCTTTATGGACAAATATCATGTTGTCTGTGAAGAACCCTGGTTAACTGCTAGTCAAGGCATACAAAATAAGACTCATATATTCTTAACAACTACATGAAAACCAAAAATATTTGGAAAGATTTTATTCATCTTTGAAAAGGAATGATGGTTCATAGTCTAAGCAGAGCTAAGCCTTAATGCAGCCCAGAAAGCCAACCACATGCTGGGCTGCATCAAAAGAAACGTGGCCAGCAGGTCAAGGGAGGTGATTCTGGACCTCTGCTCCACTCTGGTGAGACCCCACTGTGTCCAGCTCTGTGGCCCCCAACATAAGGAGGACGTGGAGTGGGTCCAGAGGAGGCCACGAAGATGATCAGAGGGCTCGAGCACTTTTGCTATGAAGACAGGCTGAGAGAGTTGAGGTTGTTCAGCCTGGAGAAGAGAAGGCTCCAGGGAGACCTCATAGCAGCCTTTCAGTACTTAAAGGACGCTTATAAGAATGATGGGGACAGACTTTCCAGTAGTGCCTGTAGTGATAGGACAAGGGGTAATGGTTTTAAACTAAAAAAGAGATTTAGACTAGACATAAGGAAGAAATTTTTTACCCTGAGGGTAGTGAAACACTGGCCCAGGTTGCCCAGAGAGGTGGGAGATGCCCCATCCCTGGAAACATTCCAGGTCAGGTTGGACTGGGGCTCTGAGCAACCTGGTCTAGTTGCAGGGGTGTTGGACTAGGTGACCTTTAAAGGTCCCTTTCAACCCAAACCGTTCTATGCTTTCTCAAGCTCTCTGGATTGCTCTGGTTTCATTCCCTGAGCTTGTGAAACCTCTCCTTCACCGTCAGTCCAGTGGGTGAGTACCTTTGACAGCCACTGCGCTTTTCTGATCAAAGGATGTAGTGAACGGCATATCTTTAGAGATGGAACCTCATCTTTACTAAAACTCCTTCTACACCACCTTGTCAATATTGTAAAAATCACCATTTGACCTAACAATCAAATCTATCCCGGCTGCATTATCTCCAGTTCATTGATCCAAGAAACATCAATTATTTCTGTTAAACATAAATAACTTCAATAGCAATTTGCTACATACCATTCAAAAGTTCAGCATTTAAATATGCAGCATTTTACAGGTAATTTTAGTGTTCTATAACATTGTGATGATCTTTCCTCTGCTTATTTGCCGTCTTGAGAACAAACATGAAAACTGGCTTTTTCACAGCATCTGCAGCACTGGAGAACTTGAATTATTTTGAGGAAGTAAAATCTTCCTGTCCCAGACGGCAGTAAAAGTCCACTTTGTCACAGCAATATCACAGTGATGAATGTTCAAGGGCAAAGCTTTGATTAATGACAGCTGCAGTTTGGATTTCACTGATGGTGATTTTGTACCTCCTTACAGACAGCTGCACACTTACTGCAAGTATCTAACTAGACATATTTATTATGCTGGTTTGGTTAAATAGTCGTATAAATTAAGCATATGGATACTTGTGTAATTTGCATACGCAGCATGTGACTGTATTATGTGAATTAGGCTTCTAAGAGAAGAATGTCCATAATTCAGCTGAGATATTCCTGTTTTGTTAAATTAAGGAGGTCCCTGATTAGGTTCCGTAGAAGGGAAATCCCAGTCTGCAAAGGGTCCCGGGGGTGAAGGGATGCAGTTTTCCTCTCTTCAAGAGCACAGAATACCATTAATACACTTAAAATTGTCCAGCATTTTCAATTCCCCTTCCAAAATGCTGAGTTTAGCTAAAAACCAACAAATTTTGGGCGAGCACGATTAGCCATAAAGCAAGTACACTGCCTTTAAATTAGCTTTTTGCTATTAAATGTTTTTTTAAATCCTTTTTGTTTTTCTAAATGTGAAGGACAAGTCAGCATTTGTGCTGCTGAGGTTGTTGAACAGGTTTGAAACTGTAAATGTTAAATAAGATACTGTGGCAGCTGGGTAGGAGTAAAGCTGCAATGAGGCTCCTAAATGACTGGTTTCACCTGTAACCATTACTGTAATGTAATTAAGCTGGTGGTTGTGCGGTGGTTGTTGGGAACTTGCATTTTGCATATGAGCAAAGCTGTAGAGAAATCATAACCCAAATCCATTACCCATATCTTGCTATTTTATTGTAGAACTATTATAACAACTGTATGTTGGATGACATGATGTTGTTTGTTTTTCTCCACTTTATGCCAAGGTGTCTCCTGCAAAGTATAAGATCCCATCTCCATTTCTGTTACTCTCCTCTACCCATCCCTTTGAATATTAGAATTTTAAAGCTATTGATATGTAAAATCTTTGCTGTTTTATACATATGACAAAAAGTAATGTACTAAGGTTGGTTATACATCTTGGCAGATACCCAGCAGGCTTCAGGTCTTTGCTGTGCTCCATCCCCTGACCTTCCCTCTGTCCGAGCAAGGTCTCCAGCCCTGCTTGGCGTGATCATGGTCCTTCCCCCACCAGGTGCTGGTACCAGCAGTGTGAATCCTGATTTCCCTGAAGGAAACAGGGTGAGAGTCTGACCCCTCAAAAGGAGCCTCTCCTTAATTTTTTTTTGTGATCGTGTTCAGCAGTGTTGCAACGGAGAGAGATCCACAGAGCAATTTACGGCCTCAGAATTAATTTCTCATGTGAGTTATCACTGACAGGTAAGGGGCAAAGAGCACGTGGCTCGAACACTGATGTTTTTTTGTTTAGGGACTGCAGTCACGGGGGGAGTAAAATCCTACCAGGTGGTGCTAGTGTCTTACACATTGCTGCAGAGAACATGAAGTTTTTCAGCCAGACAAAATGCCCAGCTCCCCCACCAGCAGCAGATTCAGATAAATCAGTGTCATTTCTCCGTTTTTCCTTTGTGAACTATTAAGTGCATTCTCTTCACAAGCTAATAACTCAAAGTGTGTGGTAGCGTCTAAAATGAAAGTCTGTTAAGAAATATTTTCTTTCCTATTGTTTATTGTTCTTTCTGTGGGTACAATACACTACGCTCCTTAGGACAAGTAATTATTGCTTTTTTTGGGGGGGGGTCAGTCTTGAGGGGAAGATTTATAGCATATGAATGTCTTTTTTCTTGCTGGACAAGGTATGGGAACAGTGAGTAAGACTTGTCACCAGGTGGCACCATTAACTTAAGTTATATTTCAGCTAAGTGAGTGCGATGACGTTTCTGTTCAAAAGGAATTTAGTAGAAGGATTGCTCTTTTCACCTTTTCTTCAGAGCCTAAGTAAACACACGGCGCAGAGAATAGGCCAAATTCTTCTTCTATTCACCTGCACGTTTCAAATTATTTCATGCATTTGCAGTGTTAGTGTCTGGTGAAGAATATTCCGCACTGTGTATGGTAAGTAAAACGTGTGCCTCTGTTTCTCCATAAAACACCTTCCCGCTTCTGTATTTTGCAATATACTGCCCATCTGCTGCCTCAAAAAATGACATTTCCCCTAGTGAAAGCCCAGAACAGGACCAGGGAATTCTCATAGGGAAATATTTGTGTCTAAGTATTGTTTGAACATTTTTAGACTATAGTCTATAAACCTAAACAACAAGAAGTCAATTTTCCTTCCTGGTCAGTAGCGCCGTACACGTGGCAGAGCAGGTGATGAGTCCCATCCCCAGTGGTGGTGGTGGTGGTGGCCACCCTCCATGTCGGGACTGCTGCAGCCTCGAGCCGCTTGTGCTGCTTCTCATCACTCGCAGGATGGTGAAGCTGTCTTAGGAACCTAAGAACAGAACTTTTCCCATAGCAGATATTTAAATAGCTCGAGTCAAAGAGTTTCTTTTGATGGGGTTGGATACCTTTCACAATGGCTTTTGGTGAATTTTATCAGCTTGACCCTAAGATCGTAAACGTTAGTGTGATTATTTTTCTAAATAATGATATTAACCTCATGATAGGAGACTTGGGTGACTCTTGGGAAACAGCAAATTCTTGTTCTTCTTTTGATCAGCTGTTAAACCATCAGCTAGTTCTTCCTGAATGTGCTGGAATATTAAAAGTGAGTAGAGTTTTAGCTAGCAACCTTGGGATTCTTAAAAACACGGTCGTAGGATGCAGCTTGTAGTTCTTACTTAGCTCATAAAAGTAAGCAGGAAAACAGAGATTAATACTAAAAGGGATTCTTTTATTACATTTTTATTATGGTGAAACCATGAAATGGATGTTGTTCATGTAGACTGTGAATCGTAAGGTCAGATTAAAGCAATAGGTTGATTGTATTAGAACTGTGCTCTGGTCTCAGCGATTTCTGGGGTGTTACTGGGTACGTTTGTATTGTACTAAATTGCAAGTCATGCTGTAATTTAAGCCATACATATTTTATGTGTTTCCTTGCCTTTGCTTGCTTCTCTGGTCAGCTGTGAAAGTCAGTGATTACGCAGTCTTTGTGTCAGTGTCCAGTCCTTGTGTGCGTGGTTGAACAGAGGCAGTGGAGTCTCCATCCTTGGAGATATTAAGAAACTGACTGGACGTGGCTCCGAGGAAGTTGATCCACTTACCCCTGCTTGAGCAGGGAGCTTGGAGTAGGTGGTCTCCAGAGGTGCCTTCCAACCTCAACCACCCCCCCCTGATTCTGTGCCTATCAGAAGAAAGGTCTCGGCAAACAGAACTTGTGAATTTCTCTAGTGAAGCCTGCAAAGTGCCCCGTGTGGAAACTGCAAAATTGTTCTCAAGGAGACTCCTTGCTCATAAAGATAAGGACAATATTCAGAGCGTTTGGAACGAACGATTCTCTCGAGATTTGCTTTACCATGCAATTTTTTACTGATGCTTGCCCATTACAACACAATAGATAATGTAAACGCCTATTTATCTTCATCCCCTAACAAAACAAAAGATGTGCATGGTTACGTAGCAAATAGAAAGCAGAAAGCTTCAGCGATAAAATATCTTAAAGAAAGAAGTGTCATTAAGCATCTTGCAAAATACTGTCAGTTATAAAAGGCCCTGTTTGTACATACAAGCCTTTCCAAGTTTCAGTGTGCTGACTCTGAACATTTTAAATAGCAGCAATAATAGTGTTATTACAATGATGCTCTAAGGAAAAAAGTGAGTTTGCAGAGAGAAAAAGATCAAGCAAGTGGGTGTTTTTGGACTGAGAAGGAGAAGGCCTGGATAAGCACCTCTTTATTCTGACCATATTGATTTATGTAAAAAAGGCATTGAGAAACAGTGACATTATCGAATGCATCTGGGGTCAAAAAAAAGGTTATATTTTTCACTGTTTGAAGGATCCAAATGGTGTATCAGGTAACAGAAATATTGCTCCTGAGCCATAATATTGTACTTTATGTTTTTCCAGTTTCTCTCACTTATAAATGGAGACATGGACATGTTGGCTAAAGGGAAATGAACCCATTGTGTAGATAACACTCTTTAGGATGCTGCCTTCAGTAGAATCATCAGCAGCATATAACCTAAATTCCATAATAACATAAATTCTAAATTCCTTGCCATGGTAAAACATTTATAATACTTTAACCCATTTCTTTCCACTATTTTCCTGGGCTTTTTTAAGATTTTATTTTTAGATTTCCTCTTTATTTATTTCTCTGTTATTTTTTCATGTCTCTCTGTGTGGGTTGTTTTTTTTTTGTTTAATTTGGTTTGTCCTTTTTTTTTTTTTTTTTCTTTTTAATTTCCTGTGGTCAGCAGCAGGCCATTGATTTTGTACAGGGGCATTTTCTGGATTTCCAGCAAGTACCGCAAGGACCCGAATGTTTTCTTGGGCGGGATGCTGCAGGCAGCTGCCTCTTCTTATAACTGATTCTGATCCTGACAGCTTTAAATTATTGCTGTTTGCTTGCCTGCAAGCCTTCACTGAAACTGAAATTCTTGCACAGACCCTGATATGTCAAGAGATCTGTGGGCAAAGCATATGAAGAAAGCAATTTATCCATCACTGACAGTCTAGCAGTGCATGACAATCTTTCAGTGCCTGCTCAGCGGTGAACTGTGGCAGCGGCAGTTTCATTAGGTGTAATTTCAGGTCAGAGTGTCTATATGACCTGTAGACCTCCTATATACTGTCCACAAGTACCCCTGCACATGTACAGACGGCCCATGAATGGTTTATAGCTCTCCTTCTGTTAGGGGTTTGTATATTGGTTATTATTTATATGTTCCTCCTCTGAAATGTAGCGGAACTGACAGGTGATCGCTTTAACTCAAATGGAGTAGATCTGATTTAAACTAACCATAAATTTAAATAGGGGGTTTTCAGGAATCCTGACCTGGATGAAATTTTTCGAGAGTGATCTTTTTATTAGTTTTTTTTTGAAAATAAATCTGAAATAACCAAAATTATTTATAAATTGCATTCATATTTGGCAAGTATTGACGGCTGAAAAAGAATCATAGAATACTAGAATATCTTGATTTGCAAGGGGCCCATAAGGATCATTGAGTCCAACTTCTGGGTCTTCACAGGACTACCTAAAACTAAACCACATGGCTAAGGGCATCGTTCAGGTGCTCCTTGAACTCAGACAGGCGTGCTGCTGTGACCACTAGAAGAGCCAACCATTACAAAGTTTTTTAAAATTAGTGTTTTCTAAACTGGGTATTTTACTTCCTGATAGAACGTAGCTAGATATGTTTGAAAAAAATTCACCCCCCAGCAGCCCTGAAATAATTGAAACATCAGTTCTGAAAGCAGAAGTGGTTTTGCATTTTGAGGTCAGATGAAGCAGTGATTTAAGCACAAAATAAATTTTAGCCCACTTTCCTAAGAAACCAGAGCTTATGAATCTATACGGGTAGGGTGTGTGCTGATGTGTTTCCTCCTCTCATTCCCATGCCATTCTTAACTTTTGATCAGTTTTAACCAATTTAGACTAAACAATAACACCCTGAGAGGCCTCCTGAAAGGGTGCTGCCATTGGCTGGGTTTTACAGATTAAGAACTGAAGTTCAGAAAGAAGATGGCAATTATTTTCAGGCGCTCAGACATCGGCACATATACCTTCCAACAGGATATTTAAAGGCTTCCACCACTTCTACGTATATTTTGAAGTGTACCCTGAGAGGACTAAACCCAACATTATTAATGGAGTCTAAAGGAAGAAAACCATAGCTGTAGGTTTGTACTTCCTTTTATTTTTCGAACTAGCTCTACTTTGGTCATATCTCCATGTTGGACCTGCTCTCTGCTGTGCTGGTGGGAAACGGGAGAACCACTGGGCCATTCTGGTTCACATTGTCAAATTTTTCTCCTCTCCCTGATGCGTTATCCCAGAGTCGTTCCCAAGCCAGATATCAACGCCAGTGTGTCCATCCACCCAAGGCTGGACATTGGCTCCTCCAGCAGTACTGCTCAGTGGGTATTTCAGTCCTGCTTCTGGCAAATCCCTTGGCAATTTGTGTCTCTTTTCCAAGAAGTATCCCTGTGCTAACCAGGGGAGCTTTTATGTGCACTTTTCTTTTGTATTGTACACGAGAGAGCAGCATGTTAGAGGGTTGTTTTAATGCTGAAGGAAAGCGGGCCCTGAAAAGAGTTTGTTTTCCAAATTCCTATGGGAAAATATAAAGGCTTTTTATATATCACTGAACCAGGCAGTAGCTGACAAATAGTTTCCTGTTTGGGGGAATGGAGATACATGTCCCCCCTTGCTTTCAATACGTGTTACTGACCGAGCTACCAAGTGGCTAGCACACGTTTTCCATTCTGCCTGTATTCTGAAATTTTAATTTTCAATTATCTCCTTCACTTTAGGTTAATTAATTGAACTTAAGTGAATTCAGTCAACTGTTCTACACTTTCTCCAAGCAAGATAAAATGCAACAATGTGTGACTCATGCTTGTTTACAAAATTTTTTATATAGTTGTAAATTATAAATTTGCATGTTTCTCTGCTTTCTTTTACTGGCTACACATCAGAGATATTCAAGAACTTTCTGGAAGAGCAAACTACTTAAATTTTCACAGACTGTGACTCTATAGCCCTTGTATCATTGGCTTGATCTTATTTTTAATCGATTAACAGTCTAAATCAAATTTGCAAAGGATACTGATCACCCAAGTGACTCTGAAAGCATGGCTATCGCTAAAGGACCTTACAGCATAATGCAAGGAAAGACAGTCCAGGAGAGGCAGGGCCTAAAGAAGATGTAGAGAAAGGTGGGCACAGCAGTGTTTGGCCACATTTTCACAAAATCCAAATAAATCTAGGCTTATAAATGAGCCAAATAGCCATATCTTTCTCATGGAAGTTAGTAATTGTTTTTGAGTGCTAAGAAATGAAATTCCAACTCAAATAAAGAATCACAGAATCACAGAATGATATGGGGTTGGAAGGGACCTCTGGAGATCATCTAGTCCAACCCCCCTGCCAAAG
>JAOXNO010000001.1:207947196-207971376 GCA_028565335.1 Limnodromus scolopaceus
GAAAAAGATCATAAAATCATAGAATGGTTAGAGTTGGAAGGGACATTAAAGATCATCGAGTTCCAACCCCCCTGCCACGGCCATTGACACCTTCCACTAGACCAGGTTGCTCAAAAACCCATCCATCCTGGCCTTGAACACCTCCAGGGATGGGGCATCCACAACTTCCCTGGGCACTCTGTTCCAGTGCCTCACCACCCTCACAGCAAAGAATTTCTTCCTAATATCTAATCTAAATCTCCCCTCTTTTATTTTAAAACTGTTACTGCTTGTCCTATTGCTACACTCCCTTATAAAGAGTCCCTCCTCATCTTTCCCATAGGCCTCCTTTAAGGACTGAAAGACTGTTATAAGAGCTTTCTATTCTCTTCTTCAGGCTGAAAAACCCCAACTCTCTCATCCTGTCTTCATAGGAGAGGTGCTTCAGCTCTCTGATCATCTTTGTGGTCCTCCTCCGGACTCGCTCCAGCAGGTCCATGTCCTTCTTAAGTTGGGGGCCCCAGATCTGGACACAAAGGCTCCAGGTTTGGGTCCAGCTTTGGGCTACATCTGCGTGCAGTGGGAAAAGTGACATCAAGGTTTCAGGGGCTCACACAGACATTGCTAGAAAGTGACGGGAGCTTGGAAAGAGTCTGAAAATAGGATTGGGGTGCATGGAGATGAAGAAGCTTTGTGGTACAAAGAGGCTATAGGGGCACTCTCACAAAACTCAAAAGACTCTCCTGGTTTAGCTGGGCTCTCTATTTTCTTATTACATTCCAGAGAGCTTTCCTGCTTACCATGTCATTTTAAGATACTTGTTTCTTTCCTACAGCACCTAAGGTGTCCCCTTGCCTCAGGTTACATCCGTGAGAGAAGAGTGCTCTCAAATAAAGTGAAACTAACACTGGTTACTTAAGACAAAAGGTATTATATAGAAGCGAATATTTCTACAAACATAAGTAAAGAAATAAAAAGCAGATTTACTCTTCTTACACCCAGGTTAAATCGGAAAGGTCTCTGTCTCCTTTTATCTTGCAGACTTGCTCTAAATGCTTTCCTGATGCACGCCTTCTAAGGAATTCTTTTATCTGTGCATGTCTTACATTTCACGTTTACATGCATCAAAGGGGACCTATTCCTGGCAGAAAGCATTAGCTTATCAGAGCTGATCTTTAGCAAGTCCCTCAAAGGATCTGAATGGGTTTAATCTTTACCCTCAACATATGTACTTCTTTTCTCCTTATTCAATGTATTCTCAGTCATTTAGCTAAAATGAGGGGTCTTGATATCTTAGATCAAGTATCATCTCCTGCAGTATTCTGGCTATTCAATATCTCTTTGACTTAATGAAGATGACCTTCTCTCTGATTCACTGTCTTCATCCATGACAGTTTATATTTTGTATTTGATTATGTTGTATTTTACAGCTGTGCATCATGATATAAAATATGTTAAGTATAAACATGTAAATGATGCAGAAGTATGCAGGTCACTGAGACAAATTAGGACATTAATTCAGTAGTTTAGATAGAGTCATAAATTTGGGACAACTAAGCCTTACTTTCTTCTGTGTAAAGTGACAGGCAGGAATAAAACTGGGAGAGATTCCTGGGGAAATACTCTTTTGGAGAAGGGTACCGGGAAGTCAGAAAAAAATGGGCAGAGGAAGAACTTGAAGAAAGCAGGGCAAAAAAGTAAAGGAGATGGCCTGAGGAAACTGAATATAAAATCAGCCCACTGAGGAGGAGAAGAAAACCCAGCTAAAAAAAAAAAGAAAGATGGAAAGGAGAAAAGGAGAAAAATATAGAAAGTGAAGGAGAAAAAAGTCATAAGATTAAAACTTTGAAGAGGAATGCCCAAAAGAAGAAAAGGAAATGCATATTGAAAGGAGGGCATGAGAATGATTGTATGTAGCCTCTAAATTTAGATTACTTATATTTTTCAGATTTTTCTCATTTTTATCTGAAAGGAAGCAGAACTTTGCAAAGTAAAGACTGAGAGTGAAGAGAGACTCTGTGTATGTATGTGTATATGCATGTGTAAATGGTCTAACCGCCTTTGGATGGGGTGGAATAATGATGGATAGTGAAGGAGAAGAGTATTGTCCTGCCACAATGGGAGCTTTACTGGTGACTGATGGATTTTGAAGTCATAATGTCAGGGTGAGCTTCATCATTCCAGATTTTGGAGGTCTGCAGTGACCTCTGAGCTGGTTGTCTAAGTGTCCTTTTATTATCGGCGGAAGGAAATACCCTCTTTTAAGGTGTGAGTCATCCAGTCTCCTCCATCCTCTCAGGATGAGGTGAATCCTGTCACGGAAGGATGTGTTTCCCTCCACTGAGTAAAACTCTTATCTAAACCAGTAACTCAAATATGGACCACTACACTACACAATTCATTCCCTGCAATGGGATGAGTCATATTTGAAAGGTGTACCATTAATCCATATTCTGTTTTACCATGTATACAAGAACATTCGCATTTTTCATTATAATTGTTCCATGTTGGCCGTGTAAAAAGAAAATACTGTATTCTCCTCCCCTGTGACACTCTTCTTATCTTCCCTCCTGCCTTTCTTTTAGCATGGGAGACACAAGGGATTCCATTCTTGCAGCTCGGCTCGGTGCACAGGAAACTACTGACGACACCTAGGATAGTACTATATGATTCCCTTGGCATTTAATAGCATTCCAGGAGATATTAGATATGCCCATTTGTCTGACTGCAGCTGCTGCCAAAACCAGTGATACAAGTCCCATAGCCCCTGGATTCAAGGGAACTGCTTCTTTCTCAGTGAAAATGTTTATTAAAAAATACACAAATACTATGATGGCTACAGTTATCTTGGGGGTCTACAGCCTGGTATGTTTGACTGATAACCTGCTTTGGATATTGCCAGAAACTGGCTGAGCTTCAGAAATCCCAGTATCCGTCCCCAGAGAGTCTGAATGAGAACTGTCTCCTGGGAACTCCATCTCACCTCCTGAGAAGGTCTTTGGGGCCTCCATTGCAGCTCCTACTTGACAGGGCTGCTGGACGTCTAGGAGTTTTGAAGAAATAATGAAGGTTGGTGACAATAAAAAAGGAATCAGAGCATAGGTATAGGATATATATATATATATATATCTCCCCCAAAAAACGGTCAGATAGACAAGGATGTGAACAAGACTGTGTTTTATACCTTATTATTTCTGCTACAGATCCTCACATCCAGCCCTTCAGAGACAGATGCATCCTAGTTAGGCACGGGATAAGTGAAAGGCAAAGCTCTGCCTTTGCTTGTGACCGAGTTCCATGTGTAAATCATTCTGGCTTACACTCCCACTTGCTTTTAATGCATCACTTCAGAGCTGTTGCTTTCTGTGGTAGGTAAAATGCGTTTGGAAGATTTTCCCCAGCGTAACACAGGTTATTTGCAACTGCAGAAAGAAATTGTATGTTGTTTCCTCACAAGACTCCATGCAGTCAGCGTTATCATTTGTCATCATCCATGCTGAGTAGTTGGAACATTCACAGTCATGAGAATGAACCCAGCTGTCCCCCTCTCCTACGTTAATATTAATTCATATCATACAGAATCGGAGAGCTACAGTAAGTTTGGAGATTCTTGCTTTATACCTGTCCCCATGGGTCATATTGGTCTCTGTCACAAACCTTCATACTGGTAAATGATTGAAATGCATTGAAATGCCTCAGTTTCACAGAATCACAGAATCTTATGGGGTTGGAAGGGACCTCTGGAGATCATCTAGTCCAACCCCCCTGCCTAAGAAGGTCCACCCAGAGCAGGTTGCACAGGAACGTGTCCAGGTGGGGTTTGAATGTCTCCAGAGAAGGAGACTCCACCTCCTCCCTGGGCAGCCTATTCCAGTGCTCTGCCACCCTCAAAGGAAAGAAGTTCCTCCTCATGTTTAGATGGAACTTCTTATGCTCAAGTTTGTGTCCATTTCCTCTTGTCCTGTCCCTGGCCATCATTGAAAAAAGACCAGTCCCATCCTCTTGACACCTTCCCTTTAAGTGTTTAGTTTCCCTAATTGCAGAATAAACACCACAATACCTGCCTACCACCTGTAGTGAGTAGTCCCTGTAAGTAAGGGACTTTTTATCCCTAGAGACATTTCTGGAGCTATTTTTGCAGCTGTAAGAAGGTTCCTTTTTGGAGAAACCCCTGTCTGAGGAGAGTCAGTGACAGTCTATGCTGCAGGACCTGTGAGGAGGGGGTATGGGAAAAGGTACTATAATAGCGGGGGTCTCAACTGGGAATTCAGAATTGTATCATCTCAGCCGGAGGTGATATAAAAAACCATGAACAGTCAAACCCATCTAATTTCAGAAGTGCTAACATGATTTTTTTTTCATATTCATAAGGTCAAAATAAAAAGGTTTGTGTAAAAATCGTGAAAACATTCTTTTTTTTTTTTTTTTCATTTGAGCTGTTTTATGCAAAAACATGGAAAGGATTGAACTGTTTCATTTGTAGCATTCAGTACACCATTCAGGGGAGGTAAGGGAAGAGGAAACAGTCATGAATCTTGACAAGTTTGTGTGGCTTCATATAACTGGAAATGAAACAGAAAACTAAACAATTTGAAAAATCAGAGAACAAAATATAAAAGATAGCTAGTTCTGGTTTAAATCCTATGGCAAAATGTGAATTACTTTTTAAGTAAAATAGGCACATTTTCACAATTGTTTGCTTTTTTTTGTTTGCTTGTTTGAATTTTGCCAGTTTGATCAATCCCAGTAAAAACTGCACTACCTCACAGTTGTCAAACTAGTCAGTAGCACTGAAAGCCAGGTTTGGGGCAGGGGGGTTGGTTTGACTGTGCTTTTTCTCTGAGATGATAGGTCACAGTTAAATGTGCTGTTAGGGCTTACAGAGAGGGTGCCATGTGTGGAAGAAGACTTGCAGAGAGATTCCTCGGTATTGCTACTGAACCAAGCAGTATTCCGTGGGCTGACTGCCCCCATCCCAGATCTTTCCCTTCCTCCCATGTTTTTGTGACTCTGCTGATAACTTGGTTTGACCATGAGCTCCCACTGAACTTACACTCTGGATCTCTGCTGACTTTCCATGGACAAGACCATGTTTAACCCTATTCACCTCTTTGTACTTCAGTCCTTGAGGTATGTGATCTACTTACCACTGGGAAAAATCAGCCAGCTACTGGTCCCCCAGCTGCCTGTCTCTGCTTTCTGTAAGGGGCCACCCTGAACCGTGGTTAAGTGTCACCTTGATGGTTTTGGAGTCATCACTTGAGATGGGTGGGATGGCTCATCTGTCTTGGGATTGGTGAGAGTAATCTCAAATTCAGCCTTACATGTCGATATAAATATAGCTGTGCATATGCTTTTCTGTGCATATGTAGGCTATAGATATGGGTTTTTTTCAGTGCAAGTGTCTTTGAGCTGATATTTTCACTCTGGTTGTAGCTGGAAATAGTGGAACAAATTCTTTTTTCCTCTTGTGGCGATATAAATGTGGAGCAACTTCCTTGACTACAGAATTACTCATCATAGGCAGCACTGCAGCCTGCATTTCTATCAGTTCGTAGCGACGTGACCTGTTCCTGGCTCTTCTCACCAAATACTCAACATCTCACAGCGCCGGGGCTTTGCTAACTTCTTTTTATTTCACGCGCGCGCGTGTGTTGCCGAGTGCTCCAAATGGATGAGACCTTGACATTTTTGGTCACTTAGAGGACACTGAAAATCTGAAAATGCTTTAATTATCTTAAAAAGCACTTTCTGATTTGAGATATTCCTCTCACATATGCATGCCCCACGGAGACGCAAAGCTCTTTTCAAACCAGTTACTAGACTTTTGCTCTGCTATTGAATTTTGCTTTCTGTGATCGCTTTTTCTTCCCTTCAGCCATCCCCCATCTTCAGTGAGCCTATTATCCTTATACTTACAATTCTGAAGGTATTCCCTCTGTAAGCCGAGGCTGTACGAGCAGCGAAGTGGCTGTGCTCTCACCCTTCAAATGTCCTGCAGTGATACATGGTGCTCGCCTTCTCCCTGTGCCGCTCGGTGCATTCACAACAGACTGAAACAAAATGCAACGAAGCCCCTGCCAGCGTCCTCCTCGAGAGATCTTAAAACTCAGTGAGAAAATTTGTATGTGGGAAGATTTAATTTATCTGTTTAGTTTCTCCTAAAAGCAGCCGAGAACACTATTAGCCACTATGTAAAACGTCAGCATTTCCCGTAACCATCCAGTGATCGTGCCTTGCATTGGCACAGTTTTCCTTTGTATTCAATAATTAAAGCATCTTAGTTGAAGAAAGATGGTGCTCTTTGGCATATGTTGACTTTTGAACACTTCCTACCTTATCTGTCCCGAGACCTCGCTGTTTGCCAGCTGATCATCACTGCCCACCAGCGCCTGTCTGCGGATCGCGTTAGACAGAATTGTGCTTCTGCACCACGCCGTGGGGCGTGTTTTTCATATCGCACCCTGCTCGGAGCATATGGCTTTGACCCTGAACCTGTTAAACTGGAGATGCTCTGTCGAGTCAACAGTTTTCAAAGTTGCAATCAGGTTAACCAACCACAAGTTCAGTGACAAAGAGTTCTAGCAGTGTCATTTACATCTGGGGTGATGCTTCCTTCTTTCTGAATCAGCCTCTCCCGCATGCTAACGATTCTTTAGCTAGTAGTAGACACATATTGCTAGTAGTAGGCACATCCCAGTGCTTCTTGAAGCTTTCTGTAATCATACGTTGTTTATTTCTACATCTTCTGAAAGGCTCTGCTTTTACGCCAGATTTACATTAGAAGTAATCTGTCCTTTTATGGCCCCAGCATGTTAGATGCCCATAGAAGGGTTCAGCAAAGATGGATGAACTACAGGGAAGACTGTCTGCTTATAAAACTCCACTTTGGAATGAGCTAACAGCAACAATGAGGCTTAATGAAGTTCAGAAATTGGCATAAGACCACTACTTTGCCCTTCTGGAACACCTTAGAAAGCAGAGGATAAAAATCTCAGGTTAAATATTCTGGAAGAGCTTCAGTTCCTTGGGTGAGGCACAGAGCTGAATCCTTTATGAAGTTCACTCTGGGCCAAATAAATAGATCAGCTTTTCTGTTCTAAATCTCATCTGAAAAGTGTCATCTCCGATTGCAGTGTGCTCCCTCAGGCAGCTGTTTGCTACTTAATCGTATAGAAATCATCTCACCACTCCAAGAACACCTGGAAGCAATGATGGTGTGACTTTGCTCAGCCTAGTTCAGACTGGATTCCAGAAGGATCCCTAAACAAGCCAGAGCATCTACAAACTCGGTCAGTTATTAACTAATCTACCTGATACTTTACACACAATGAGAAACAAACTACGGACAGTTCTGTGTGTTGTTAATACTTTGTTCTTCCTTTTTTTTTAATGGCTATGAACTTTGGCATGAAATAGGAGTTTTAGGCCAGATGCACAAAAATACATAGCTCTCGAGGTGCCACTAATTTCAACTTAGCTCAAGTGGATTTGTGGACCAAAGACTTGACATCTTACATATTTACAGCTTCCAGATGGTTTTGCTTTATAAGAGATCATTTTGTCCTGTATATTTTGTCCCATAGCAACTTTAGGGGGCCTCAGTGCAGAATGACAAAAGGTGTTTAGGCACTTGTATCTGCAGGAGAGCACCTACTAGGATCTAAAAAATATCTTTGCACACGCTGATTTCTGGTGGAATTTGAATTCTTAAAGTTTACATATGCTTTGGTAAATCCCACTAGCCATCGCTTGCTTATTTATGGGCCTTCAAAAATCTGGCCCAAGGACTACTGGTGTAGCAAGGCTCATAAATCTCTACATACAGATATTTCTACACATGTATATATAATGGTAAATACCACCGAGTCCTCTGCTTTGTTTCAAGCAGATACCAGACCCTGCTCAGCCTTGCGACTCAGGTCTTCATTTACATCAGTACAAAGCAGGCTGGGTTTTATTCATAGCTATGATTTGCTTACTGAAAGACACTAACAAAGAAAATCAGCTCTAAATTCAATTTAGACAACCAGTCAAGATGCTTTTATGGCTGCTTTAAGTTTTTTTAAGTGCAAAAAAGCTGGAGTATTATCTGCTCTAATCACGTGAGTACAAAGGAGGTGAAAATGCTACTTCTAGGGCAAGTAGCTGAGAATTTTCATATAATACTGTCTGTCAGCCACTGCACAGGGGCTGTAGCACCGGACACGGCTCCAGGTGGGGAGCAGACAGTGAGGGCATGATAATTCTCTTTGACTAGAAGTGATGCCACAGGTCAGAAGAGCAAAGTAATCGCTCCTTTAAAGCCTTCTACTGGAGCTGTTGGAGCAATGGTCCTGGGCAAACCTATCGCATGGTGTCATCCACTGTCCCCCTTTTCTAAATTTCCTGGTCTGGAAGATCAGCTTTGTGAAGGAAACATTCAGCCAGGCTCTGTTTAATCTTTTCCTCTGTGACTGCAATGCTGGTAGCAACTATGGCAAACATTTCCTCACCTGGATTTTCTTTGTTGTCAAATACTTGCAGAATTACAATTTTGTATGCGTTAAATTACTTTCACTAGTGTTTATGCAGCATTACATATCACTATGTAAAATCTCATTCCCATAGTCTTGTTCACCGTGTTGTGCTTTATTCTGTGAGTGTTACTGCTTCATGAGTATTGTTGCCTGTTACTTGTTTTTTCCAGTTGACTGAGTTTTATCCTAAGTTTCAAAGTCGTGTTGACACAAAGTCTCCCTGTCCACAACTCAGTAACCCAATATAACTCTTCTTATTGCCATGAGACCTGCACCACATTGCACTTTTAGAGTTATTAATTCAGCAGGATGGAGGACTGTTGTGCGTGTGTGTGTGTGTGTATGTGTGTGCTCCTGTGTTTCTGTGTCACCCAACAGTCCCATCCTATTGCTAGGTAGTCTCAGGCTTAAAATGAAATGAATAATGTCAGGCTTTATTTTTTTCCAGATGAGTTTTATTTTTTTAATGAAAATAAACTTGATTAAATGTTATCTCATTTAAGATTCAACTTCTGCCATTAAGTGGTCAATCAGAATACCCAACAAGACTAAGCAGAGTTGTGTGCCTGGACTTTGGGAGCAGAAGCCCCATTTTCTCCTTTTGTTCTCTCTCTCTGTCTGGCAGCGGCTCTTCATTTCCTAACTTCTAAAAATTTAATTAAGGTACAGGTGACTTATCTTTCAGATCATCCATGAAAAAATGGCATGCCCTAGGAACATCCAGGCTCATTCATCTAGCTATACTATTTTTATATTCTTTTGTATAGAGCTTTTGAATCTAACGTTAGATCAACCAGTAATTCTTTGGTCAAAATCTATGGGTAAATTTTATATGCTTGCCGCAAGTCTTTTCAATTATTCTATACATTTTCTCTGCTGAAATGTCATGTTTAAAATAAGCCCGCTGCCTTGCCTTGCCTTGCCTTGCCTTGCCTTGCCTTGCCTTGCCTTCCCTTCCCTTCCCTTCCCTTCCCTTCCCTTCCCTTTGAGATTTGGCTCAGAAAAGCAGCATCCATCAATAGACTGAGCTGGAGGTGAAGTGCCAAGAACTCGCAAAGCCTGCTCTTGGCACAGCCGAGTGCTCGCCGTGTGCAGCCCCGAGCGGGGTCCTTCTTCTCCAAAGCTGAACTTTGAAGGAGCCCGGACTGGAAACTTGCAGATACGGTTTTGTCCTTTTACTTAATTGCATCCACGCTTTGAGGCCCGTGGTGAATATCGGCTTGACTGGCAGCAATAATCAAAGAGCTGAAAACCTCTCATTTGTGTCGTCATCTACAAAGCTGCACCTGCAGAGGCATCCACGCAGTATTTTTTGTGGTTTCCAGCACCACATGAAAGAAACAAACCCACTTTGTAAAATAAGCTTTAAAAGATGTTTCTCTTATGTAAATTGGGGGTTCGAAGAAACATCTATTTAATAGCGATATTGTGAAGATTGAGTAGTTAAATATTTAAAGATCTTTGAAAGCATCTGTAATGATGTTCAGTAATTACAGCTTAAATATTTTTCTAAATACAAGCAGGAAGGAGAAATTCAAAGTAGTTGTGCGTTACCTTATATAAAGCCACCTTCGCTGCTCCCAGTGTATTTTAGAGAATGCATTACTAGTTTTTCTCAGGAAGAATCCTCTTTTCCTTCTATTATTTATGACCTATGAAGAATAATTGATATTACATATCTCTGTAAGCTCCTGTTTATTCCAGTTACCAAATTGGCAATTACCTGGGCTCTGCATTACTCTTTGCCATCGCTTCTTGATTAAGTTAAATTGTTTACCTGAACTTTCTAGAGCAGTGACTATCAGTACGTGCATGGGTCAGATGGTGTCGGTGTGCTCTCCGGAGGGATGTTTGTAATTGCAGTCTCTTCACACACCAGAAATCCCAAGCCTTACATTTTATACTTTTCTGTCCCTTGCAACTTTCAATTTTTTCTCTCTTCCTGTCTCAAAGCAGACGGGAAACATGCATATTTTTTTTGCCTGGGTCTCTCAGACCAACTTATTACTGTGTGCCCTGCAGTGTCCCTTTTTCTTGTCCCTTCTAAACAAGTTGCATTAACAGTTCAGTACGAACAGTTCAGCTACGAGATTATCTTGTGATTGTTTGTACCACGTATCTAAGCATAACTCTTTCGATATTTCTCATCATCCAGGCAGTGCACACACAAAGCCTTGCCGTTATTTCCTTCCTATAGTGTAATTTGCTTTTTCTTTCTTTTTATGTTTTCTGATAGAAATTGCACACTGTACTCTTCCCTTAGGTCTTTGTTTTAAAATCCACCTTCTAGGTGTTCGTCTTCTACAGTCACTTGATAAAAGCTGTTAACTCTGGGTCTTCTTTCCCCCTCCCTCCATACAAAATCAGAGAATTGTTTTTTCCAAGGAATTCAAATGGAACTCTGTAAGAGGCAGTGGTACATCCCGTTTAGATGACATCCTATCACTTCTTAGAAAAGAGGACATGTGAAATTTTAATCTTTATAGAATTAGAAGAACCCGCTCCAGAAAACATTGTTCTTTCATTTTGTCACTTATTATTTGCTTGCTGGTCTGGCATCTTGCTACAGATCTTGAAGACTTAATGGAACTGTAATAAGGTTTACAAGTCAGCCAAATTTAAGCCTTCCTATTGCACTGAAGAGAAAAGGTATGATATGCTCCTTCAGGGATGCTCAGCAAAATTTTCATAAGCATCTTAAAAAAAAGTCACGATCTCATGAACAGTAATCAAACACATTGACATATGGTGGTTTTCCAGTGACTGATTTGTTATTTGTAATGGTTTGTTGTCCACACCACTGAATCAAAACCGGCAATAATCAGGCAAATGCAGGCAGAGAAACCAAAGGTGAAATTGTCTTATAAATTGATCTACTGTTCCCAGACTCCTAATCAATGCAAACAGACATCAGTAAGGCAGGATATGGAAACTTAATCCACTTACTGTCTGATATATTCTCTGGAAAAAACAAGATTAATAGTACAATTTGCCCCAGATTCTTAAAGCACTGAGAAAGTACATTTGTGTCACTGAACAAGAACAGCCGGGTAATGAGGAACACGGAGACGGGAGCAAACGAGGTGGAGTATTTTAGGCACCCTGCTACCGTGGGAAAGAGCGGCAGAAAAAGACTCCTGAAAAAAACCCTCACCCTTCTGTTCCTTGCCAGTGCTTGGTTTTAGGTGGAGCTGTTGCTCAGGGAAGGCTTGCCATTCAGTAGAACGTGACAGGAAGCACTTTGCTTTGTCTCACTGGTTTGATGAGCTTTTAAACCTTGAATCCAGTTCTTCTCATTCGTAGCGGAGTGATGAACTCTTAGAGGGAAAACGCTTCCTTTTGACACGCAGTCTTATAGTTGTTAAACTTTCCTCTGTAAGGCACTGTGGCCTTAATTTGGCACTTTAGACATTTTACTTCTGGTGCTATCTTAGGTTATTTGGCTGGAGTATGTCAATGCAGTCTCTGCGCATGCTCAATGCTAATTCATTTGTCAGTAACAGAGTGTTAATGATGTTATTGTAAAACTCCTTTTGATGTTAAACTTGGCCAAGGTTTCCTCACAAATCCCACAGGAACAGCAGAGGTCTCTGGCTGTTCTTAGGGCACTGTGGGAAGCTCTGCTCAGAAGAGTTGTTCTGGAGGAAGATGGGGGTGTGTGTGTTGTGTGTGTAGTAGTTGTGTGTGTGTTGTGGGTGTGACTGTAGTCCTAGAAAGAAAATGTTACTGGACAGGTTCATTCGACAGTTTTTCCAAAAGGCAGCCATACTGGTGTCACCCAGTTGTCTCCTCCTTTCTAAGATTTATCAGGTTCTCAAAGCAGGAGTTGATTTTGCAAGATGGGATGGCTACAGGTGTGTGAAACATCACACAGGAGCTTTCCTTCACCTTGGCTCAAATACACTCACTCTCAGAGCAGGCTGCTTGATCTCTTACAAGCTCAGAGAGACAGAACATGTTCCCTCCTCCATCAATGGACTTGCCTTCTTTAGAGCAGAAGCACTCCTTTTCCATAGCACACATGGGTACCTCTATCCCATGACCTGTAAAGCCAAACTCCACTTTAGAGGCAGAGAAAGGATGAGGTTGTAATCCTTCTCCATCATTAGAGGTGGTGCAAAAGCAATGGCCCTGCTGCAGTCCTCCTCTCACAGCCGTGCAGGAGCTTCCCAGCCCCATTCCTGAGGTTACATGTTTGTGAAGGATCTGGAGCTTGAGCGTGGCGGTGGGTTTAGCAGTTCCTGTCCAAACTTTGCTCTTTACTTGAGGGTGAGAAATGAATAATCGAAATGGGAAGAACTTTCACTAGCAACAACAAAGAAGAAGGGTGTTTGTTCTGCTGATGCCATTGATTCCAAAACCTACTTAGAGGAAAATATGCAGAAAAATGTATATTGCTTTATGAATGATTGTTGAAGGTCTAAGAAGGAGGAAAAAGGATCTGCTTCTCATTAGAGATGTTTTAAAATGCCAAAAGTCTTCCTTTACTAAGTTATGAGAATTAGTCATCTACTTAAATACGAAAGTGTTTCCCTCAGTCTATTTTAATTGAATGGTTTTGGATGTGGTCACTATGGAGGGATGGACGACTGTTTCAGTAGTCTGTAAAGTCATCTTTGAAACAAACTCAGACTTTATTCAGTCAATTTTCAGAAAAAAATATTACATTACCAATTCTCTTCATCATTCTCACGTGCTGCACAGCCGTAGTTTTTTTCCAAGTAGAGAGGTGTCACAGTATCACATGAATTTATGTATTCCTCCCCCCAAATATTGTCTTCCCAAGTTCGTGTAGAGGAAAACTTCACCTAGTGTGGCTTCTTGGGGATGTGCAATGATTAAATCTGGCTGTGGTGTTTTCAACCCAGCTCAAAAAAAGTAGCGGAGGAAGTTTAATTAGGAAGCAGATATTCTTTGGCTGCATAAGTCAAGGCAACTCTTTAAAAACGAAATGATTGCTTAAATCCCATTGGAGCTAGTAGAGTATAGGGGGTCACAACAGCACTGGGCAAGATCATCTCAGTACCTTGTGAGGTTTGGTTGCCACTAAGTAAGTACAGAGTGTGCATGGGTTTGACAAGGTCTCCTATTTAGCATTTTTAAACATTTTGAATTCCTAATGAATGCTTTTTATTTACATATGAGAATAAAATACTATGCTTAATTTTGAATGTACTTATCGTATTCATTCTTTGACAGGTTCTTCCACTCCAGTATTTTTCACAGTTCAGCTTCAGTCATCAGCCTGCACTGTAGGACTGTTATTAACCACTCTGGTTTGCTGCATCACTCGCACCACGGCACTTCTCAACATCCAGGAGAACTCTACTTCTGCTGTAAAGAATGTGGATATAAATTACTCTGAATTACTTCCGCTTGAGAAAAAGCTGTGTACTATCGGATAAGGTCCTGAAACATAATTTTAAAGCATCAACAGCAGAAAAAAACCATCCTGAAGTGGGGGAAAGACACACTTCTTGAACATTATTCATTTGAATCATGGAGCTATAGAGAAGCAGATACTGGTATGATGCAGTCGATGTGTGACAGAGTACCAAATGGACATTCTTGAAGTCAGCTCCATCTTTCCTATGACATCACTATTCTCTTAGTAGGCCGTATTTTTTAGGGAATTGCTCAGCATGTCTATGAGCTTTCCCAGTCCTAAATTCTTTTAGGCTGCATATTTCTTCTGGAGTGAAAATTGGAGACACCGTAGCCCACGAGTTGTTGTGAAGGCATCGAAGCAACATTCCTCACTTCTAGGGGACTGGTGTGGTGGCATACAGGAATCTATGTTCCATGCAATTTATGATTTTCCGTTTTACTGAAGAAATAATTCTGTTTGTTTGTAGGTTTATGAACTTGCAGTCTTGAATGCACAGTACTACAAGTCACAAATCATTTTATCTATTGGCTGTTCTGTCTTAAATGAAGAAATATTGTATATTGCTAATATCCTGATCTCCAAGAGTTTGTGGGGAAAAAAAAATATTTGAGTTTAAATGTAATTTTAAAATGTTGAACATTTATTATTAAAATTTATTTTTTTAGAAAAGAAAAGTATCAGTTTTGTGAATTAATTCTTTTGTGACAGACATTGGAGAGGGAACTGCTGTGGTGTTTCTCTTGGAAGAGGAATACCTTTAATCATAAGCCTCAGGAAGTGAATTGCGCTGTAGATGGATGGATGCTTTGAGCTTGTTTGTGCGTATGTAACTTCTTCCAAGGGAAAAGTGCTGTCTGAAATGTAGGGGATTCTGTATATAACTATTACACACATCCCTACGTGCTCACGCTAGCAGGAAAAATGGCCTGCTCTTATCTTTGTGTCCAGAGTATAACTCTGAAACTTTCATCCTTCGTTGTTCCTGGTGTTGCAGTGGCTGGAGAAGGAGCCTGTAAGCCCTAGGTTCAGTTCTCAGAGCCCCTGCTGACTTATTTTGAGACCTCAGCGGGGCATGTAACTGCTGTTTGCTGTTTTCCAGTCTGCCATAAGAAGTGCATAGCATCTGTCTTGTTCGCACACTGTGGGCTTTCATTCCAGTCATGTTTGTGCACTGCTTTGAGGGTTTTCTGCTGAAGGTGGTAGCAGTATTTCTTCCAATTCCCAATTCACCTGTGCTCCAAAGTAAGTAGGAGCTTCTTGAGATCACAATTAGTTCCCTAAAATGGTGATTTATCTTCTGATTGAGATTTACTGATTCATTTACTAATAGCCAGAGGTTTTTTGCCAAGGGGTTGTCTTAATAACCTGCAGACCTAGAAGAATTGTTTTTGCTTATTTGCCAGCCAGTGGTACTATATAAATATATATATATGCATATATTCCATGTATTTTTGTTCAGATTTTCATAGGGGAATTCAAAGCTTGGAAAAGAAATTTGCATTATTTTCACTCGGATCTGAGAGAAAGACCTGTCACAAGCTGCTACACTTGGTGAGGCAGGCTGTTCTCCTTTCCCCGGAGAAAGGGAGCTCTTTGGTTTCACCTTGTGCCGTAAGGAACCGTTTTCTTTATCGCAATGAAGGAGGGACAGAATTTAGAAACTCCCCAATGTAAAGAGCACTGAGAAAACAGGAGTGCCATTTTTAATGTCCATTTTAGCAGCAGGAGGGTCAGTTCTGTAATATCTGTTTAAGAGCTAGGCTTTGGGTCTGGTTCATTAGAGCAAGAAGAGACTATTTTTTCAAATTCCTGTTTTTAACCTTTCTGTCTGCCCCTCAAAATGAAGGTATACATCATGACAATGTGCAAAAGGGAATTATCTAGGTATTAACTTATGTAATAACTTTCCTATAAATCCTAAAATGGACTATTTTGAATTTGTAACAAGGTAATTAGTTGAAGACAGTCAGTACCCCTAATCATAAAGATGGCTTCTGTCTTTGTTAGTTTCTAGCCCCATGCTGAATATATGGAAATCCTGATAACTTTAGAGTAGAGACAATGATGTGAGACTTCTCTTCCTGCAGTTGTGGTCCTTGGGGCTGGTGAGCAGCTTTGAATCCTTGTGGGTGCTTGAAAAGACATCCAGCATCAGAGATGGGAATCTGACATGATAAATTGCTTTCCTTCTTACTGGGATGTTCCATTAGTCCTTGCCAGGCAAGATCCTATGTGTGAAGGGACCTTGCCTTTAGGTACAAAATCCCTAAGGTGATAGATCATAATCTGTAGGCAAAACCCATTTGTTACTGAGTATTATTATGGAAATAATTGATGTGACTAATCTAGCCAGTCTTAAATCTACTCTTTAGAACAGTGGGATACCTCAAACAGCCCTCTCCACCTGTTATGAAGGCTTGGTCCTTTAGCCTCAATGAACCTGGGCGATAGAGGATACAGGTTGCTAATATCTCTTTTCTCCCAAATGAAAGGACTGGAGGGCAGCAATCACTGTTCTTTGGGTTATTATGCTCAAAATCTTGTTTATGGGCAAACAGTAAGTACATGTTATATATAAATAAAGCCATTTTGGTATAACTGAAATCTTAAGAGTGCCATAATTATTAGGCTAGAATTAAGCATTTCAGAACAAAAAAGATCAGTTACAGTAGTTATGCTTTTATTTTCTACCCCTTTTCCTGGTGTTACACACACTCTTCCACTGCTTCTTTGGGTCCTAGGGTTGGTAGTTTCGGGCTGGTAGTGGTGCTGAGGAGTGCAGGATCTTAAGACATCAGCATCTAGAATTGTTTGCTGCGAGGAAGACGACTGTTTGATGGGGTTTTTTTCCTCCCCCTAGGATCCACTTGGGGCTGGTTTTATATTTTCTAACTCACTATTAGGCTTTTGTGCCATTCTAAATTGGTCTGCAACTCCAGGTTACATCCAAATATTCTATATTTGGTGCCTTTTTTGTATGTTAGATATTATTTGTTTGTTCTTTTTGTTAACTGTAAAACCAGCTTTGTTCAGCTGCAGGTCTGCATTTCCTTTAATTGACCATGGGTGAGTTATTTATAGTGATGAGGTCTCCAGTGCCAACTGGGGCTTCTCTTATCCCCTGCCAGTACTCCTCTAAACCATGTCCTGAGTCTCCCTTTCTCAAAGCCTCTGCTATTGTACCAGGCTTGGATTTCTCTATAGCATATCATTGTGTTAGAGTCATAAATATCTCACTCTACATGGACTAATTGCTTGTTATTTCTGTCTCTATAAAACTATAGTTGTACCATACGAAGATAAACATAAGTAAAATGAATTAGCCATAGACACCTGGCCAATTAAAGAAATTGCTGTGACAGCTAAACCAAGTTAAAACAAAACTGAAGACAAGTCAAGAATTGTTCCGTCAGAGCAAGCGACCAGGCTCAGCCCTGAGACCTCGAAAACTCAATACAAAGCTAAAGGCCTGTTGCTAACAATAGTAATACCATATTATTACAGGGCTAGATAGTTATGGGTGAATTAAAACCCCGAAACCTTGGGATAAATCTGTCCTATTCTTTCTTGAGACAACAGGAGCCAGGAGTTCTGTAGCAAAGACCTTGCCACAGAGAGGTGTTTTCAGGAAGAACAGGTTGTTCTCTTGGGCTGAAGGACACTTAACTGTCAACTCTCTGCATTTGTCAATCACTCCCTCCCCTCTCTCCCCAACCCCTTTTCACTCCCACTGACCAATTTTTTCCAGATCTTCCATAAGTGTTGACCTGTCAAAGATGCCTTCAAACTGTGAAATTTGATGGCTTGGTAGAGGCGAGAAAAATTAATTTTTCTCGAAAAATTAATTCTCCACCACCCCACCACCTCCCTGACCCAGGAAAGTAGGAACTCTATAGTTCTCCATACTGTTCATCTGACTGCTACCCAGTTACCACATACAGTCGGCACATTCATAGCTGCAGCTTCTTTCCCTGCCAGCGGGTCAGGGGTATGACAGAGAGAAAGCATTGCTGGAAGGGAAAAAGTGGTAAAGATACGGGATGTCCAGCTGTTGATTGCTGGATACCTCTGTAGGAAACTAGGTCTTGGTAGCTCTCTGCCCACAGCACTGGGAGCTCATGGGCTGTGACACTGGGAACCCCTGAGGGAGCAGCTCCTTTCAACTGCTGCGATGAGAAGTATCCCTCAGCATTGCTGGAGGTGTTCAAAAGACAGGTTGACATGGTGCTGGGAGACATAGTTTAGTGATGGAGTGATGGTGTTGCATTTTGTTTGTTGTGTGGGTGTTTATTTTTCTCTGTCAGAGTTAGGTTGATGGTTGGACAAGATGATCTTGAAGGTCCCTTCCAACCTAGAAGATTCTATGATTCTATGATTCTATTAACACCCATCTTTGAACCAAGCTCAGGACGCTTTTCATTCATCCCTAGATGCTCCCACACCTCTGCGTGCTGATTTTCTTGCCCGTGTTCCCCATGGACACCTACTGTCCACCCTGATCAAACCTGTCATCTACTTTTCTTGGCCCTCTAGAAGAGGGATATGCACCTATTTTCAAAGTGTCCAGGACACAACGAAGACTTTGGGAACATAACAGGAGATCAGGGGTGGTGCCACTGTTATTCTTGGCATTGTCAGGAGTGGGTGAGCATTCAGAACACACAGCCAGCATTTGGAAGCCTGTGAAATAGTAATATGAACAGTGCCACACATATGATGATATTCACATGAGAGCTCTGAACGTCTGGGACCTGGACTTTGCTTTCAGTTCACTCATGTCTCTGTCTATATTAAAGCCCATTTTTGGGCAGGGTTTTTCACAGGTGCCCAGGCCTGTGGGCTGTTTCTTTATGTCTGCTGCATTGTAAGGAAAATTGAAGTTTATAGGTAAATTCATTCTGATAGCTGGCATTAAAGGAAATGTTAGGACATTTAAAAAAATATATATTTTACAGTGAGGGTAACTGGCGGGCCAGCAATGCAGTTCCTCTACCTACAAGTGATTTCCCTTTGATTAGGTTAAGCTTTCCAAATAAAATGTTCAGTAAGGTAATGTGAGACATGTCAAATTTCATGTTGTTTTATTTTTGTAGAAATAGAACAGAAAATGGAAAGCGGGTTTAAATTTGTCAAAAAGTTCAAGATTATGCAGTGATTAGCATATTACTTGTTATTTCTCAGCAGGTAGTTGCAAAGTTCTCTATTTCCATCAAGGCAACTGCCATTAAGTCTAAATTCTGCAAATGCTAACAAAGAAACAAATTCCTAAATATTTAGGGCTTTAACAACTAACAAATGCTCTTTCTCCCCTCTCAGCCTCCTCACTCTCCTTTATAAAAGCCTTTTCCTTTTGTGATTTGTGGCAAGTACTGCCCGTACAATGGGATTTTTGCCAACAATTCAAAAAAAACCCCAACATGATAGAGTCCATGGGAACTGATTGTACAACCTCAATCATAGTGGCTCCTTCTGGCCCACTACTCTATACAAATCCTAGCTAATAGATTTATAAGGCATGGGGCCACAAGGGACCATTAGCTCATCTGGCCTGATGGCCCATATATCACAAGCAATTACACTTTATGGAGTATCCTTTACCAAGCCCAGCAGTGTTTATGTTTGGATAAAGCATGGGTGCCAAAAAGGCATTCAGTCTTGGCTTCAATACATCAAGGTAGGAGGAATCAGCAACTTCCACAGTAGTCTGTATCATTAATTTCTTGGTTAATTACTTTGCTGGTTAAAAGGTATGGTTTATTTCTGATTTGAAGTTGTCTGTTTACACCTTCCGGGTTTCTTGCTATGGCTTTGGTAAATTAGAATTTGTTAATACCTTGTTTATTGTCACCATATAGCTTGCCAAAGAAAAGTTAGAGGAATGACTGTTTAAATAGAACAAGCTCTTCAAGTGCCTCTCAGTGAGGTGTGGCTTTGACTCAAGTTTTTCTACAGTCAGTGGTTGCTCTAGCAAACCTGGGTAATCTACCCTACCTGTGGGAGACAGATTAATCCAATGGTTCCCCCTTTGCCAGTTGAATACCCAACATGCCGTAAGACTCTCAGGTACTTTCAGTTGCACAGCTAGAAGTTCATTTGCAGAAGAAAAAGTCCAGGTCTTCTATTATCTGGCTTACTCATGGGACTGGACTTAATCTCAGAGAAGATCATCTCAGTTTTCCTCTTCTGAGATCCCTGAACACTACACACTTTAGACAGGTTCCTGTTTTACACCTCCGAAGACAATGCAATGGACTTGCTGAGAACTGGATAATGATTTAGCATGTCCATGCAGACTTAGTTGCCTCCTGCTTCTCTTTGCCATCTTGCTTAAACATCATCATTCCAGTTCTTTGATTTCTGCTTTTTTTTAGTTCTCTTGAGTCTATGACACTGGCCTCTGGGTATGCTTATTTAGGAAATCTTTGTTAACGCATGTGGGATGTAGCACAAAATTATCACATCATTTTCTTCCTAGGTGGAGATAAATTAAAATCAGTACAACTCAATGTGGGATTGAGCAATTCAGGTATTTCAAGCAGGATCATTTTAGCCTTTTTAAGGCTTGGTCCTGCTGTTCATGAAATAAATGGCTTTCACTTATAAAGTAACTTAGACTTTCCTCATAAGAACTGAATTACTAATCATAAACTATTATAAATAAATAAAAATTATTTACCTCCACAGAAGGAGAAATCACAGATAGGAGGAAACGTAATGGTTAACATAGCAACAATTCTTGAAATAAGTGAAGTGAGAAAAAATGAATGTAGAAAATAAACCCATTTGCACAGATTTAAGAGTAATAAGACAAAATTGCTGAGAAAAGCAAAGGAAATAGGAAATCAGGAATGAAGGGAAGCATTACTTACTATCTGTGAGACATGAACTGAACTATTTAGACATATTTCTTTCAGCATGGAATGAATAAGGAATTTTTTAAAAAGTTGCCTCATTTGTAATTTCTTATTTAATTTCAAATATCTTTTGTATTATTTTGCTTTATTCTATATTAATAACTTGGATGCAAGAGTGATGTCATTTACAAGACACCAAGATGATTATGTATTCGTGTTGTTCAATATGAACACAGATTGCTGGCTATTATTCTGGGAACCCAAATTTATCCTGCTGATCTAACAATGATGTACGTCCGTAGAAGAATTGTATTTGTCTTACTGGCAATGTTATCTCCTACACGAATACAGGAGCTGCCATGTGGAATCAGTGCAACGCCCTAGGTACTTCAGTCCTGTACATAAAAGTCAAACAACATTCCAGAAGGATTTGTTCTAAACAAAAATCTTCTGCTTTGTTTTGCTGAGCCAAGATCTAGATCTCAGCAGTGTCTTGTAGCAATGAGTTTCACAGTCCAATTCTGCTCTAATTTAGATTTTTTCTCCCGTCCGTTGTATCCCCTTGCAGTTGCATTGGCTGCACCTGTTCTTGAGGTTCATGTGAGTATCTGCCAATGGCTTTGTCCACGGCCAAGATGTGGACATTAATTTTTGTTAGGTTTCCAGAGGAACCTGGGAACTTTGCATTGTCATGCAAAGACATGAGCCAACAACAGCGGTAATGATGACTGGAGTTTTCTGCCCTCAGTGTGTACGGCTTTGCCTTGCAGAGCTGCATCAGTGGTAGAGGGTTCTTAAACTGTGAAGTTTGAGTATTGGCTCCTCTCTGGGATATTCCCTTTTTGGAACTGAACAGAGCTTTCTGACTATTCACAGTCTGATAGCAGAAAGACCTAGATGTTCTAATGTCTCGTTCTTTTTTTTTGAGAAACAACCGGTTTAGGGATTTTATGTTGGCTAAAAATATTAGCTCCCTTCTGGAGAAGCTGGGATGGGATCTTATGACAGACTCAGCCAACTTTAATGTGTGCTGCTGTAGGCCTGGGGGTTGTACAAACCCAACCCCCATTCCTGTCCCCTCTCTGCTGTTGTCAGTTGAGCCTGGGTAGCTGTGCAGGCACATGGTCTGGTCCCCAGTCCAGCAGATAGCTAACCAAGGAAGCAGGGGAGGAAGGGACAGGAAAAGGGGAAGGGGAAGAGGGAAGGGATGTCCTTGAGATCCATCTCTGTAGTCCTTGCTTTCACAGCTTGGCTCAGCAACAATCATCTATCCCAGAGAGATTATATGAACTGAAGTCAATAGAGTGACCCAATCCATTTTCTCCCCGTCAGGCATTATCTTGTGTATTTCTTCATGTTTCTTATTTCTTTCCCCCCAGGGATGCACAGACCAAATATTTTCTTCTCACCAGCCTTGCTGCCCTTCTTTGAGTATTCCCTTCTCTAGTTCTGGTATGTTCCTCTCGAGAGCGAGTGATCAAAGTTGCACACAGTGTTCTGGAGGAGAGGGAAACAGTGATTTCTATAAGGGCACTGTAATACCTTTGGTAGTATTCAGGGTGTGTAATAGATGCAGCTAAAGGACTGTCCCTCCTATCTTAGAGTCCCTGAGAAGTTCTCAGGATTTAATGATGCAGTTGATACACTGCCTGCTTAAATGTGCTGTAGCCCACAGCTGAAAGACAGCATTTGTATGAGTGTTCTCTCTTCCCTTCCTTCTACTTTCTTGTGACTAATATGGATATGGAGTTGGAAAAAGTCTCCTGCTTGATTCTCAAGTTCCGATTCCCAGCAGCTCCCAGCCTCATGCCTGTGCTCCCTTAGCCCTGCCCCACAACTGGCTGCTAATCACAAAGTGGTACAGCTCTGACCAGCCCTGAATGATCCAGGGACAAATTCCCTGCTCTGCTGGTTGGTACATGTGCCATCATTGAATTATACGGGGTCTATATTCATTCTGAGTAACTTTAGATATCTGCAGTACAGGCCACTGTATTCAATGGGGACCCTTTTTATTGTCAGTATGAAGAAAGAGGTATCTTTCAAGGTAAGAGCCATCCGCTGTTGCAGGTGCAGACTTCAGAATAAGAGGAGTTGTGCCTTTGAAGTGCCTCTTTTGGACACATTAGCACTTTAGAGGTCTACATCCGGTAAGATCAAGCCTGTCCTGACTTCTGTCTCAATTACTTCTCTGTCTGAATTACTACCATTCTCTCTGTTCTCCTTTTAGAGTGCAAATCTTTTATTTGTGCCCAGCTCTGGTGTTAAGGTGCATTGATTTTCATTGGGCACATCGGACATAACACAGCAACAAATAAGCAATCAAAGCTGACTTCACAGATTTTGCTTCTACCTTCTGTTAATCTTTTCCTTCATGACATCAGGAAAAAGAGATAAATGGCCACTGTTCTCTCTCTTTGCATCCACTTTCGAAGTGGTGCTTGCAGATTTCATTAACCTTCCTTTTTTTTGAATATTACATCTCACTTTTTGTTATCATAAAAGCAAGCGATTAAAGTAGTCTGGTATTTTGTATAGATAAAGATGTATACACAATGTATGTATTTATATTTTGCTCCATATTACTGTCATGAAAAAGGAGATATTTTGTGTTATGTTGCTTTCTTAGGGCATTATTAGCATTCCTCTTATCCTCATATGCCTGACACCTGAGGGTTTCACTGGAAATTTGCATTCTCTTTTTCCCCAGGGGTAGGAAAGGCAGTTCCAAAGACCTGATGCATTCATCCATCATCTTCGGCTGCAGAACTAGTTGGCTATTTCTCTTCAGAGCAGTAGCCCTTTGAGGAGTCTTAGGTTGTTAGCTCTCATTTCAGAGCAGGATTGTGCCTGGAAAAAGGAGCCAGGAATATCTGAAATTCAGAGGAAGAAACACATAGAGGTAATGGTTTGAGCCTGCAGTGCCATAGTGAGGTATTTTGCTGCCCAAACACATTTCTTGCTTGCAGCCTTTTTCCTTCCTTCCCCCAAATTCTCTGAGCTTTGCCCTGACTCCTCCTCACCCCTCCACTTACAAGGGTTGTTCCCAGCATTGCAGTGGACCTGCACTCTCCTTGTACTCCTCAAGAACAGCAGCAGCAGAAGTCACAATCTCCTCTCATATGACTTGATCAAATGCCTTGGGGCTAATTTTGGAAGCTGAGATCTGCCACTGCTCCTGCAGGAACCATAGGTTAGAAGACCTCTGTAGCCTTTCAGATCAGGTTTGAAGGAATCTCACATTTGGTACCAACAATAACTAACAGTGTGTAGAAAATTTTGTTGTTAATCTTTCAAGGGTTTAAACTTTATAACTTTTCTTGTCTGCATCTTCATTTATATGTCCCACTTTACTCTGCTCTTCCCACTTTACTCTGCTCTGGTGAGACCTCACCTGGAGTACTGTGTGCAGGTCTGGAGCCCTCAATATAAGAAGGAC
>JAOXNO010000001.1:207971476-207988137 GCA_028565335.1 Limnodromus scolopaceus
TTCCCTGGAGACATTCAAGGTGAGGCTCGACAAGGCCCTGGGAAACCTGGTCTAGTTGGGGGTGTCCCTGCTGACTGTGGGGGGGTGGGACTAGATGACCTTTGAAGGTCCCTTCCGGCCCAGATGATTCTATGATTCTATATTGTTCTGAATACAAATACTGTCTGGTCCACCCTGAGAGCAGCTATTAAGAAAAATCTCTGTTCCCTGACTAGGGAACATACAGAGCAAGAGAATGAAAACATACAAATAGCCCTTGAAATTGGTACATCCAGCCTGTCTACCCAAGCACTGACCAGCAGCGCTGGTGGGAGTTAGATGGCAAGAGGAAGATCAGAAAACACCTGCACCCTCATTGACTCCGGTGGGAGGTTGTAGAGAAATAGCAAGTATTTCTAGAAAAAACTATCTCACAAAGGAGAGCTTTTGATTCATTGAATCACAAAATCAACTTTAGGAGTTCTTCTTGGCTGTGAGTACTTTTACACTGCTTGAGACTGGCAAGGAAGGTGATGAACAGAGGGAGAAATGATAAATGGGAAGGAGTCCCGGAGAGAGGCTGCTGGGATTTGTGTTTTATTTTTGTGGAGTTGCTTCCCTGGTGAGCTGTAAGGAACCGAAAGCAGCACAAAGGGGGCAAGATTGTCTCTTCCCCCATGCAGACAACATGAGTGAGTATCTTTAGTTGGGAGGAGGAGAATTAGCTTCCCCTGGGGCAGGTCTGTGCCCTTCACACAGATGGGTTAGTGGCAAGGGATGGGAGAGGGGTCCTCAGCTTTAGGCCACTGTTTCTCTCCAGTATGCCAAGCAGAAGCAAGGAGCAAGCATGGAGGGAAAAATAATTTGCCATTTATCTATAGAGGCTAACAGATGCCTCTCATGAGGGTAGAAATTGTCAACTTGAAGGCACAGTGCGTTCCTAGGTTTGCTTTCTGCTCAGGAAATACCATATCCCTAAATGAGCAGAGGATGGTGCCTTGCAAGGAGCTGGAAAGATTAGCAGCAGTGGAAGTGGCGGACAGGAAGGTAAAGGTTAGAAATAGGGAGTAATAGGAACAGAAAATATCCAGCTTGGAAAATGCAGTCACATACATCTGGGGAAAAATAATCAGAGACTCAGCTGTTCTGCAGGAGAGAGATACTTAGAGAGCACTAGAAATTAAAAAAAAAACCTTAGAGATAGCAGTGGGAAACCAATTAGACGTGGGCTTGTATTGGCACTAAAGAGTATGATTTTGGGGCTACACACAGAGGCAAAAACATTATCTTCCAGGGAGGCGATGATCCAGCTGTATATGGCACAGGTGGAACAGTAGCTCTGGCTCTGGCATATTGATGTCAGACTGACATGGATGAATTGGAGGGAATTCAGAGAAAAGTGTCATTGGAAAGGAGAGGGATGGAAATTTTTTTTATACAAGAAAGATTAAAAATGTATTTCATATGACTTGGCGAAGATTCGATTTGGAAAGAAGAAAATTCTACAGAAACCTGAAGGCAGTAAATAGCAAGGAGCCAAAAAAAATCTAGGGTAGCAGAGTATGTAGCGGTATAGAATCATAGAATAGTTTGGGTTGGAAGGGCCATCTAGTCCAACTCCCCTATCTTCAGCTAGGTCAGGTGGCTCAGAGCCCCATCCAACCTGACCTTGAATGTTTCCAGGGATGGGGCATCTCCCAGCTCTCTGGGCAACCTGGGCCAGTGTTTCACCAACCTCCGCATAAAAAATTTCTTCCTTATGTCTAGTCTAAGTCTACCCTTTTTTAGATTAAAGCCATTACCCCTTGTCCTGTTGCAACAGGCCCTGCTAAAAAGTTTGTCTCCATCTTTCCTGTAGTCTCCCTTTAAGTACTGAATGGCCACTATAAGGTCTCCTCAGAGCCTTCTCTTCTCCAGGCTGAACAACCCCAACTCTCTCAGCCTGTCGTCATAGCAGAGGTGCTCCAGCCCTCTGATCATTTTTGTGTCCCTCCGCTGGACCTGCTCCCACAGCTCCATGTCTTTTCTGTGCCAAGGGCTCGAGAGCTGGACACAGTACTGCAGGTGGGGTCACAGAATCACAGAATGGTAGGGGTTGGAAAGAACCTCTGGAGTTCATCTAGTCCAACCCACTTGCTAAAGGAGGCTCATCTAGAGCAGGTTGGACAGGATGGCATCCAAGAGGGTTTTGAATGTCCCCAGAGAAGGAGACTCCGCACCGTCTCTGGGAAGCCTGGTCCAATGCTCTGTAACCTTCAAAGTAAAGAAATTTTTCCTTATGTTCCTGTGCTCCAGTTTGTGTCTGTTGCCCCTTGTTCTGTCGCTGGGCACCACTGGGAAGAGTCTGGCCCCATCCTCTTGACACACATCCTTTAGATATTTATAAGCATTGATGAGATCCCCTCTCAGTCTTCTCTTCTTCAGGCTAAACAGACACAGGTCTCTCAGCTTTTCGTCGTAAGAGAGATGCTCCAGTCCCTCGATCATCTTCATAAGGTCTCAATATCTGGTATTGTTTTGGGGAAGAGTGAGCTCATACTGTAGCATTGGCAGACAAAAGCATCTGCAATTGGAAAGTTTCCTTGACCTCGTATACATGCATATGCCAGACTCAGGTGTTTGTTCCACTTGTTGACATTTGTGTCTGAGCACTGCAGGGACATTTCTAGAAACACATATGCTAGGACAATTGAATTTCATCATCCATGATGGGCACATTTCAGTATCATCAGGAGCATGCAGGGTAACTTGTGTGCCAGAGCAAATCTGGCCCAGCAGCACAGAGCTCCAAGTGCTATTTCCAAGCAAGACATCTCTGTTGGTGGGCAACAGACATATTCTTTAGCCAATAATGGCCTCTGCCCTTAAACATCTTCCAGGTCTGACTTGCTTACCCATTCATGCTTCCTTACACAAATACAGCTCTACCTCTCTTCTTCAGTGTCTTCCAGAGGAAGCCTAGATAGTGAGAGGACAGAAAAGACAAGGGTGTCCTCCTGACAAAGCTACTCCTCAGTTCTTTTCTCCTCGCTCCTGGTCCAGATTCAGATGCCTTTCTGATTTGTGTCTGACATGACATCTCATCTGCTGCTGCAGAGCCCAATTCTTGCCCTCTTTCCCTTGTGCTCTCTCTCCTGGTGACACAAAAGCTCACAGATATCCCCTGGTCTTCCTCTCATGTGGCTGGTTTTCTCTTTCCAGAAGAAGCAAGCAGAATAGCAGACCTGATCACTGCAGCCTTTGCCCTTATGAGAGCTGTGCCTCTTCCCCTCCCGCCTCCTCAAAACCAAGCGTGAGCGTGAGGACCTGGTCAGGCCATTCAGGGCTCTGTTTTCCTTGTGCTGATGCCG
The DNA here is from genome assembly GCA_028565335.1 of Limnodromus scolopaceus. Taxonomy (NCBI): domain Eukaryota; kingdom Metazoa; phylum Chordata; class Aves; order Charadriiformes; family Scolopacidae; genus Limnodromus; species Limnodromus scolopaceus. Next base: position 207,974,806 of record JAOXNO010000001.1, read on the forward strand.
TTCCCCTGTGAGATTTCTGTTTTCCTCAGAAGCACCGCAGGGGTTGGTGTGTGTTTAGCACCGCTGCACAAATTTGCATCTCCTTGGCACCAGCTTTACTGCTGGGGTGGATCTGGAGACCTGCATCCTACAGCATCACTGGGGCAGGGACTGGTTGAAAGGGGATCTTGGGCCACGTGGAGGGTGGGAGAAGGCCCTGGGCTGCACCTGTTGTCCAAGATTTCCAACCAAAGCCCTTTCGGTTATTTGTGATATTTATGGAGATTTTTTTCAGTCGTTTCTATGGAGACTGTGATACCTTATTTGACTGCAACTTTTATAGGGGAATTAATAAGAGTGCGTGGCCTTTCACTGCAGCTCAGTGGTTCAGCTCCAGCGCAGCGTAGTAAGCAGAGGTCATTAATGTCTGATAGCTGTGTAGGGACCTTTATATTATTCAGCAATTAGTATTCTTCACTGATACCAAAACCACAAAGAACAGTAGAGTATCACTAGGGGGATGAGCAGATTAATGTCAAACATACTTTAGTGTACTGTTTGTCATTGAATGGCAACCCACCCATGTTTACAAGGTCACAACTACTTGGCTCTCTTCCTCACCCTCTCTTTTCAGTTTTATTTTATAAAAAAACCCAATGCCCCACCCAAAAGAGGATTTGACTTTGGCTGTGAACTTGTGAGGGTTCAGAGCTAAAGCTGTTTGTGGTGATGTGCCTGATGTCTCAGAAGCAGGGGCTGGGGTGAGGGCTCAGCACGAGCAAACAGATCTAACCCCATTTTGAAAGAACTTGCACCCCAAACCTGAATGCAGCACTGCAAAGCCCCACGTCTTTGCTAGCAGCAGGGATGAAGCTGCTCTTTACTACGGAAAAGTATGAGCTAGGAAATGGTCAGAAGATACTCCTCCATAGAAAAAAACCCAATACCTCTGGGGTACATGTAATGTTTATTTCAGAAAGCGTTGCCTAGCCACTACCAAACAGATCATTTCGCTCACAAAATCCGCAGGGTGGAATTTGTCTGTTAAATTTTAGCCATGTGACACATTCTGTAAGGCACAAATGAGCAACGCAATTATTTCAAAGCTTTAAACATTGAAGACCACAGAGTCAAAAAAATCCAGCCTATCTTCCCCTTCTTCTATTTTTGTACGTTTAAACTCCAATTCTTCCTGGGAAAATGTGGAAGTTATACCCACCTCACCCTATCACAGAAGCAGCACCTGCTGCCCATGGGCTACAGCATCCATCCCACAAGGATGGGGTCCGAGCATCGCTGCTGGCAGTGCCTGGCTTTGCCCCATGTGGCACAAGCCACGGCCACAGGAGAGCCCGGTTGATACTGCAGCATCTTCAGCGGCCCCTCAACTGCCAGAAGGAGTGTGTACCACCAGATTCATGAAACCTCGAGTAGGTCGTGCGTCTTGTTGCTGCTGTCTTTCACCTGCAGCTCAGGGCTTGAAAAGAAGTGTCCTGTTTTTCTGCTGCATATGGGGAACAGGCTTTGAAGAGCAGATGTGTTTTGGGAGGTACCATCTTAAGTGTTCTTGGCAAGCCAGCAGTGGGCAGGTCCTAAATCATGAGATGACACGGTATGCCTTCTTCAGTCAACCTTGTGGGATTCATGGCAGATTGTTTTGGCTTTTTATTTATTTAGTTAGTTTTACATTTATTTAATATTAGTGCATATCAGAGACTTGCTGAAATGTGAGGTGTGTGTTACAAAGGCTGGAAATCATAAAAGTAGGGATAAAAAGTAATTCTTTAAGACAAGTAAAATCCTGCACTTGCAATTGTTGCCATTACTTTGCAAAAAAACCAGCCAGAGATCGTTAAAAAGCGACTTGTATAGCATTTCAGAAAGATGGGAAAACCTCTTTCATCTAAATTGTTGAACCAGGCGTTGCTTAGGTGTTTGGTATCAGAATATTCAACCCCGCAGTATCACCAGTGGCGCTGCAGTAGGAGAGCAGTGGAATTTGGGAAGTAGTGGAAGAGGAGGATGTGCTCTGTACAGAGCAAGTGCTGCCCTGAGTATAAGCAGAGACTCTCAACGGCAGCCTGTGGGCCAAGGAGATGCTGGTATGGGTTTCCCGTGTTCAGGCTGCCAATAGCAACCATCTCCTCCGGGGAAAACCCATGCAGCCTTGCTTCATGCTTGCAAGCACAGGATCTAACATTTGATTAAAGAAGAGGAGGGCAAGGAAGAGTGATTGGAGTTGGATACGCTCTAGAAAACACTAGCCAGACTTATTGATCTTAAAAATCACGATGTTGTTCAGTATTTTAAACAAACGAAGGTTTAAAAGCTTGGATCTGTAATGACAGAAGATAAAATTTGGTTATGTCAGTAGTGGCCTTTGCGTCGGAATAGCAAATAAATATTTTCTTAGTAACATGAATTTTTGTAACATGAAGTGTACTTGTGGTACTCCTAGATTAGGATGATTTTGGTGACAGGCAGTTTAGCAGTCTTTTTGTTGGGTTTGCAGTGTAGCCTGAGGCAGCTGAACCATGACCTATTTTTCGCTTTGATAAATCCTATCCCTGTGTTCCTCCCTTCTGAAAACAGATATAAAAAAGGATAGGCAGTAATTTAATAAACAGGAACTGTAAAGCAGAGCTAACAGAAGGAATTACTTAAAAGGTAGTAATGGCATCCCTGTGTCCAAAGCGGCAAAAGGGTTCAGCAAGGATTAAAGCTGCCGAAGCAAAGGGAAGGATGGACTTGACTTCCTACAGGCTTTATATTCAGGGCTGTTAGTACTCAGCTGCTTCTTACCTTTTCTTCACCATCTTTTGGGCTCCATGAGAGCTCCATATTATTTTAGAGATATTTTGTTTTGTCTGTTGCTGGTAGCGAAGTTCTGGATACAAACAGCATATTATGTTTGGTCCAAGGTACACAGATTTGCATGCGAAGAGTGACAGTGGTTGAGGTCCTTCAGCAACTGCATCTATGCAAGGACAAATACATTGAGAGTGCTCATGCAATGCTGACACATTTACATTTACGTTAGGATTGGCTTTATGGAGCAACACTAAAGGCTGGCATAAAATAAAACAGGGTGTCAATAATTTCAATTTAAATTCCATCCACAGCTTCACACCAAGGTCTTTCCCCCAAACCTCCAAATGACTCTGAATTCTATAACTTTGGGGGAAGCTGGGAACTGTATTGGAACCAAACTTTGCAGATGAAGATCATCGTGCCTAATTTCTACTATCTGATCAAACAAAGAGTTCTACATCCAACACTGGATCTCTTCTGTGGTTTTGATCAAATTTTGGAGAAGCCATTTAAGTGCTTAATGGCTGCTTATACAAAAATCAATGGCAACTGTATCAAATTGGGCCAAATGTGCTTAAAAACCCTTAATATGGATTTGGATCTTACTCCAGGCTCTGGTTTGAAAATGTTGATCAGTAATAAAAGTGACTAATAATACTTTTTTATTGTGGATTCCAATAATGCCTGGGTACGCAATCATCAAGTAAATAGAGTTTTTCTTCCCATTATCTTTATCTGAAAGAGGGCTGAGCCATTAAAGCAACCTAAATAATAAAGAAACACATAACACTCCCCATGAAAGTGTTTGCAGCTGTGTTCTTCCACCACACGTACTACGAGGATTCCATTATAGTAAATTGGAGCTGTTAGTGTCACAATATTGCCATCATTCCGTGTTCAAAATATGAGTCAGATCCCCAGCACTCCTTGAAGTTCTAATATCGTAAATGTGTGTCGTGTTTTACTTTCAGTTCTGGCTCCTAAGCCCTTAGAGGGAAAGTGCCTCTCCCAATAGGATGTGAAATTTTAAAGGGTTGCTTCCAACCTGGAGTAGGGATACAGCCACATTCCTCTTTCCTCTTGGCCACTCATGGGAATTCCATTTACCTTCTTTCAGGCTTAAGAGGTTTTCCTCTGAGCCCCTCTGATGAGCAGCCTCATCTCTACCGCCTGCTGCCTTTCACCACTTTCTCATTGTTTTTATTCTTTTCTCCCCATCTCCTCACTGTGGCTCACTTAATTTCCTGTGTGCATCTCTTCTGTCTCTGGCCTTGATTTGATGTGAGAGGTGGTGGTTTCCCCCTGTATGCCCTCCTGGTGCACTGTAGAGAACGGCAGCTCCTTTTTCTGGCTTTAGCTTTTTTAATGATAAAAACAAATGGTGGTCTTTTTGAGTGAGGAGCAACTAATGTCTGCGGTGAGACATGTAAGAAAATCACAGAAATATGCAATATCAGGGGCAATGAACAAACAGTGCTTCCTTTTGTATTAAAAGAATTGACAAATGGGATTTTGAGCAGAACATAATGCGTTTTAGCAGATGCTTTTAAATGTCTTCCTGACTCTCTCTAACTTCCCTTTGCAACTGTTGCTTCTTCCCCTGGTTGATAAGTAATTAGTTCTTTTTATCTCTCTGAAGCAAGGGCAGGTCTTTCTGTTTGCTTGCTGAAAGAATTTCTTTGTCATTTCCTAATCTATATAAATTAGATATAATGCACAAACATATGTGTATACTAGATATGTATTAGCTTAGATATATAACCCAGTCATTAAACTCTAATTCTTCTGATTTTTTCCACAATAATATACCAGTGTATGTAGATATTATATAAATCAACCAATCAATGAATCAATCAATTTGTATCAGCCCTAGAATAAATCAGTCATAGCTATATCTGTATCTCAAATTTGCACTGAACAAAGTGGGAAGATTTTCACCAATAGGACTGCAAAGTGGAAGTTATTTAGTGTCAAATCTGCTATGCAGGGAATATCTGAGGGTGACATGGCCATCAGAGAACTGATTACAGATAGCTCTGCAGAGGGCTCGAGAAGAAGGAATTGGAGCAATGAGCTCATGTTAGTGCTTCCAGGAAGCCGGCGCTGATGGTTTCATACATATATGCCTCCAAGCCATAGAACTGTCACCCTACTTGGGAAAGGAAAGGGCAGAAAACAATGGAAGGGGGTGCAGGAGATCCTGGGACAGCTACTGAGATTAAATCAGAGAATTTGTGAACATTATTTTGTTTTTCATGAAAATTTTCTGTTTCCTCATTACTATCATCTGAGAAATTAATTTCCAGGTTACTCCTCTGACCACTCCTATAAATGGAGATACACATGCCATTCGTCTCCCTTGACTTTGGTAATAATATTTAGCTTTTTATAAAGTACATTAAACTTTCAAAGACTTTACAAATGTTATGGAACTAAGCTTCATTCATCTGTTGGCTCTCTTTCTCTCGTCAATGAAATCTCATATCTATCTGATAAAACTTTCCATAGCCACTTTATGAGTCTTTCATGGTTTTATTATGGCAAGGCTGTCTAAGTTAAAGGCTTGTCAGATTTAAGAAATAACTTTTAATTGCCTATTTTTTCTTGCAATATTTTTTCTTTTAATATTTCATTTTTCTCTATCTCAGAAATAGATTTGTTTCCGTCTGCTGTGAGCACCCACGCTGCTTTAAGAGTGCATTGAAGTGAACACTTATTTCTATGAACCATTAAACTGTCATGATGAGGACGTGATTGTAGGATTGCATTACATTCCCTGCTCGATCAAAGCAGTCCCAGGGGCTCTGATTCATGATCCCCTCAGGTGCAGGTAGGATGCTGACGTGATTCCTACCTCCAGGTTGCAGTTGCTGGAGGAATTGCTGAATGGGACATACATAGGAATAGAGTATATGAACTGCAGACTCTGGCCCTCCATGGACTTTGCATTAATGCTTAACTGTAAAGCAAGGGGCCTGAAGAGAAGTTATCCATACTGTTTCTGGCCATCTCTGCTCAAGGGAACTGTCACTCTCTACAACTACCTGAAAGGATGTTGTAGCAACGTGGGGATCGGTCTCTTCTCCCAAGGAACAGTCAACAGAACAAGAGAAAATGGCCTCAAGTTGTGCCAGGGGAGGTTTAGATTGGATATTAGGGAAAATTTCTTCACCAAAAGGATTTTCAAGCATTAGAACAGGCTGCCCAGGGAAGTGGTTGAATCGCCACCTCTGGAGGTATTTAAAAGACACTTAGATGTGGTGCTGAGGGACATGGTTTAGTGGTGGTTTTGGCAGTGCAGCGTTAATGGTTGGAGTTGATGATCTTAATGTTTTTTTCCAATCTAAATTATTTGATGATTCTGTGATTCTAACCTATGGGCAGGTTGGCACCTGTTTCACTATCCCATCTCTATCTACCTGTGATCATAAGCAAGAACCCTTAAAGTTTTCATCTCGAGCTTGTTTTAAATCATCACAGTGCTCTCTGTTCAGTGTATCTGCGTAGCAAACACTTGCTAACTTTGCATCTCCTGAGGCTCTCAGGCTCCTGATTCATAACCCCTAATAATGTCTTATAAAGGAAGCAGCTGATTCTTGCATTAAATAAGTACAAATAGTAGTAATATTGGGTCTGTGTGTGTATGAACATGGTAGAAGTGTCACACTGGGACTCTTACTGGTCTCTCTTGTCCTTATTACATATACATTTCTCCAGTGATTTCACTGGATCTTCTCTAGGCTTACATCATTGGTAACAGCAGGCATACCATTCAAACTGGATGGATTATTAATGGAAAACCCACTAAATACTGAAATAAAGCTCTATTTGTGTTGGACTGGGAGATAATTCTCAGCATTTCAGTAAAGTGTAACACAAAATTATATCTCCAAGTTGTCGAGATCTTAAAGGAGTGGTGTTTAAAAGGGGTACTGAATACAGCAAGGGATCCAAGCTCTGTGTTAAATTACACCCATGAAAGTCCATAGTAACTTTAAATGAGGTCACCTGTGCCAGATTTACACTGCCAGAGCTAGAGCAGGATCTGACCTAATCTTAGTAAGGGGTGATGTACATCAAAGGTGTTGGCATAAAGGCAATTTAAAAAGTGACTGGAAAATAGGATGAAGTGTTTGAAAAGAAGTTTCTGAGCTGCAAAGGTCAAAGGAAAACTCAAATGTCAGAAATATTATGTCTACAGTCCAGGACTGTTTTATATGATAGTATGAAGCTACAAATACTTTCTTCTTAGTATTTACAAAAGTTGTGTAACTTTTTTCCCCCTTAACTTACAAATATATTCATTTTGGGAAATATTGGACACCAGACTTAATGTATGAAAGATGAGGTGTAAATTAAGCTGTTTGGAAAACTTTTGGCAAAACATCCAAATGTTGTGGTTTCTTTATTTTTTTAGAAACTACAGCTTCAGTTTTCAACATTGACTTAAATACAAACATACTCTAAATAGTTATGTAAAGTACTGATACCTGTGTAGGTGCTGTTGAAGTAAATTTTCTCATAGTTTTTTTGACGTGAGTTTTATGTAAGAAAGGGTGAAAATTCAGACTCAGCAGATATCCATATAGACAGCTCAGGACAGGGTTTGGATCAAGATTTAATTGCCATCATCCTTCTACTTTTTTGAATCCAGTGTAAGAGAATGTGTTAATCCAGAGGAACTACAAGGATGGCGACAGTACAGAACCAGTTTCGGCATCCGTTTTTTAAAATTTTTTTCTTTAGACTAACTGATATAGTTACATTAAGGGATTTGCTTTTTTAGCATAATTACTGAACGCCCTCTTGTGTCTTAATCTACTTCTGAAGCATATAGAGCAGCTGTGCTTCATTAGCTTCAAGTTATTATGAACATAGAATAAAGTCTTGTTTTGTGAGTGGGAATAGTGAATGTTCAAAAAAAATGTGATGCCTGCAATTTGTTTTTTATTTTTTTCCTTTCCATGTAAAATGATATTCCCATTCTCATTCTGCCTCTAGACCTTGCTGCAAAAAATTAATATACAAGACCTATAAAGGTCGCTGTGCTCTCAAATGGACGTCTTCTAAGATCTGCAAACTGACTGCACTTCCTTTGCACCTTGGCATTATAAATGTTGAGCTTCTCTATTAACAGAGACTCCAAGTCCTAAAAAAGGGGGTTACTTGTTAAATAAACTCAATTTTTAGGCACACTTCCAGTGCAGCATATGCCAGCTGTCAAACAACTGGCAGTGAGAGAAGACAGTTCTGTTCAGAGTGGGAGTCAGTTAATGGATGTCACTGGAAGGAACCCATGAAGTTAATAAGCTTTATATCTTATCCATGGGAAAAAAAACATGAGCGGGCGTGGGGTGTATACTTGTGTTGTGGTTTGGAAACTAGTATGGAAACATTTAGGTGTTGAGGTACAGTGCTTGTCATGTACTAATTCACGCTGTCAAAAAGAGCTAAAATATGGCCAGGACCAAGAGTGACCTCTCTGTAAGGTACCTCAGCGTTGTTACCGCTGCACTGCAAATACCAAGTGTTGACTGCAATCCTCAGTGTTGCCAACCATTGTAACCATCCATATTTGTGGAGCATGTTTTGGATTCCTAAGGACTGTATCCTGGAGCTGTGGGATTCCAAGGGTGTTTCAGGTTTCAGTTAAGACAAAAATCTCTCATCAGTGGAGAAAAGATTAAGACTATGAGTTGTAGTAATCACCACAAGCAAGTGAATAAGCAGGATCTACTTACTATTTATGAAATATCATGCCTTTAAGACTAACACTTTGAAACAGGATGTAAAAACTGGTTGTAAAATCTCTAGTTGTCTCCACAAATCACAGAATAATTTTGACTAGAGAAAATATCTGAAGGCGATCAAGTCCAACCTCCTGCTTCAAGCAGAACCAGCTAGATCAGGTTGCTCAGGGACTTGTCCAGTGGGTTTTGAATGTCTCCAAGATGGGAGATTTCACAGCCACTCTTGTCCCTTCTTGTAGTATTTTGACAACCCTCAAGGTTCTTTTTCTTTCCTTCATTATACCAAGCTGAAATCTCCCTTGCTGCAACTGTTGCCTCTCATCCTATCCCTTTACACCTCTGAGAAGAGTCTGGCTCCACCTTTTTTACACCCTCAACTACATTAAGTAGCTGTAAATAGCAGTAAGTTTTTTTTCCTTCCTTCCTTCCATCTTTTCTTGCTAAGAACAAGTAATTGCAGTTCCCTCAGCCTCTTGTATTCTGTGTCTTTCATCCCTTGACTATCTTCATGGCTTTCCCTGGATCCCCTCCATATATCAATGTATTCTGTGCTGGGGACCCTGAGCTGGATACACTAATCCAGGTAAAAGCCTAGGGATGAGCAAGACCCAACTTCCAATCATACTGGCTGGGATTCTTCTTTTCGAACTTCAGGACTCTCACCCACGCCTGAATGGGTCACTCCATTCTTTTCATAGCCAATGGAGAGAAATAGGTCCTTCCAGACTGGTATTTGCCTTTCTCTTTCAGCTGTCTACCATAGGATGAGATGCTTTGTGTCCCAGAGGGCCCACTTCTCTACATTGATTACAAAACCAGCAAATTCAACTGTTTATATCTACACTGAATTTCTCTACGGTTAGGTGAGAGAATCCCCAGCCTCGGTCTTTGTGGCCCAGAGATGGCAACTAGTCTAAGATATAATAGTACAGTTAATAGTCATATTCTTGCACCTGAGCAAAATGCATGAACTTGTCATTTTTGACTGCAGAAATATTGTCTCTGAGGTTTATTGATTTCTGTCACTTTTCAGGCACAGTAAGACAAATAATGAAGGATTAAGATGGGGGTTTAGTGAACAATTGCAACGTTCATATCCTAAAAAAGCTCATAGAATCACAGAACCACAGAACCACAGAATCACAGAATGATATGGGGTTGGAAGGGACCTCTGGAAATCATCCAACCCCCCTGCCAAAACAGGTCCACCTAGAGCGGGTTGCCCAGGAATGTGTCCTGGCGGGTTTTGAATGTCTCCAGAGATGGAGACTCCACCACCTCACTGGGTAGCCCATTCCAGTACTCTGCCACCTTCAAAGTAAAGAAGTTCCTCCTCATGTTCCTCCTCATGGCTTTTGTTTAAATGAAGGCACTCTCATTTAGTCAGGAATTCTGCAAATTTTATGTTAGCTATGCTTTGAGCACTCAAGCACTGTCCTTCATGTAAGTGTTGAAGAGCTTGGCCATGGGGTGGCAGAGGGCAAGTAACTGCATCTCGAGGGAAGAGACCTGTGGGTGAGCTGGGGAGGTGGGTGGAGAGGGAGTGTGTAATCCTGATATCTCTGCTATAAGGCATGTTGAAGTCCCCTATATGTCACCGTGCATCACTACTGCTCGCATAAAACTGCAATGCTAATCAAGCATTTGGAATTAAATTGTAATTAACCCAAGCAGGCACTAGCCAGTGAATCATGAGCCGTACCCTGGATTCCTGAAAACACTTATCTCAACATTCCTACTGACAACTGGGTATTGCTTTGCAGTAAGATGCTGATTTAATAAAATATATTGGTCCTGTAAACAGCAGCTTTTACCAGCCTTCACCGGTCAGGAGAATTCCCCTTCCTTTCACAGATTATTCAAAGCAGTTTTCTACCGCAGGCTGTAGGATACTGGAAATGACGGTACCTTTTCAGAAAAACATATCTCATTCATTCAGGGCTGGCAAATATACAGGGAATAACAGCTTATGGTACCCGATACATATTTGTTGGACTGAGTGCAAGGATAAGACGGTGAAACATAATGGCCTGTGATATACAGCAGGTCAGGCTACACGATCTAATGGCCTCTTCTGAATACATGAGTTGCTGGGCCGTGTGCCAGAAGCCAGACAGACTCCTGGTGTTCCCACAAGTCGCTATATTCATCTACCCCTACCCTCCTGAACTCTGCGGTGAAACTCCCATTTGCATCATTTAGAGCAGGATATTGATGGGGGTAGTTAATGCTAAGATGAAAAGCACAACAGTTTGTTGGGGACCTCTGAAGTGCTGGGTAATGGAGACACGGCTAAGGCTAAGCAGGTCCCAAATCCTGCTCAACTAGTAAGTTCCCTCTAAAGGACTTAGGCTCCATGGGAGCAGTGACTTTGGTTTTTACTTTGCAACTGCCAGTTCCTGGAGCTCTCTGGCATGGGACTGCCAGCTGCGTCTTGTGCTCTGCAATGCTGAGCAGGGTCCCTCTGTGCTGCTTGTGGGGGGGACACAGGCTCTCCTGACATTGCTGTTTGGCACTGAGCAGCACTGGCATCACAGGCTGCAGTTTTGAATGGTAACTCAGCTAATCGCTGTGTCCTTGGCAGGATGGTTGTCTTCTCCTGCCACCCTGCTCTTGCACCAGCTTGACAGGCTGAGAGAGCTGGGGTTGTTCACCCTGGAGAAGAGAAGGCTCCGTGGAGACCTCATAGTGGCCTTTCAATATCTGAAGGGAGCCTACAGGAGAGCCAGAAAGGGACTCTTTGTCAGGAAGTGTAGTGACAGGACAAGGGTAATGGTTTTAAATTGGAAGAGGGGAGATTTAGATTAGAGACTAGAAAGAAATTCTTTGCAGTGAGAGTGGTGAACACTGGAACAGGTTGCCCAGCGAAGCTGTGGATGCCCCATCCCTGGAGGTGTTCAAGGCCAGGATGGATAGGACTTTGAGCAACCTGGTCTAGTGGGAGGTGCCCCTGCACCTGGCAGCAGGGTTCAACTACATGATCTTTAAAATCCCTTCCAACCCAAACCATTCTATGATTCTATGGTGGTTGTTGGGATCTGCAGTGAGACAAGTTAGTTATAGTCAGAAAAGTGTTCACTTTTGCTCCAGCAAAAGCCTGGTGTCACTTATCTTAGGACTAGACCCGTGCCAAAGCTGATACAAGGAAAACAGCAGGAATGGCTGAACATGAGCCAGCAGTGTGCCCAGGTGGCCAAAAAGGCCAACAGCACCTGTGGTGAGCAGGATTCGGGAAGTGATAGTCCCTCTGTACTCAGCACTGGTGAGGCCCCACCTGGAGTTCTCTGTTCAGTTTTCGGCCCCTTACCACAAAAAAGACATTGAGGTGCTGGAGCGGGTCCAGAGAAGGGCAGTGAAGCTGGTGAGGGGTCTGGAGCACAAGTCTTATGAGGAGAGCCTGGGGGAGCTGAGGTTGTTCAGCCTGGAGAAAAGGAGGCTGAGGGGGGACCTTATCGCTCTCTACAACTACCTGAAAGGAGGGTGTAGAGAGGCGGGGGTCGGTCTCTTCTCCCAAGGCGCAGGTGAGAGGACAAGAAGAAACAGCCTCAAGTTGCACCATGGGAGGTTCAGATTGGATATTAGGAAAAATTTTGACATGGAAAGGGTTATTAAGCATTGGAATGGGATGCCCAGGGAGGTGGTTGAGGCACCATCCCTGGAGGTATTGGAAAGACGGGTTGACATAGTGCTTAGTGACATGGTTTAGTGATGTTTTTATCTTATCAGAGTTAGGTTGATGGTTGGACTAGATGATCTTAAAGGTCCCTTCCAATCTAGATGATTCTATGATTCTATGTATGACAGTGACTGAGAAATAGGAACAAGATTGGTCCTTTTGCAAAAGGGCCATTGATTAGGCTAATTGTGACATGAAACTGTATTATCAGGGAGGCAAGCTAGCAGTGAAATTCTGTGTAGCAAGACTCATGGTAAAAGCAGTGCCCCAGGCTGCATTCAACTTGCTGTGTCACCTAGTTTCCTAACTTCTTTGCAGAGCTTTTCAGAATTGAACTTTATTTATTAATGTATAAGGAAGGAGGTAGGCTTTTTATTGACTTGAGTATTTTTCACCACTGGAAGCCTGGTGCTAATGGGGCCAGTCCAGACATCTCTCAGATGTACTCTGAATACAGAATTTCAACTTTGTATGATTGGCTTCAGACTACTGTGGTGGAGTCTCCCGTCTCCTCTGGAGAAGGTGCTGTGACAAACTAGAAACTTTTATCAGGCTTATCTTCTTTGAAAGCTGTTGTAAAATACAGGTGGCTTCCAAACATGCATACTATCCTGGAAATTGGTGGGAAGAAGAGGACATGGTTTTCTCTGCACATTTTGATGGGATAGAACCACACAGTAGTTTAGGTTGGAAGAGACCTTTGAAGGGCTCTGGTCCAAAACTTTTTTCAAACCAGGGCCAAATTAGATCAGGTTGCTCATGACCTTATTAGCTGGAGATTTTGCAGCCTCTCTGGTCTCCTTTTTGAATATTTGACCGCCATTATGGTGATTTCCTGCCCCCCAGTACCTTGCATTGAGTAAGCATTTCCCACATTGCCTGTTGTGCTTTCACTGTGCATGTCTGAGAATAGTCTTGATCCATCTGCTTTCTACCCTCCAATTAAGTTGTTGAAGGCAGCAACGAGAGCCACCTTTAGCCTTTTCTTTTTAATCATAGAATCATAGAATGGTTAGAGTTGGAAGCGACCTTATTGATTATCGAGTTCCAACCCCCCTGCCATGGGCAGGGACACCTCCCACTAGACCAGGTTGCTCAAAGCCCCATCCAGCCTGG
>JAOXNO010000001.1:207988402-208005789 GCA_028565335.1 Limnodromus scolopaceus
TTCCTAATATCTAATCTAAATCTCCCCTCTTCCAATTTAAAACCATTACTCCTTGTCCTGTCACTACACTTCCTGACAAAGAGTCCCTCTCCGGCTCTCCCTTCAGAAGGGAAGGCTGAACAAACCTGATTGTTTCAGTCTGTCCTTGTAGGGAAACTTCAGACTGCCCAAGGTGCTTCAAGGAAAACCTTCAGTTTTATTGAAGGTTTCCAATTCACTCAGTATCTTTGTTTTCCCGGAATTAACATCAAAAACACCGATTTATAATTTCTTTAAAAACATATTTAGTTTTATAATTTAAATTTGTAAATCAGATGCCTTTCCCTATCTTTTAGGTTGGGTTCTTTTTTTTTTTTGGTTTTTTTTTTTGCTTTTCTTTGTTTGACAAGTGTTTTAAAAGAAACACTGTTTTTATCTGCGTAAAGTAGCAGATACAATATGCTAGGAAGGTGAGCATTTCTCCTGTTTATGCTGTCCGGAACACTTTATCAGGAAAGAAATGACTTTAGTTTTGGTTATTTTTTTTTTTATTTCCAACAGAAGACTTGAGACGCTGATAATTGGAGGAGATGAGGCTGCTCAGGCATGTTAGGTCTTTGCCAGCTGTTTCTTGCGCAGCTGCTGTCAGGGCTGGGCTCTGCTCTGACTCAAGTCACAATAAAAGATAGTTCAAGTTTTGCTGTTGTTTTCTGGCCTGACAAATGTTAAAAGGCTTGACCTCATGTGACACAGCAGAAATATCTGAATTGCTACTATGATTCACTTTCAGATATTCCATTTTTTTTTCCTCCTGAAAACATTTGATAAGCCATTCTCTACAGATATGTTCACATCGGCTTGAATGCCTCCGGCTGAGAGCTTAAGATTTTTACCTGCTTCCAGAGCTTGTACACACAAACATTTATTCTCTTGGTTCTCTGTTGGTTTTTTTTTTTCTCCCCAGTTGCCTATTGTTTACTGGCTCTTATTTTTCTTGGGAGCCATATATACTGCTGCAGCAGAGTGATGGATCGACACCTCATCCACAGCTTAACTGAGATTTTTTTGCCACTGGTTTTCCTTATTGTTCAGTGAAACAAATATTGTGGATGCTAGTTCTGCTTGAGCTGGGCACAAGGTAACTGCAAAACCAGTCTTTGCCATGATGCTTTGGGTTTTTCAGCCTTTTATATGGAAGGATATATTTATCTGTATGTATTTTTTAGCATTTTAGTTAAATAAATGAATAATCATATATTCTATACTACTCATGGTGGTCTTCTAAGACTGAGAAAAAGATCTGCTATACTGAATAAAAAATGACAGTGCCGAGCAATGCATTGATAGAAATAACACATATTAATCTTGTATTTTCCTAAACTGAAAAGTGTGTTTCCCACAGCACCTAAGGGATTTAGGAGTACGAGAGACATTGAATGTCGCACTCAATCCATTTAATCAAGCTCATTCCAGACCTCACTCAATGACTGAAGGCAGTTGCAATGGAGAGAAATTTCCTATGTGTTAAAAGTGCTTGAAAAATTTGGAGCGGCTCCAGTGCTGGGTAGAGCTGCAACTTTTGTTTATCAGTCTCTTTTCTTGCTGCAGAAGTTAGCTTTGCAGGTATTTTTAGGCACAAACTGAGGCTGAATGTGGAGTTGTGTGGTGGAGTGCTTTAATGAGTTAAGGTACATTTCAGATATACAGCTGAGGCTCTCTGCTCTTGGGGTGGTCACTCGTTCCTGGCTATGCATGTTGGCTTTGGCATTCATTGGTCCCTTGCTGGGGTAATTGGACTTGCTGAGCTACGAGAAAAGTAACTCCCCCCACTAAAGTGTGTAACGTTCTGCCAAATTAATGAGTTGAATAACCTCAGGAAAGTGCCTGACAAGCCTGAAAGCTGGCGGAAGGAATGAAGCTGGAAGAGGTGTCTGGGGTGGGGGCAAGGACGCGTAGGGAAAGGCGGGATGGAGGAGCGGGTCCACTCCTTCAGGAAGCAGCAAGCTGTTAGGTTGGTTTGCACTCAAACTTTGGCCAAGCAAAACTTGCCTCTTTTTCCTTTTTGCCAGGTTTCTGCTTTATATGGGCCAAAAAATTGATAGAGACTTGAAGTTTGCATTTCCACGTAGGCACAAGTGACTGAGTTTTACTAGTTGGTTTGTAGCGATACTCACATAACTTTCTTTTTCCGTACAAAATCTCTGAAGACACCTTCGCCCTTCCCCTGCAACCAGACCTACAGGCGGGACTCCTGCCGCGCATTACTGATTTATTGCATGTGGTCTTTCAGTAGCAAACATCGGTATTAATATTTGAATAGCGATCCGTCCCATCTCTCCAACAAATCAAGCACAAACGGTCTCACTCTGATCTCGCTTACCCTGGGATACAGCAGGAGTGATTTCACTGGATGCAAGCATTACACCGGTGTAAAATTGCTGGAGTTTGATGAAAACTGGCAACGGCAGAGAGTAACTGTGGCATAAAAAGGCACCGGGTCACCCCTTGAATGTTAAAATATTAAAAAGGTCTTTTGTTGACATGAAATTTTTCGATAATGAGCGTGCGGGCTTTGGCTCCCCCTGCCCCTGTCAGCGTGACACATACTTGAGAGGGCCTTGCTCAGTCTGTGCGCTGGATTAGAAATCAGCTGTCATTAAGGAGCGTTTCGCAGTGTAAAAGGTTCCTGGGTGTGACGGTGCGCACAAGAAGCAGCCGTGGGGATTAAGCTGGCTGGTAACAAGCATTTGTATTTACCAGTCTGGTTAACTTCAGATCAGCCCTTCTAAAACATTTCCATGGAAACAAGGGAAGTTTTGGTTCACTGTAAGTGGCTTAATTTACTTTCTAACTGTATTGAAAATAGAATACTAAACAGAGACATAACTAACTCTGAAACATATTTTTGATAATGTGATTTTAATCAGTCATGGCATTCAGTGATTGCTTTTCCATACCTCCTGCCTGCAGTTATGGGTGAAGCTTTCATCGAGCAGTTTTTCCTTGCATCTGCAACAGCGTTAACAAAATAAGTCAGGAAAAGAACTGTGGGATAGTTGAGGGCCTTAAATCTTTATATTTGGTAGAAAAAAATTCAATGTCTTTGTTTGTGAGCTTTCCTGGGTTTTTTTACAAGGCATGAAACTTGAGAAATTGGAACGTGCTTGCATCCTGAAAGCTTCTTGTATATCTACTGTTTTACTGAAATGTCATGTGTAAATTTTAATATGACGGAATAGTTACTTGTCCAGCCAGGGATAAAAGACATACTGATGTACTCACAGAGAACAGTACTAAAAATGTGTTTTTGTTTTGCACTGGCATCTTTCAAGTCACGTTATCACGGAATGAAAAGTAGTTGTAAGCAGATTTTTTCCTGGATTTCTAGGAAGAAGTTCCCACTTCGATACAAGTCGGGATGCTTGTTGTAAAGCAGGAAAGTGAGGGAAACTGTGAGCTGACTCACGCGGGTGAGGTTCTTGCACAAAGTGCCTGTCTGGCTCTCAGGATGTCTGCACCCAAAGACAAATTGTTCGTGTGACTCAGGAGGTGTTTTCCAGTCGAAGTGGCTCTTACTCCTGTAATGCTGATAATTGGTAAACATATGAACTGCTTGAACAAAACCAGCTTTAATTATGCATAAATGCCGATCAGTCTGGAAACCAATTTGTCTGACTCACACTCAAAATTTAGCATTATTCTCTGAATTTCAATAACTCTTGAGTTTTGTCTTAAGCTATATTCTAAGAGCAATCAGAGGCGGCAGGGAAATTGGCCCTGATGTTTATCTGAGCATTGGAAACGGGTATAGCCTTGTATCTATGATATCAGGGAGGAGACTTTCCTTTCCTCTGTGGTTCCCAAAATCCGCACAGTGCACTTGGGCAGCTGCAAAGTGGTAAAGTCACTGTTCAACATACGGGAAACTGAGAGAAAGAAATACTCCTTGGCTTTTCAAACTCACAAAGACTTTTTGCAGTGGAGGTAATTAAGTTCCTGTTACCCGAAAGCTTGATCTCAAACCTAACTTTCCACACTTCTCCCATTGCTCATCACTTTCCCCCGCGACGGATGAGCTCTGTCTATCCGGTCTACCTAGAGAAGCAGCGAAGTGTCATCTACAAAACGCTGGGGCGTTATTCTGATAATGAAGCATACCTAAGAATTTATTTTTCTATAGAAAATACAGTCAACCTTAGTTATTAAAGCATGTTGTAACAGGTGGCTTGGGCGTCCGGCTCCGTTTCATACCTCCCTGGACAGGAATGTGCACAGCTGACTGGAAGCAGCTGTGTGTGAGCTCGGAGAACCCCGTCTGAGGCGCCTGCAGCTCCGCAAGTGGCTTTAACACACAGCAGAAGCGGGCAGAGAAATGCAAAGACAATGTGGCTGAAATACCTGGACTCTGATCCCGCTGACATATGCTTAAAAAGCCAGCGTGGAGTACAACGCTTTAAAATGTTTTGAGTTTTTGCCTAAATGCCACTCCAGCTGCTGGAGACAGACGAAATAGCAAAAAAGGATGTTCGGTTTTGCCCTGAAACAAAGGGTGGGATGCTTGTCCTCGTGAGTGCAAAGAGAAGGTTTGTAAACAGGAACGCAATGTAGAAAAAAGCTGAGAAACCAGAAATCTGTAGCGTGCAATGACACCGTGAGTATTCCCAGATGAGACCATTCGTGTGTTTTCAATACACACGCTTACGGGCTGAGACCGATATTTTTTGAATAATGCCCCCTGCTTCGCTTCTCACCACAAAATATAAATTCTCCTTTTAAACATGTGTTGCTATAGTGACTTGTTTCTTTGTTAAATCTTCTTTATGTCCTTACAAACCCAAGTCCTAAGCCTCCCCTGACAAGTGTGTGGGTTTGGGCTGGGGACAGAATGAGAATGATTTTCTGTGTACTGCAGTCATTTGAGTAGCGCTGCTGAGGTAAAGGAGAGAGTCAAACCATGAGCTTTCATTATTAAATCGTATCAGGAGCAAAGCGAGCTAAGGAAATACTCTGAGCGGAACAACAGAGGACTAAAAAAAATTATAACAGTCCTCAAATGGTTTAGAAATAGAGAGAACAACTGGGGAAAGTTTAAAATGTGGAAATTTTTTTCGGTGTCAACAACAGGTGTGAGCAAAATGCAAGTCAGTCAGAAGGTAGCTTTGTTCTTGACAATGGATTTTGGAGGCCCTTGTGGTTTTAATAATACCCAGATATGTCAGGCAGAGGCCGACTGTGAAACTATTATATAGAAATCTGAAGTGTATGGAGCTCCAAGGAAAATGATACTGTTGCTGAAGTTGCCACAAAAAGGGTTTTTTCTTCCTCTTAGCACAGGCCATAAGGTGACAACAGCAACATTAGACCTAAAGACTTTTCTGTATGGACAACAGGTGAGGTTGCAGTCCACTCAGTGAAGAGGTGGAGCTCACGTTAGTTTTAAGTTGGACACAGGCAAATATACAAAGGAGGGAGGTGGGAGGAATAACATAAAAAGATCTGAGTCTGCAATGGAGGTGCCCAAAGAGCCGTTGGGTACTGGTCTTTGACCTCCTTCCAGCATGACCTAAGTATCTGTAGTCTTCAGAGGGCTTTGTAGGGTCCAGAGCCACAAGGAGAAGCTGGATGCGGAGACCTGAGTGACCATGAGGTCTGCTTCTTCACCTCATCCTCTCATGGCTCTGGGCAATGCACCACGGGGCACCGTCCACCAGCTCCTTGAAGACCTTCCAGGAACAGGAGGTGCTTTATCCAGTGTCTGCACTCTGGTCTCCCACCAGTCCAATTTTGAGCCTGTAACCTCGGAACCCCTCCTTTCTCCCTGCCCACCCCAGCTGTTTCCTCCAGTATTAGTTATTCTTTTTCTTTGTGAGTTCTTTTCTATTTAGCCTTTTTAGAAGGGCTTGCAGGTTTTTCTCTATAAGAAAAGTCTCCACCAGATTTGCTAGGCATTTGTAACCAAGCAAAGTGTGGGTTAGCCCTCATTGTTGATCAAATCATTAGATTATCCGCAAATAAATAGAAGACTGAAACATCTCTCTTTTATAAATTGGTGTCTGGGATTTTGTCTACTACTGGAATTAATTTCTTATGGCAATTATTGTTCCACTTAAAAATAATTATCTTTATCTTCTACTTAGAAAATATAAATTAGGCAGTTGCCTGACTAGATATTCTCAGGAGCACAAGAAAGCTAAAATCACTGGTATTGAGAAGGTTTCCTATTTATTAGCTTAAAAACTGCTTCTGTAATTTATCTAGGAATGTCTGGGGAAAAATAACAATTTATGCATATAGAAAACCATGTATTTAATTTTCCAACAAAATGCGTCATTTAATTCTAACTGGTCTTAAGCATGAATTTCACAAGCAGGGACCTTAGTGCTTTCTTTTCTTTCTTTCTTTTTTTTTTTTTTTTTCATTTAAAAACTCTTTTTGTTGTAGGCCCCTACTTGCTGTCGTCAAATGGAAACACAGGTCTTCTAGTTCCCTTCTCCCAGTATCAAACATACTCAATTGTACAGGTCCCTGAATAGGTACAAAGTAAGCTGTTACAAAAGCTGAAAGTCATGTTCAGGTACTTCAAAGACTTCTTTCAAATTTGTTTAAACGTTTTGAGAGTTTCTTTAATACAAGAGTAACCTCTGGCAAAATTTATTAACCTTTGATTTACATTCCTCATTTGTTTTGCATTCCTCTTCTAAGTTATCAGTTTCTAATTTAGTTTTCAATTTGAACCTCTGAAATAGAGATAGGAGGCCAGAGTCTCAGCTGATGCAAACTGACTTGTATTTGTTCCCAGCATCTAAGAATCTGGCTTCTTACATCTTCTATAGATTTTCCCAAATGAGATGATATTGTTTTCATTCTAGAACTTTATTTTCAGTTGTATTAGTAACATCTGGCATTAACTTCATCTTGCTGTGACAGGCAATTGCTACTTCTGAATGCAGCTGCGAACAAGCACAATATTGTTCACTTCAGTTGAGCTACGTTTGCTTTTAGCATGGCAAACTGTCAGCAGAGAGCCCAAAAATGATTTAGATTTAACGTTAATGAGGTGATGCTCTGTATTCCTTCACAGCTGGGGTCTTTTCAGACAGTATTAGGAAGCTCCTACCTTCCCCACTTGCGTTTGCAAATCCTGTGAAGCCAAACAGCCCATCCTTCCTTCCTCTGAAAAAATGGACTAATGCCAAGAAACAATGAACTAATAAGAATCTGACAAATGTGGAAAATCTTCTCACTGGAGGTCTGTCTGTATTAACCATTAATCCTAATGGTCTCTACTGGCGGGAATGGATCAGTGTCTCTTTAAAAGGCATGACTACACTGAGAAAAATTGTCTTTGGGGAAAAAAATCAGCCAGCAACCCTTCTTCTTCACAATTCCAATTTTTGTATGTTGAGCCATATCTGCCAATTGTAATGCCAGTATCTTTTTGTCTTAGTGGTCCTGCTGAGCTGGAAACACTTTGAGAGAGGAAACTGAATTCTAGTCTTTTCCATGTGCCGTTGGAGGAATATTTTACCAAGTGTCAGGTGGGAGGCCAAGCATTGCGTCTGGAAATAGACCTTGATGGCATCACTGACCTTGTTACTTGAGTTATTATGGAAGGGATGCAGCCTCATTTGGACTGAGTTTCAGGGATGACTTTAAAACCAGTGGTACAGAGTTGTGAAAAGCAAAAAGAAGGAGGACAAAGATGAAGGAGCTGAAGAAACATGTGAAGTGATCCCACACCAGGCACCGGCTGCTACCCATGAAGTTTTGCTTTCTGGGTGAGTCTGAGATGGAGTGAAAAAATGGGATAAAACAAGCAAGGAGAAAGCCCAGAGGGTTAGAGAAGATGATTATGTTTTAGAAGAGAAATGAGAACTCAGATAGGGAACATGTACCTAATTTTGTAATATTATGTTCAATATAGCAATTGAGGTTTCTTAAACTGAGAGTGCACAGAAAAGTGATGTTGCAGCCTAGCTGAAAGCTACAGAAAATGAGCAGATGCTCTGGGTGAAACACCACCACTGGAGCTGCAGTGTTTACCAAAGATTCAGGTTTCTGTGATATGGGTTCTGCAGCCACAGTTCTGAGGTGGGCTTATCCTTAGCGTTGTGGGTTAAGCCTGGAGCAGCTGAGTCAGGGTGACTTTTGCCACTAATTGCTGGGGGAGAAGAATGAGACCCATGTGGCCACTCTACAACATGTTCTGAACTGGGGGTTTTCAACCTAAAACTTATTTTCCCTTTTGCAGTTAGGAAGACGAGTGTCCTTCAAGCTGGAGGCCTGGTTTTGTCCAACAGTGGGTTTAAATTAACCTCATTATAAGTGGGAGCTTGATGGCTTTTTTAGTGCAGAGATTTGTCTGTTTAGTTAAGACGGCTTCTTCTGTTCAACTGCCGCTAATTAGCATCCATCCTTAACTGGTCCAGAGCTTGCAGCTCTATTCATTTAAATGATTGTTAATGGGAACTACACCCATTGAGACATTGGGTTAAACACCACTTTAATGAGGGTGTGTTGGTTATTTCACTGTAACTGAAGCTCTGTTCATCTGTTGAAAGAGGTAAACGTTTCTCTCCTTTCTCACTAAGTAATTTGTTGAAACTGTGATCATGAGTATATTCAATTAAAAGAAAGCACATCAACACTAGAGGAATCCATTAAGAAAGTGGGAGTAATAGAGAAATAGAAGAATAATCTTACAAATTAACTTAGGTAAGAGCACAAATATTTAGCTATTAAAGCCAATCTTGGGTTTTTATTACGAATTTTCAAAAGCTGGTTCCTCCTAAAAGGTGCCATTTCCGCAGCTCTAGAAAATGAAGTCTTTATCCACTGAGGCAATGCAGCACAGAAAAGCAGCACCAAAACTGTGACAGCCTCTGCTTCTGAATGACACCTTGCAGATTGAACCAGGGAGAACCCCCCCAGAGTCTGAAGCAAAAGCCGCTGTCGCACGAGCAGAAGACCTCGCCAGCTTGCTTTGCCTGACTTTGTAGCGCAGAAACAGTGAATTACGCCAGCTCTCAACCCTCTGCTCTATGAAGAGAAGCCTTCCCTTGGCGATATGCTCCCCTGGAGAGGAAGGCAGTGCTGCTGGTTGGCCACAACGGCTGCAGTGTTTCCATAAGGAATTCCGACACGTGGCAGTGGGCATGTCTGGTAGCAACAGTTTGGTAGCATTTATCCAGCCATAGGACCACAATCCCAATAACTCTTCTCCCTCCATACCCTTCCTAGGAGTTATATAAGTAGGAAATTGTAAGTGTGTGAAGCCAAAAATATGAAAGAATACAGAACAGATGAAGTGAGAGATTTTGTCTTAAAATAAAATTTTCTCTTCTGATTCTGATTTAGACTTTCTTCAGTCCAACTGGCATTCCTTACCTGCCTTCAACAAAATCTGCAGTAGCTCTTACTAAGCCAAGTCTCTGTATAAGCCTCTACCCTCATTGACCTTCAGCTGCTCTTGATGCCATTGACTTTACCCTTTTCCCAGGATGTTCTTCCCTTTTAGTGACTCTAACTTCTTTGGAATAACATTTTGTGATTTTGTCACTTTTTGTCACATTTTGAATCACATTTTGTTGTCTTCTGACCCTGCTCCAGCTTTCTGTGAGGATACCACAAAGGCCTGCCCTTGATTTTCTTTTGCTCCTTCCTTTTCTCCTTGTTTCTTGGTATTGTTATTCACAAATACAAATTTGTCTTATCATGTCTATGTTGATGGGTCACAGACTCGTCTGCCTACTCCAGGCCATTTTTATTCCCTCCAAACAGTGGTCTGGGGTTACTTTTCTGACAGGTCTGACTGACATACACAGATCAATTCAAGCCAGAACCAATTCATGGCTTTTGTTAATATTTTCTGCTGCTGTCTCTTCTGGTCTCTTTTTGAGGGCAAAGTCATGAAAGTGAGCTTTCCTGTATCCAGTTTGGTTGGGTCTTGCAAATCCTTGTGCTTACCTTCTTTTAAGGATGTGGTCTTTTTGTAACTGTAACATATCTAGAAGTCTTGTCCAGGCTCTTATCACCTGGCATCCTACTTACTGCAAGATTCTTTTCTCCAGCTTTCTCCCATTTAAATTAATTCAAAATTAACATACAGAGGCATTTTCCAACCCAAGTACATTGACAATATCATCTCCTTCCTGCATTCTTCTGTTAGTTCTTCTATCTCTGTTTATACAACATAATCTTGTTTTCATTTTGAACAACCTTTTTGTTTCACCCCCACATGGCTTGTCATCTCTTGTTCGTTTTTAAATGTCAGCTTCCATCTTTGATGGGCTGATGATGCCAGCTCCCTTCCTCTTGTTTTTACATCTTAAAATCATCACCTTTCCCATGCTTACCCTCACGTTTGGAAGGAGCTCTCTGAAACAGCAACAAAGCATCCTTCAAGTCATTTTAGAAGTCTTTTTTTCCTGTGATGCCTTACAGAAACCTTGACAAGTTGATAGTATGCCAAGGCAGATCCTTTTCATGCTGACATATTCTTGTATTCCCTGGCTCACTGGGAGCCTCAGATGTTTTTTGTTTCAAACAAGGATCTTGCTTTTGAGTCACCTATCTCAACAGGGACCTGGTCCATGATCTAAGGGACACTGAAATAAACTTTGCTTCACTCTAGGCACAGACCAGGAACTCTCAAGTCCGTGCCTGTGTCTTTCTCCTTTTCTCTTCCACCCCCATCCCCCATCCCCACCCTCCCCATTACAACTCTGTTCTCTCTACAGTCTCAGCTTCATAATATTGGTGATAAAACCAAGACGAGGCCACGTCTCCTAGAAACTAGCAAGTTGGGCATCACCTAGTGATGAACAGAATAATTTGTTTGGTTATTGTTTGCCATGGTTTCTGTTGGACCCAAGCCAGGTAGAAGTAAAAAATGGGTTTCATGCAGCACTGAAGAAGTCTTTGTGGCTTAATTGGTTACAGCAAAAGACTTATGAGGGACTGGTTCCTGCAAAGGTGGTTTTCAATAGTACCTTCATCTACTTGTCCTCCAGATGTGGGAGAATGGGACCTGAGCACTGGGGATATTCTGCGCAGCTTGAAAAATAAGATTCTTTTCAGAATGTCTGTAGTTGTCCCAAGCAAACAGAAGAACATGAGTGTGAGACAGACAGATGACATGTACCTTGAATGGTTTGTTGCAGGACCAGAATCCCTTTATATGCTTCATAGAATATATTCTTCATAGAAGAATATAAAAAATATAAAAACCTTGCATGTTTTCTTAAGTACAATTAAAATAATTTTTTTCCCTTAGGTAGCTCTAGCCATGGAATCTGTCCATGGCAGTCTTGTAGCAGACCCCCCATGTCATGGCAGATGTCCTCAGCTCATGGTGTACTCAGAGCATTTGTCCAACTGCAATGAATTTATGGTGCCATGACTGAGGATGTCTCATAAAGGTACTGATCATAGAAAGTCTGAGGTTGAATCTTAGTATGTCGTATTTGTAACCAAACAGACTTTTAAAAGGAGTTGGTTTCACAGAGGATGGTAAAGAAGGAGGGAGGCCTTTATGAGGTTGTTTGAGAAAAGGAATTAGAGGGGAAAATCTCTGAAATTGGTACAGGAACACAGCACATGAATTCTGACTGAAGTCAGTGGGGGAGAGTCTAAATTTTGAAATTAAAGGAAAATACTATTGAAACTGAAATATAAGTCCTCTTGCTTTTTTCAAGTTAAGTCATCTCTTCTTTTTTTTTTTTTATCGCCAGAGTGAGAAAGCCATTTGGGTTTTATTGACCAGTGTGTCTTGATCTGCCTGATGACATTTCCTAAGATTAATGTGTCTGTTTCTTGACAATGCATATGCTTCATGATGCATCACAATTAACCACTGCTACTTGGTATGACAAGGAAGGACTCTTTTTATCTGCATGACTTCTATCTGCATTTCAAATGGCAAGCAAACAGACAGGTCCCCTATCCACTTCTCTCATATACCTTTTTGAAGTGAAAAAAAATTGAAATTCATGCTTAGGTTACCAGTAAGGTGCAGCATATTTTGGAGAGCAAATTGGACTGGAAATATAAACAGTGGAAAAACACAAACCCAAACCCACAATATATAAGATACAGAACACACAAGCATCTCTCATTATTATAAATACTTGAATTCATAGCTTTTATTTGTTTGTGTTGGTAGAAATGTCAAATTAATATTTATGAGCTCTCTTTAATGCATTTGCTAGGGGTTTTTGTTTGTTTTCAGT
This sequence comes from Limnodromus scolopaceus, assembly GCA_028565335.1. NCBI lineage: Eukaryota > Metazoa > Chordata > Aves > Charadriiformes > Scolopacidae > Limnodromus > Limnodromus scolopaceus. Next base: position 208,000,612 of record JAOXNO010000001.1, read on the forward strand.
ATAAATTGTCAGGCTAACACTGTTATTCAGGATTGTCAAAGTATGTTTTTTAAACTCAATGGGAGTTTCACATTTTGGCTGAATTCTGCAGGGAGGTGCCATTGTACTTAACTTACAATTTTGAGCGATCTATTTGTCTTTAACACAACTCTTCACATGCATAAAGTTAAACTTGTGTGCATTTGCCTGAAGCCACAGAGTTTTTGTCATATTAACTTTACAAACATCTCAGAAACATGCTTAGTTAGAAATTTGTTACTGTTTTAATTAAACTCATCAATAAACAATTAATACAGATTCAAATTTACCTAACCAGTGTTTAATGTTTGGCATGATTTTTTAATTTTTTTAATTTTTGGATATCACACAACATAAGATTAATTTTGATTTTATCAGTGCTTGATTCCTCCAGTGGGTTTGCCAGCAGAAGCACTGACCAGAAATAAAAGTGTCCTTGGTCTATTTTTTTTTTGTCTATTTTCTCAAAGCGTTTTGGATGCAGATACCTCCATCCATGTTATGGAGATCTCCAGTAGCTAAGAAGTGATAATGACTAGATATCCCCATTATTAAACTAGAATAGATGTGAAACAGTGATCTAAATGGGGATTTGAGCAACCTGGTCTAGTGGGAGGTGTCCCTGCCCATGGCAGGGGGGTTGAACTTGATGATCTTTGGTGTCCCTTCCAACCCAAACCATTCTATGATTCTATGATATGTTGAGAGAGAATCCAAATTTGCAATCCATTTAGTTCTTTATTGGAAAAGTAAAGATAGAGTTTAAGAAATGCTTTGTGCTTCACTTTGTTAATTTATTCTCTTGCTTTCTTCTTTGTTTCCTCCCATATATTCCCTAGTCCTCTTGGTAATTTTATTTGCCTCCCATCTTTGTCATTTGATGATATCTGATTTTCCCTTCTTTGGGGACTATTTCAGCCGAACCTTCGTATTCTGAATGTATGTAATGTATGTGAATAATATAATCTATGTCACAAAAAAACCAAAATAAATGTCATGAATACTGTATCTTTGATAGGCAGGGACATGGCATCATTGTAGAAGGTACAATGAAGACTTCTGCTCCATTCACATTTGTAACAAGAAAAGTTGACAGCATGCGAGAATTCCTAAAGAACGGGATAGTAAACAACACAAAGGTTTTTATAAAGCCTTTTACACACTTAATTTCATGAAGCCTGTTTTAATACTGTTTGTGACTGGCCATTTTTTTGCCTAAAAGAGCTATTGGAGCTCAAGGAGTATGATAGAGCTGAATGAGGTGAAACATTCTGATATGAAAATGGATTGAATGAACAGACAAAAACAGTGAAATGGATAAAAAGATCCAGAACCACAAGAAAGAAGTTGGATTCTTTTTTCCTTTTGGCATGAAAAAGGCTATTTTGCATAATAAAGAACTGAGAATTTTGAAACTATGGAAGCAATTTTTCTATAATGTAAAGTGGTCACAGTAAGAATTCCAAGCCAAATGAAGTAAACAAAAAAAAGAGATTACATGTTTTATGTGTGCATCAAAAATATCCAGAGTCATTTTTGAGGGAAAGGATCTGAAATTTCATGGCTTGAGCCTGCTACCAGTGGGGACAAGGATGGGTATAGACTATGCCCCATCTGCCCATCAAGAATTTCTTATGCTTTTCCCTAACGAGTCTCTGAGTGGCCAGGGTCCTGCAGAGTCAGGACTGGGCTTGCAGGTTGATAGTCTGATAACTGTATTGTAGCCCCCGTGAATGATTAACAAGGAATCCTTAATGTGATGTGAAGCTGCTTTAACTGAGTGCTGGAATTCATTTTCCTGTGGTATAAATTAATAAAGCAGACTTGAAGTGTATGTAAATTATTTATTGTTTTTGGCTGGATGTCAGGATAGCCCTCTTCTGAAGATAAAGAGAAACAAACAATGATCATAAGCTTTGATGAAAGTACGATGAATTCACTTACTACTCTATTTAACCAAATATTAAGCTCAGAAAAAATACTCTAAAATAAATAACAAACTCATTTGATCTATATTTTCTGTCTCCGAGAAGTGGGATACGAAGACAAGAACTTAACCAAGAACTCCCGAACTTAAGTTCCACCTCTGCCTTTTTTATGAATCTTGTTTCTGAGCAAATTGCTTAGTCTTTGGGCCTGTCTCCACAAGGCTTGTACTTCTGAGGCCAGTATCAAAGACATTGCTTTTTAATTTAGGCATGCCAGGTGGAAATCTAAATTTAAATCTATAGGCATTTTTTTTAAAGCATGCTTTAATCAATTTTGATAGCTTTTTCCACAAAACCATTAGATTGTGGATGACCTGGATTCAAGGTAATGTGCTTAAATTTTTGCAAAGCATTTAAAGTCAATCAAATTGTGAACCATTATTTATCATTAGTGTATCTGGTATGCCAGCTCCAGGATTTTATATGTAATATGTGCATATGGAATGCTAGAATTTCATCTTCGTATTTTCTAATAGTGTTATTTCTATATAGTGGGAAGAGTAATTTAAAATCAGAACATGAATATTTCTGGCATAGACAAACATCTTATTATCTACATAGATCTGCAATGTTGTGAATTATCATGATGGAGTGTATTGTTAGATTGTTTTCTTTTTTTTTCAAGTTTCACATCAATCTAATGTTACTGAATAAAATATTACCTACAGCATGAAGTTATTTCAATAATCTCAAAGGGACTCTGGTTATAATTTATCAAATTGGAGTCACAGAATCACAGAATGATATGGGGTTGGAAGGGACCTTTGGAGATCATCTAGTCCAACCCCCCTGGCCAGATCAGGGTCACCCAGAGCAGGTTGGACAGGATGGCGTCCAGGTGGGTTTTTAGTATGTCCAGAGAAGGAGACTCCACCACCTCTCTGGGCAGCCTGTTCCAGGGCTCTGGCACCCTCAAAGGAAGGAAGTTTTTCCTCATGTTGAGATGGAATTTCCTGTGTTCCAGTTTGTACCCTTTGCCCCTTGTCCTGTCACTGGGCACCACTGGGAAGAGTCTGGCCCCATCCTTTTGACACCCACCCTTTAGATATTTATAAGCATCGATGAGATCCCCTCTCAGTCTTGTCTTCCTCAGACTAAACAGACCCAGGTCTCTCAGCCTTTCCTTGTAAGAGAGATGCTCCATTCCCTTGATCTTCTTTGCAAGGTGTCAATGTCTAGTACTATTTTGGGGAAGAGTCAGCACTGGCAGACAAAACCGCCTGCAATTGGAAAGTTTTCTTGACCACATACACATGCATATGCCAGACTCAGGTGTTTGTTCCACTTGTTGACATTTGTGTCTGAGCACTGCAGGGACATTTCTAGGAATACTTATGACAGGAGAATTGAAATTTCATCATCCTTATCTTTTATTCTGCTGACAGCTTCCCGATGCCATTAAAGACATCGCAGAATTGATTTTCTACCTTCATAGGCTTCTGTCCTACAGCATAAGCTCTCATAATGAGCCTGAGCACTTGCCGTGTTTGCAGACCTTGAATCGATAGGCTCTTTCCCTGAAACAATTACCAACCTTATCTTTTTAAGATTTTCCTTTATCCTTATGTCAAACTCGTATAAACCTGCAACTAGAACAATTTCTCCACAGCATTATCTGTGGTTACTCAACTGTATTGAGTGCAAGTGTGTTTTCTCTTCAGATGGTTTCCTGTAACTTCAACCATCACATTAAGCTGCCTGGCCATAGTCAACTAATCAGCAAAAACAACTAATCAGTAAAAACTCGCTGCAGGGTTGTATTGGATGCAAATGCCTCTTCAACAATGCCATGGTAGCAATTTCCTTCTTTTTTAGGACATTCTGGCTTTTGTTTCTTGCAAATATGGAAGGTCTTTCCAAAGGTGACAGATAGTTTGGTCTTTTCTGGTTCAGCCCTGCCTACTAGTTCTGCAAATTCCTTCCATTTGTAGTCTATAGATTCCTTTGCAGAGATTTTTCTAATCTTGTCCACTTTATCTTCTTTTCCTTCCAAAACCTGCATTTGGGTTTATTTGTGGTCTGAAATCTTGGAAACGTTCTCTCTTTTTTTCTTTTTCTGGAGTTTGGATAAGGAATTCCTCACATTCTTTTTCTTTTTTTTTTTTCTGCCTTTTTCCCCTCCTCAAATTTGGAGTTCTTATTCCCAATACAATCTCTTCTCCAGAATTAGGAATTTCACAAGCCCTCCAAAATTACACATTTGCCTCAACAGTATCAAATCTGTTATAAAGTATTCAACTATTTCCTCTTTGCTTTGAGCTCTCTTATGAAATTTATCTTTCTCAATAGCTTCATTTGTGCTAGGAGCTCAATATTCATGTTTGTGCTGCACATTCTGATAAATGATTTTCTCTGCCTCAGTCATGGGCTGATGTACAAATCTCATACATCTGTGATTGAAGTAATCCAAAGGAAATCTGCCTGTGCTGAAAATCTGTCCTTGCCAAACTCTTGCTTGAACTTTTCTGTTTCCTCCTGCGTTTCTGGAGAGCTCCAGTTGCTCAGGAGTCTTTACTGCTCCTTTTCTTAGTCACCACTTGTCTTAGATGTAACCTTCAATTTCTGTAGCTGTACTCCCAGTGTCAGACTGTCGGGGGGGCGTGTGTGTCTTAAATTTTAAAATCTGAGTTAGGATCTTAAGTACTGAATCTTGAATAAATAAAGAAAGACTGTTAATAGATGATAGAGAAAATAGCTTCTGCAGAAGGAAAAAGGATTATGTATGGGTTTATGCCATACACTAATCAGTCCGTATCAGACTGTTTCAGGGATGTAATTTCTAAGACTGAGAAACTGAAAGGTCCAATTATCACTACAAAACTATAGAATAACAAAAAGCGTATTTACTCATACTTTTAATTTAAATTTTTATGCCTGATTTTACGCAAATGTGTTCACAGCACCAAGACTGAAGCTGTTATTCTTACAGAGAGAAAATTTCCAGGAGGGGCCAATAGCAGAGAGCAGACTGCTCAGAGGGAATTTTCAGGAAGGAAAGTTTTTTCTTGTAGAAAATACTAATTAGACAGGATCCAAATGAGCGAGGTGGTTGCATGGGTCTTTGCAGCTCAAGCAGCACCTATCTATGCATTTATTCACAGAATCACAGAATGATATGGGGTTGGAAGGGACCTCTGGAGATCATCTAGTCCAATCCCCCTGCCAAAGCAGG
>JAOXNO010000001.1:208005889-208023643 GCA_028565335.1 Limnodromus scolopaceus
CTCATGTTTAGATGGAACTTCTTATGTTCAAGTTTGTGCCCATTTCCTCTTGTCCTATCCCTGGGCACCACTGAAAAGTTCCCTTCCTTGTCTTCCATTTAATGGTGTGCTGGGCAACAGCTGGTACCCAGCAAGTTTCTGTTTTCCCTGTGTCCCTGGCCTGGTTAATTGGCAAGTAGCTCATCTGCTATATGGCTCCTACCATCCTGCCAAAGAGGCATTGGGGGACTTCAGGGAATTAAGCATCCCACCTGCAGGCCAGCAGAGAAGGAAAAAATGACATTTTGATTCTTTACATTTGGGGTTTCTTCTACTCCCAGCATTATTCTGGCATTCAGATTTTTGCTGCCACTTGTGGTGAGAAAACATTACATGTGATGATGGATTTCCATTTTCCAGACAGCTAAGTCTGTGATTGGCTCATGGAGACTGTATTTGTGGTCGGTTTTTGGGAAAATATTTTGAAAACATCTGTAAAACTCTATTTCAAATGTCTGGTTTTTGGCTCATTAAAGATGAATACTTTTGCCAAACTAAACTGAAAAAAAATCTCAAACTGTAATTAGGAGATGTGTTTGCAAAAAAACAGGAAAAAGATTTGCCTCCACTGGTTTTTCTTTCCCAAAAGATTAATGTGATTTTGGGGAGAATGAGAGATTTTTACAGGTATTTCTTAACAAAACAATATCATGTGTGGTTGAATCATCTTGCTGAATGCTTCCATGGCATAGCAGAGTGCTATGTGAGTTATGGACAGTCACTGACAGGGCATTTTGAAGACACTGCTAAAGAAAAATCTCTTTTTAAACATGAACTGACAGCAACTTTCAAGCTATAGGTTCTAATAAATGAGCAGTGTAAGTGAAAGATTGCGAGCTGTTAATAATATCTCGTACATAAACTTTGCTTTTATTCAGCTGAGCATGTTTCCAATGCTGTCAGTTTATATTTAACAAAGATTTTTGACGGCTTGTCTTTTAGATCACATTATTCTAGAAGAGGTTGTTTATAATAAACATCATCTGAAATATTAAAGGTGTGATTACACCCTGAGCTTTGGAGGTTTTGAATCGAGTCTTAAATAATGACTAAGGAAGGAAATGAAGTGTGACAACATGCTGCTTTTTAAAAATAATAAATGTTTTTCCTAGTCCTGGACAGGTCATTAGAGGGCCACGTTCTTTGCCTGTTCTATGCAGGATCAAGGCACGCATGGAATAAATACAGATCCACACTAGGAACACCAAGGGGAGAGAAAGGAACACTCACACCCTCAGTTGACTCTATGTGGGTTTTTTTTAGTGCTTGTTTAATTCTGTCTTAGCTCTGTTCCAAAGTTTCTTGGTTTTATGTGACTGCTGCTGTAGCAGTGACACTTCAGTTTGGAAAAGCAGATTCCAGTGTTAATTAAATAATTGCCATTCCCACACTCAGTTACAACCTCTTCCATTCCAATTTCCTTCAATCCATTGCGAATGCTTAATTTTTTCACTCTCACTCTTCTATAGATAAGTTTTTTCATGCTGAATGTATATAGCAATAAGAAGACTATTTACTTTTATTTTTAATCTAAGTAGAACAGCTTTGCTGCCCTTTCACAAGTGGCAGGGCTAACTGCATCCCTTATGCATACAAATGCAGTTCTGTTTGCATTAGCCTAAGGGCATAATATAAAGATTCTCCATGGTTTTACCCAGACATCACTGTCCTACCAATGTAGATCCTCAACATGATGGGTTTCCTCAGAGTGAAACAAGATTCTGATCAGAGAACAAATCAAGATTTACTTATCTATTTTTATAAATTTAAGCATCATGAGCCCTTTGCATAAATACTGAATATAGAGTCATAGAATGCTTCGGGTTGGAAGGGACCTTAAAGATAATCTGGTTCCATGGGCATCCATGCCATGGGCAGTGACACCTCCCACTAGACTAGGTTGATCAAAGCCCCATCCAGCCTGGTCTTGAACACTTCCAGAGGTGGGAATATAGTTCTAAGGATCGTTCATAATCTTAAAATTTATATCTAAAGCCATAGGTTAGTTTACTTCAGCTAGTAGAAAACTTCTTAAGGATTTTGTCTCATAAAAATGAGTCCAGGCTGATAATATTGTTCACATGCACAAATATCTATTTTAACTGATATCATGTTAATCAAATGTGAAAGTTCCTGTTATTCCTGTTATCTATTATGTCTGTCTCCGGTGGTATAGTTCACAAACACACAGTGGAAGCGAGGGGCCCAGGTTGAGTTATGATATGCTTAAACCAAAACCCACCCCCCTCCTTTTAACAGTTTTAAATTTCTCACCATTAAGGACCGTGAGCTATTCCCTTCTCATAGCAGGGTAAAACCATCACGTCATTAATCATTCAGCAGCCTGAGCTCGGTGGTGGCTGCTGGCAGGCTGCTCTGCATCAGACCGTTCTCCGGCTGCCCTTGACTGTTTCACAAGCAATATCACCCTGCCAATATTTGTAGGGGACTGAAGAAGTTCCTTATGAGCATCAAAAGTCCCATTCTCTGTCGTAATAAAGCAATCGCTCCAGTTTGGCCTCTCTGTCAAAATATCCCAGGGCTCTCACCTGTGTGGGCATGGATAGCTGGTGTAGATGGTTACAGGTCACAGTCTGCAGGCATGTCCCTCTAGCTCTTGCCCAGAGGTTGGGACTTTTATGATGAACGTTCATGGGGCAGCAGAATGCAATGTGTTCCTCATGGGAAAGCAAATGGAGCTGGCAGGCCCTTCAGTCTCTCTGTGTAGATCTTCCCTGGTTCATACCAGGAAGGTGTGGGGTTTTCTGTTGGACTTTGTAGATGCCACGCCTTGAGCACTGTGTTAAGTTTTGGGCCCCTCACTACAAGAAAGACATTGGAGGTGCTGGAGTGGGTCCAGAGAAGGTCAATGAAGCTGTTGAGGGGTCTGGAGAACAAGTCTTATGAGGGGCAGCTGGGGGAGCTGGGGTTGTTCAGCCTGGAGAAAAGGAGGCTGAGGGCAGACCTTCTTGCTCTCTACAACTACCTGAAATGAGGGTGTAGCGAGGTGGGGGTCAGTCTCTTCTCCCCAGTAACAAATGATAGGACAAGAGGAAATGGCCTCAAGTTGTGCCAGGGGAGTTTTAGATTGGATATTTGGAAAAATTTCTTCACTGAAAGCGTTATCAAGCACTGGAACAAGCTGCCCAGGGGAGTGATTGAGTCACCAACTCCGGAGTATTTAAAAGACATGCATATGTAGTGCCGAGGGACATGGTTTGGTGGTGGACTTGGCAGTGTTAGGTTGATGGTTGGACTTGATGATCTTAAAGGTCTTTTTCAGCCTAAAGGATTCTATGATTCTATGATCTTCAGGCTTGGACACTTGCGTGGAACCTACTTTGCTTTTCTGTTATGTCAGTCAAGGCTCGTGAACAGCCATGTGGGTTTTGCTGATTGATCAGTCGAGCTTGTTCCTCTGACTTAATGACTGGGGTTATGTCACTTGGCGTTTGGCTCACCAGCATCAGCTTTCAACTGCGGCTTTTTTTGGGAAATAAACTGCTGAGAATAGTAGTCCAACATAATGCACTGCTTTCCGTAATGTCCATTAGGTGTCCCCACATGCTGGCGGCTCGTGGGTGCTTTAATTACATCTTCTCAATTAACAGCGGCGCGCTCTGCATGCGTTCATTGAATGGAGTCCCAGATTTCCATATTGAACACAACACTGTAGCGCTTTTACTTTGTGGAAGAAATTCTCATTACTCGGAGGAACTTGTACACTTGCAGACCACTATTTGTCAGTTGCTGCATCTGAACCTTAATTAACGTTGCATTTCTAAGTAGATAATATATACAAAATGGTAATTCTGAGCCCATAACCACCTGGCATGTTCATTCCTACCACTGTGCAGTTACTCTGTTTGCAGTGCAGAACAGTAAGAGAAATTATAAGTAAATTAAATATACAGGCATAGTGCCATCTTTCAGCTTTGTTGTCTGCAGACAAAGTCACTGCTGGATCCCTTGTTAGAGCACTAAGTTTCCTCCAGTTGTCTAACTTGTTCTGTCCTGGGTTTGTAAATACGTCTATGGATTATTTGCTGCCTGAATCATTATCCTGCAATTTGACAGAGTCTCACAGGGAGAAGTTGGCTTCTCACAACACAAGGACAAGTTTTTCTGTGTGTGGATGGGCGGTAATAAGAATAATCTCAGTCTCCTTTCCTCCCCTCATTTTTGAGATCGCTCGGCCTTTACCATTACAGTGTTGACTAGCACCTGCAGACCTCCTGGCAACACCACATCTGCACCCTTCTAGCCTAACTCACCTTTAAAGGCTGGTTTCACATGGCAAGCCCCATATTTATTAGTTATGATAGACCTTCAAGTTAAAAGCACAAGCCATCACATCATGCACGGGTGAATTAAATCCAAACTAGGTCTCATCACTAGAACTTGCCTTCATAATCTTCTGTGCATCTATCTGCACAGTATACCTTTGAGACATCCCCTTTTTGAGACACTGCAGCAACAAAAAGGATTTAAGGTCTACCCTGTTGCTTTTGTTTTGTTTTCTTTTCAGAGTCCAGTGTGCAAAGAACTGCGTCCACCTTGGCAGGGCTCACATATTAGCCCAATAAGGTCTTGTAAAGTGCCTGCACACACAAGGTTTCAGCCCGCCTAACACAGCCTGCAAGAGTAACAGCCCATGGGGCAATAGCCTCTTTCATTGCCAGCTGACGGAGACGCATTTACACTTTCTTCTCTCAAGACAGTAGGTGAGAGCACTCACTCAGGCAGGAGGAGGTGAAGTACAAGCTAAAGTATAAGCAGGTTCAGACACGAATTCCTGTCACTGGGGAGAAGCTCTTGACTCCCAGGCAGTTTCAAAAGGAGGCAATCTTACAGGGAACTGCTGGAAAGACTTCACCAATGTATCTAGTAACAGAGCGTCAAAGTCTTGTTAATGAGGGCTTGTGCCTTGCAGGAACATCTACACCCTGCTCTAGCTCCCAAAAGATATACTTAGTGTTAGTACAGCAGTCAAGGACAGTAACTCTGTCCTCTACCCCTCTTCTGCATGAAGGGCACTCACCACCGCAGATGTGACCACTGAATATTCAACTTGACTGCATGGAGCTCGGACTTAGCAGCAGAGAGTATCCGTATGGTTCTCCATAGGCTTTTACACCTCCTTCCCAACCCTCTCTCTATACTTCTGGGAAGTGCTTGATGCTGTAGGTATAGAAGACCTACCTCTGCCAGTGTCAACAAAAGAGACAAGAATCTGGTGTTACTTTTAAAATTCGTAACCTACACTGAGAATTTGAAGCTGCTATCTGGAGACAGCTTTGCAAGTCCTCGTTATGTTTGCCTGCCTTCAGAGAACTTTTCAATAATTTATTTCAGATAATTAGTAGTTATTAATTCTCATCTTACATCCAAGATATAATTTGAAATCTTTCCTCTTAATTTTAAAAAATGAGGTTCACTTCTTGACATATTTTAAATAATGAATTGAATTGTACTTTCTGACATGATTTATCATTCGAAGAACTGATAGAATATCATTATCTTGTTAGAACAATGCCTGGCTTTTTCTTACAGCAAGCACAGCAAAAGGAATATAATAAGACAACTTAGCCTATCATGTTTGATTTCATCAAAGCATGATAGAAATCCTAACAAACTGATCTTCACAACCTTAACATGCACTAAATAAGTGCTTATAACACATTGAGTGAATTACCAAGGGCAATATAGTGAGTTAGTAGCAGAATCATTGTTAAGGCTCTGTTTCCCTGGTATCTGTCTGCTTTGTCACTGGGGTCTTTTTGGGACAAAAAGTATTTTTTGTATCAATATTTGCATTGTCCTAGAAACAATACTCAAGGAAAGTGCTTTGTCTTCTGGGTTTTTTGAGCATTTTACATGTTCCACTCCATCATTTAAAATTGTCTTAACAGCAAAAAGAATTAGCAGCAGACTTCTGTAGGTGTGTATGCACTGTCTGTCCATTCTGTCCTCAGGCTCCAACTTTGACTTCAGATCATTCATTCAGAAGCTGTTTGAAAAAAATGTTTTGAAATAAAACTTACAAAATTAATTTTGCTCAACCATCTTTACTGAGGTGTTGATGTTTTCAGAAGGCTCATTAACAATGCATGCTCTTTAAAAGCTAATCCTGTATTACTGGAAAACTATGGAAAGAGAAGACCTACAACACTGAAACTGGTCCTAGATCCTTATGATTAACAGAGAAAACAAACCAATAAAAATAAGAAAAATAATGCTAATACAACCACCAAGCCTTTGCCCAAGACCGAGTTCTGACTGCAATGAAAGAAATGCCACCAAAATTCTTGGAGTCTGCTTAGGTTTTCAGTATTGCCTTCTCACTTGAAGGATGCTCAGACTGAGGTGTAGTTCCAGGTTAGGACACCTGCCTTTAGGTGTTGACACATGCCCTGTCTCAGTTCCCATGGGCATGAATAGAGGTTGAGTCAACGTAGTTGGCGAAGCTGAAGTGGCGGTGTTCCCAGAGACAGCTGATTCACCCTCTACCCTCCATGTAAGCTGAGAGTCTGGTGCCATCACAGATGCCTGCCCAGCCTTCTTTCACATCCCCAGAAAGCGCAGATCTATGCCATACTTGCCAGCCCTGTGGGTACCTCTAATAGCAGCAGACGATTAGGGCACTGACACTGCCTACAGGAGCTCAGGCACCTGGCTCCCGTAGAGACACAGGTCGCTGTGCTTGGGTTACTGGACCTTAAACTGAATCCATCCCTGAGATGGAATAGAATCAGGAAGCGTTTACAAAGCTTGAATGGAGACCGAGTCTATGTATGTGATTTGCCATTGCTCCTGGGAACCTGTGGCAAGCTCCCATCACTCTGTGAGTCCTGAGTTGCTCCACGTTCTCGTGGCTTCTCACAAAGGGCTTTAGCATGTACAAGTGCAAACCCAAAACCCATCTCTGCTGCTTCAGCTGTCAGCATCCATGATATCCAGCCCAGCCTTTGCAGCAGATATGACAAACTTAGCTTATCTCCAGAACACATCTCAATTCACAGAAAGGCTTAATAGAAATCCCTAAAGTCTGCAACCTTTATTTAACTTGCCAGCTGTTTTAATGTCAGGAGGTTGACAACGTTAGCGTTGTCTATCCTCTCCAAAGCCATCTGGATTTAGCATTTCTGTGTCTAATGTGGTTGCTCTGAGCTCCTGCTATGCTATAAGTTAAGATGGGATCTTTCTCTGTCAGCAGCCCACCATCATATGGGGCTGTACTCATTTTTTCTCTTTGTTTTCCGTGATAAGACATTGGGGCATGACACGCTAATTCATAGGCTGTGGGTCACTTCCTTCATTAGCATTTCTGTAATGCCTTTTAATGAGCGTATCCCTTTCTGCTTCCTTGGGTTTTGCTGTCAGACATTTTTAAAGATGCTGCAGAAAACTTTATGAAAGATTTCTCTTGGAAAATTATATTTTGTTAATAAGTACAGAATTGTGCTCATAACATTAATCTCCTCATGCTAAAGGTCAAACTTGTTATAAAAAATGGTGAATTTGGGAACACAATTTTTGTAAAATATTTCCTCCTGCTATCCTGATGTCTATGGTACATTTTAGGGGGTGAGGCCCTCTTCAGGACACATCACAGAATTTCTTCCCTGGAATATTCAGCGAAAAATAATTGTAAAATTATTTTGCCCGTACCCATGGCAGGGGTTTGGACTAGATGATCTTTAAAGGTCCTTTCTGACCCAAACCATTCTGCCATTCTATGATTCATGAATAAATACATAAGTTAATACTGAGTGAAAAACTAAATTAATGAAATTAAAATGAACTTGTACCAAGTCCATAAACCAATCAATTATATGAGAATGAAGATAATGAGACCAGTAAAGATATTCTAGACCTGCAAGGACTTGTGAAAAGGATACAAGATTTTCTTCTTCTGATGGAGACCAGCAAATGCCAATGAATTTACATGAAGTCTCTTAGCTGTTACTAAACCCAGGAGAACATAAAATGAAACAAATTCAGGCATGACCAATGAAGTCTTTTGATGTTCACGGAAACCTGCAATACAAGGTTAGACCAATTAGTGCAATGACTGTAAATGTTAAGTGTAGACAACTAAAGTCACAGTCACTCCAGTGAAAGGGTTCATTTAAAGTATAATTTATTACATCAGAGCAGCAGTCTTAAGGGTTGCACTAGACATTGTGGCAAATATGTTCAAGGGTCATAAGCCAGAGTTTTTAAAAGTACAACCCCTAATAATTTAAACTTGTATAGGAACATTAATTCAAAGTGTTTAACAAACATTATTTAATTAAGCTGTGTAACACCCCACTGTGAGCCTATGGGTAAGTCAAAGCATTCGTATCTCAATTTTACAGAAGGTTAAGCTGAAGTGCAGAGAGATTGATTTGCCTGAGGTCACACAGCAAGTCAGTGGAAAAACTGCAAATAGAATCCGCAGCCTGAAGTTCTCATTTCCCTGTTTTTACCACTTACGTTACACTTCCCACTAGTAAAATGAAGGGGAAGAAAGAGGCGTCTGAAGTGAGACTTGGAATACAGTTAACCCACTTTTCTACATGTGTTCTTGCTTTTTCTGCAGCTTAGGCACATATCAAAGGGATAGGTTGGTTTTAAATTATTTGGAACTTTATTCCTTCCCCATCTATCCTTTGCATACTTTCTTCTAAGTGCAAACATTGAAATACTCGATAGCTTTGGAATTAAATATATCTGGGCAGTAAGAGGCAACCCTTGAGTTTCAGGCATGTAGCTTTACAGTCGATGTCTGTTCCCTGCAGCTCGTGTGATGCTCTGTGTTTGCCCACTGCATGGACATGGTCCTTCGATGTGCTCATTGCTATTGCTTAGCCTGACGTATGGGCAGGCAGCCAGCTCCACCAGGAGTGAGGGTGGGAGATGAAGATCAGACTGCAGCCCCGTAGGCCCCTATACTTGACTTTACAAAGCACCTCACCAAAAATGAGTGTGGCTCAGCGCCTCTCAGGTTACCTGATGGGTATATGATACCACACTCTAGAGAAACTGGGGTTGTGTGCTTTGGTACCAGAATAAAGGTGGTTATTGTGTACAGAGGGTGATGCCCCACTGAAAAGCAGGGCCTTGGGCTGAGCAGATATATACTGTTCCACTAAAAGACTGTAAGGTGCTTGCAGTGAAAGGGTAAGAGAGGTGCAGAGGGAAAGACCTTGAAGTGGAGAGATCAAAGGAGGTAAAGAGTCACTCTGGAAGGTAAAAGAACTGGGAAGGAAGGTTGTATTTTAATGCTTTGTCTTAGCTTTATATTTAAAGTGATGTTCAAAAGGAATTGGGTATGAAGATGCTTCTTTGTAGGTTGAAGAAAAAGCAGTTATTAGTAATTACTTATAGCAATTAATAATCCCTTATGGACTGCCATAGGATTTTCCTAAAAATGCTCTTACATTGCCTAGGGAAAGTGTGTCTGATTTGGATTTCTTGCTCTTGGGGTCCCTAATGGACCACACCCTGAAGCCTTACACAAGAATAAACCACTTTACCATTACTGCATCTTTCAGGTATGGTTCATCAGCATTTCCTTAAGGTAAGGGCTCGGTATCTGAGATTCCCACACCACTCAGTGACAGACTCAGTGAGGTGAAAGAGTGAAAATGTTGGGAAAGGCATGAGATGAACGTGTGACACTTCTTGTGCTTGGAGGTCACATCAGTTCATCGTGACATACTATGTGTCCAGCCTATTCTCAGCAGGGACAGCATCAATTACACAAGTAATTGCTTTCTTTGGAAGCAGTTAGAAAAAAAGTAATATACTCTGAAGTACAAACCCTGTGCAGGTATCTGCTTTGTGATGACAAACTCTGCAAGGTATGGGCTTTCAAATTAGGTTGGGGAAAGGAGGAATGATGGTTTGCCCTGAGCCCATCTCAGCAGTGCAATAGTTTGTTACGCTGTGCCCAATCTCAATATCTTCCGCTGCAGTAGGAGATGAAAGAACACTCAGTTCCCTTTTTAGGGCCACAAAAACGATCAGTGTTGGAGCACCTCTCCTGCGAAGACAGGCTGAAAGAGTTGGGGTTGCTCAGCCTGGAGAAGAAAAGGCTCCGGGGAGACCTTCTGGTGCCCTTTCAGCACTAAAGGAGGCTTATAAGAAAGATGGGGATGAACTTTTTAGCAGGGCCTGTATCAATAGGACAAGAGGTAATGGTTTTAAACTAAACGAGGGAAGATTTAGACTAGATATAAAGAAGAAATTTTTTATACGGAGGATGGTGAAACACTGGCCCAGGTTTCCCAGAGAGGTGGTAGATGCCCCATCCCTGGAAACATTCCAGGTCAGGTTTGACAGGGCTCTGAGCAACCTGATCTTGTTGAAGATGTCCCTGCTCATGGCAGGAGGGTTGGACTAGATGATCTTTAAAGGTCCCTTCCAACCCAACCCATTCAATGATTCTGTGTTGTTAACAATCTATGCTAAATGGGAAGCAAGAAATTCACAGTGTAAAGAGGCTGATGGCGACGTTCCTGTGCTGAGTTTGTTATCAGGCTGTGCTATAACAGCAAAGTTGTAATTCACCACGTGACTGCAGATGTTGGAAAGTAACAGATGCAAATGCCTTTCCAAAGATCAGATACTCGGGAAAGAAATGGTGAATGATGGGCGTTAGACAGGCCACTTCCTTCCTGGTCTCCTCTTCTTGGATGTCTGCTAGGGCATTGTGTCAGGTATACTGGAGAGATGTCCTTGCTGTGCAGTTTTGAGGACCTTTGCAACATCAGCTATGTTTTAAACGGTTTGATGTGAAAGAGTCTCTTGGGTTCCTGCCAAGCTATTGGTGCCTCATACCTGCTTTGCAGCTGTGGTGGTCTTTCTCCATGGCATGCTGGGACAGCATTGCTGTTTGTCTGAATGCTCTCCTGCAAGGGCAAGCTCATCTCTTTGGTCTGGAAATGGCCATGTCTGATTAAAAGAGACAAATATATATATATTTATAGACTCCATACTCCCCTTCTTTTTTCGTGTTCAGAAGATGACGCTTCAGTTCTTTGTAAAAAGAAATTGCTTTCACCTGAAAATATTAAGAATTTACAGAATGCATAGGAGGGACTACAGGCAGTGGATTGAATGCGTGAACAGCTATGATTAATCCTGAGGTGAGTTAATTGCTCTGTTCCTAACTTCCCCCAGGATTTCTGTGCTTGCCCTGAGGCTGCTACAGCTCTCCTTGGGGGAACTGCTGGCACAGGTGATGTGTGAGTGCTATCAACCTGGGCTGGCACCTGGGGGCTGCAGATCTGGTCAAATGCCATAATTTGACCCCGTTGCCTTCTGCACAGCCCCAGCTGCTTGTGCTGCCTCCTGCGTTGGAGCAAAACACCTGAGGGGGCAAGATAGGGGCCCACATCTTTCTGATTTTTAGGGTTTCAGCAAACTGGGTGTCGCTGGGAGGTGTCTGATGGGGCGGCCCAACCTGTGGCTGGGCTGCTGAGTATGTGCAGCTACCCCAAATCTGCAGTTCCCAAGACTTGTGCTCAAAGCACTAGTTCTTCCATTTACCCCTTCTACTCCCAAACTATTTATGTGCAGCTGCCTATATAAAACTAACCTGACTTAGAAAGGATTGAATGATGCATCCTTTTCTGGTTCTGGTATACAGTGCTTCCCCTCCATGTTCTGTGGGAAATTGCCTTTGCAGCTGGTTCCTTTACAAGATTAAAAAAAATAAGGCGAGAAAATAGATAAGTTTGGTGTTTTTTTTTCTATTACTGCTGCCTCAGATATGAAAACATACCTGCAGTTTTGGTATCAGTTTTTACAGACAAATTTTGAAAAAATTTCCTAATTATCCCTATTTAAAGAAATCATATCTCGATTACCTGAGCAGCAAAGAAAATCACACAACAAACAGATGATATCACCAAACAGCTTTGCGGTATTGAACTCTCTGTTACAGTTGTTTAAGTGCATGTTGGAAACATTCAGATAAAAGTCTGTTCATAACTTCTGTGACCCGCAGCGGGGCTGCATGATCCTCCGACAGGATCAGAAACGCCCAGTAATAACTGTTAACTGCTGCACAGAAACAAGGGAAAATCTCTCCAGTAATGGCTTTGCATCCAACTCTCCCCACAATGAGTAAAGCCTCTTCCCGAAGGTATACATTATTGTTGTCCATAAATAACTTTCACAGCCTCCGATGGCTACATGCAGAGCAATACACAGTGCTGAAAAAAGGTTTGTATTTAAGCTTAAAAGAAAAGAACTTGATGCAAACCATCATTTTTCAAAGGAAACTCTCATTTTATGAGAGGTCTGTTCTGAAGCACAGGAACGCTTGCCTTGGCCTCTTCGTGCTTCCTCAGCTGTCACTTCTGAACACTTAGTAAAATTAACAGGACTTTCTGTTTACATAATTTCCTATCGGAAAAAATCCTGGGACAGGTCCATTGATATGCCTGGTTGTCTGGAGGAGCAAAGCAGCCAGCGTGCGCTCGTGATCCTGCTCTGAGTCTTGCAGATTGAGCATTGATCTGCAGGGCCTGGCCAGCATCTTCAAAACGAATTGATAAAGGGTAGGTTTAGATTGGATATAAGGAAGAAATTTTTTACCCTGAGGGTGGTGAAACATTGGCACAGGTTGCCCAGAGAGGTGGGGGATGCCTCATCCCTGGAAACATTCAAGGTCAGGTTGGACGGGGCTCTGAGCAACCTGATCTAGTTGAAGATGTCCCTGCACGTTGTAGGGGTGTTGGACTAGATGGCCTTTAAAGGTCCTTTCCAACCAAAACTATTCTATGATTCTATGATTCTATGAAACCTCGCCGCAGGATTTTGGGTTTGCTGCTCTGCTCTTCTGCAGCTTAAGCTTCAGTGACAGAGTGAGCTTCAGAACCGACTGTGGCATTTACTGATTTAATCTGCTGTGCCCACTTTCAGATGTGTTCCTGTGCCTCACAGTTTCTTTTCTTGCTCCATTGGAAACACAATTAGCAACCATGGATGTTAACCATAACACATTGTCAATGGCAAATGCTCAAATGTAGACGGTGATGCTTATTAATGAATAAGAGGTTAGAATATATAGGCAAAATGGTAGTAAAACACTCAATACTGTCACTGAGCAGGCTTAAATACTGACTTTCCTGTCTGACTTACCGCTTTCTAGTTTTCGGTTGTTAACATAAACATCGCTCACACGGAGAGGGGCTGCAGCAATTATTTTGTCTTCTCTGTGCACAGCAATCTGTGTTGAATATTTTATTCTCCCTGGATTTTGGACAGCTGCCTTTGAGGCAGATATTCCTAGCTGTGAAGTTTGGGAGAGCTCTGATTGCATTTTGGGTATATTACAAAAAAGAATCATGATACAATTGTACAGCAAAGCCAGAAGCACTCAAACCCATATATTTTTCCTACATCTAAATAATTATCACAAAGGTAATTAAATACTAGCCATTCTAGCCATTTAGGTATTTATTAGAGCACATAGAGTGTTTCAGAGCTTTTTTTTTTTTATAAAAGGATGTAATTTTGCTCACATTTACCTGCTTTGTAATGGTTCCTGCCCCAAAGAGTTTACAGCCTAGTTGCACAAAGGATCATAGGATCATTCAGGTTGGAAGGGACCTCAAAAGGTTATCTGGGCCAAACAAGGGGTTTGCCTCAGCTCAAAAATCAAGACAGGCTAATAAAAGACACCGTATTTCTTGCTGCTTACTTCGGTACATGTTCTACCGGAGCATGCTGCTTTTAATAATTTAGGAACATTTATCAACCGTAGGCATTTGGCAGAAGACTGCTTCCTGGCTTGCACTGCACTGTTTCATTGCCTGCACGGAACAGAGAACCTGTTCTCTCCTTCTGCAGTAACTCTTGCTGTTGGGTTGGCACCTATGTTTCTCATGCACCAAAAGCTTATGTTTGAAAACCTTGCCACAGGGCTCCTAAATTTCATTTTGACTTGATATATGCTGGTGTTACCCCTGCAAAAATTAACCCCTGTGCTTTTTCTTTGAATCTCACACCACCTTTATTAGTGCAGACCCAAGGTAAATATGTGTGGAGCCCTGGAGATGAGATACAGCTGAAATGTGTCAGGCTTTCTTGACTGATGCTGCACCAAGGGATGCTAATGGGAGCAGGTTTGAGCTCACCATGACCATAAAACTATGTACCAGTTTGATAACTGGAGGTCTGCCATCACTGGCATTGGGGCTCTGCTTTAGTTGAAAACTCATCCAATTTCAAGTTAAGTTCTTTTCTTCTCTTACTTTTTATTTTCCCTCTCTTATAATGGCTATGTAACTCAATATGGAAACATTTTGCTTGAAAGTTTGCTACAAAACGTAGTTGCATTTAGTGAAGTATGTTATTTAACCTCTCTTTGGACTTCTTCCATAGGCAGGGCCTTTGAAGCCCTTTGCTGGCAGGCTGGTACGATCTCTGATCACTTCCCTGCTACTTCTACTGTGTGAATCAGTTTTCCTTCTTGAACAACATCCTGCACAATCCTCCTTACTCCTACCTAATACTTCAGACCAGATGGCTGAAGCTGACCCAGCATAATCTGCTCCCCAGGATATAAATGATGCCATTTAGACGTACGCCGTAATGTTCCCTTAGTTAAAAAAAGGACTTGCAGCAAGAGCCTGTAACAACTGACTTTATTTTGATTCTCAGTGTTCTGCCAGACAGTATCCATTTGTGCTGGGTTACACAACATTAAAAGGTACATATCAGACACTATCCTACACATAGACAAAAAGACTGCCCCAAATTTCCTGGAAAGGAAACAGCTTGTGTTTGCGTGTTGCCTTAGACCCCCATTCCACCTTGTCCCTGAATGCCCTGGAAAAAACAGATGGGAGTTATACCGCAAAGCAACTCAGGGCACTGGCACAGCATAGGAAAAATGAATTCCATGGCTAAGGACCTCTAGAAGGAGAAGAAAAAAACCCTTTTCTTTTTATCCTTCAGAATATTTGTTCCAATTCCCAGTTTGGGTGTATAGAAATATGATGCAGAGAGAACTCGTTTCTTGGGTAATGGGATTCCACATTGTTAATGATGTTACAGCTAATTGTAAAAATGTACAGCTATCTGCAGAAACAACAGGCAATTACTGTGGATACCAGAGCATTGGTGCCATTTCTAAACTGTCTCAAGACACAGAGTGAGGAGGGGTGGTAGCAAAGATGTCTGTCACAAGGAAATCCTCTCTTGTTGCTAAGCACAGATGAAGGTAACAGCTTTTGGAACAGCCGTCAGCACAGTGTACTCTCTTCCTGGAGGTCAAAGCACGCTGTGGTGGGTAGGTGTCTGCAAGTTCAGTGGACTTTGGATAAGGTTTGGTCTGCGGAATAGATCGCATGGCTCTCTGACAAGTGGCCACATGTACCGTCAAGTCACTGGGGAGGCAGCATTTGCTGACACATGCAGAACAACTTCAGGCTAAGCGATGTACAAGATTATCCTTTTAAGCTTAATTGTTTGTGTTCTATAAAATATAGATGGTATCAGAAAGCCTGGCATCAACTTGTTTGTTACTGGGATACAGACTTTCCTCTTCCTCCCCTTATTTTTTTAAAAGCAAAAGAGGTACAAGAGATTTTTCGTTCCACTCCTGCTTGGGTTTTTTTTATGCGCCTTGTCTTCTGTATCCTGAGATTGGTACTCTGCAAATCTATCCTCACTGTATAACTGCACTGTAAATCTCCACCAGCTCAAGCTGAGCCTCTCTGCATTTTACATCATATTACTTGGAAAACCCATCTTTTGGTATTCTTGCTTCCTGACCCTTTGCATCCTTTAGGTATGGGCAAAGTGCAGCTACAGGTCAGCTGGTGCTAAAGAGATTTATTGGGGTAACCCCAGCTGCTTGGTGCACTCAGATGCATGTGCCTTGATGGCTAAATTTTGAAGGCGCATAAAAGTACTGAGATGCCTGCCAGTGCTTCTCTGTGTAGGTGAAAATCACACAGATGCTAAATCTACCTGATATACTTTATCCAGCCTTGGGGCTACCAGCTGGGCTATGCTGAATTGCACAGCTGAAGACAAGTAGGTAGTAAAGAGGGCACCCAGATGCATAAATAGGAGCAAATCCTGAGAACCTTTCCCTTCTGACTTTAAATCACACTAGCAAGTATCTTGAATAAAGGAGAAAGCTTGTAAGAGTGTGGGGGTCCTGCCTCATTCTTAGGACACCAGGCAGTCATTCCAGATTTGCTTGTGCAGCAGCATCTACCCTTCTCTGCCAAGATGACTTTTTAAAACGGAATAACCTTGTCTCAAATCCACTGGTGATTTTCAGGTAAGCGGGTTATTGATCACAAAGGGATGGACATAGCTGGTGTGCTCATTTGCGGGCTTCCACAGTTCAGCCCTGCTGCTTTGCTTCTCTTTGAGGCCTTGTGCAATTTTCTCAGCCAATGTTACATAGTTCTTAATGTTTGTTTTGCTTTGAAATGAAAGAAGTATGAAAATGCATGTTATTATTATTCTCTTCCTTTAATCTTCCCTCAAAAGTTAGTCCTCTC
Organism: Limnodromus scolopaceus; assembly: GCA_028565335.1. NCBI lineage: Eukaryota > Metazoa > Chordata > Aves > Charadriiformes > Scolopacidae > Limnodromus > Limnodromus scolopaceus. The sequence continues at coordinate 208,022,452 of JAOXNO010000001.1, forward strand.
AGACCTTTAATCATCTGTCTTTGTCTGAATTCCCTTCAATTTACTTCTGTCTTTCTGGTGCTGAAGTGCTTACAGATGAGTGAGGAATTGTATTGCTTTATCTTATTTTTACCTCATTAGAATGCTGGCGAAAGCCCATAGTCACAGAAGACAGAAAGTAGTTTAGGCTATTCAACATTTTTGCCTTTAATATTATTTAACCCTTTCTCTATGAGAGTTGTAAAGTGTTCCTATGACGAATGGATATTGTGATGCATATAAATAGGAACAGAAATTGCACTGGAATAATGGTTGTAGGGCTGCAACCCCAATCACCCAAAAGTTAGGAAATAGCAGAGCTCAGGCAGCCTGTTCAGCTTTGGCTGATCACAGGTTCTCCTTTCGATGTATCTGCTGTCTGATAGAAAGGTAGCTCTTCTATGTGAATACAGAATCACAGAATGATATGGGGTTGGAAGGGACCTCTGGAGATCATCTAGTCCAACCCCCCTGCCTAAGAAGGTCCACCCAGAGCAGGTTGCCCAGGAACGTGTCCAGGTGGGTTTTGAATGTCTCCACAGAAGGAGACTCCACCACCTCTCTAGGCAGCCTGTTCCAGTGCTCTCCCACCCTCAAAGTGAAGAAGTTCCTCCTCATGTTTAGATGGAACTTCCTATGTTCAAGTTTGTGCCCACTTCCTCTTGTTCTATCCCTGGGAACCACTGAAAAAAGACTGGCCCCAACCTCCTGACACCCACCCTTTAAGTGTTTATAGGTGTTCACAGAATCACAGAATTGTCATGGTTGGCATGGAGCTCTGAGATCACGGAGTCCAACCATACATACACAAAACACCCCAACAATCTCGGCCACTAGAGCATGCCCTGAAGTGCCACATACACATGTTTCTTAAATACCTTCAGGGATGGTGACTCAACCACTTCCCTGGGCAGGCTGTTCCAGTGCCTGACCTCTCTTTCAGTAAAGTAATTCTTCCTAATATCTAATCTAAACCTCCCCTGCCCCAACTTCACACCATTTCCTCTGGTCCTGATCAGACACCCCCTCAGTCTTCTCTTCTCCAGACTAAAAAGACCGAAGTCCCTCAGCCTTTCTCATAACAGAGATGTTCTAGTCCCCTAATCATCTTTGTAGCTCTCTGCTGTACCCTCTCCAGCAGTTCCCTGTCCTTCTTGAACTGGGGAGCCCAGAA
>JAOXNO010000001.1:208023743-208034672 GCA_028565335.1 Limnodromus scolopaceus
TGTCATCAGCAAACTTGCTGAGGGTACATTCCATCCCTTCATCCAGGTCATTGATGAATATATTGAAGAGGACTGGAGCCAGTACTGACCCCTGGGGGACTCCACTTGTTACAGACCTCCAACTAGATTCTGTGCCCCTAATAACAACACTCTGAGCTCTGTCTTTCAGCCAGTTTTCAGTCCACCTCACTGTCCATTCTTCTAATCCACACTTCCTAAGCTTAGCTATGAGGATGCTGTGGGGAGACCATGTCAAAAGCCTTGTTGAAGTCAAGGTAGAAAACATCCACCACCCTCCCCTCATCTATTCATCCAGTCATGCCATCAGAGAAGGCTATCGGGTTAGTCAGATATGATTTCCCTTGGTGTATTTGTGTTGACTGCTTCTGATAGCTTTCTTTTCCTCCATATGCTTTGAGATGATGCCCAGAACGAGTCATTCTATCATCTTTCCAGGGATGGAAGTGAGGTTGACTGGCCTGTAGTTTCCCAGGCCCTCCTTCTTGCCCTCTTTGAAGACTGGGATGACACTGGCTTTCCTCTAGTCCTCAGGCACCTTGCCTGTTCTCCAGGACCTTTCAAAGATTTATCCCACCAGGTTTCAGTGATGGCTGCTATATCATAGCTTTCCAGGAGCATGGTAGCTTCCAACTCCTCCTGTTTGTTGCCCATGCTGCGTGCATTTGTGTGGAGACACTTCAGCTGGGCTGTTGGCTGTTCCCTTCTTAGGGAAACACCCCTTGAAGTGTCTCACAGGCATTTCTCTTCTTCAACTTCGACTTCAACTACCTCAGGAATACAGTATTCTTCTCCAGTTCTTATTCTTTGTCCAAATTATTTTTGTTTAAATTTTCTTTATAAAAATAATAGCTAAGGGCGAGCACTACTCAAAATTGAGCCTAAATAGTTCATATATATATATATTTAAACAGTAGTAAAGAAAATAAGACTTCACATTGAGAAGTGGGTCCAGCTTTAGTAAGAGAAAGTGCCCCCTGACATACCTGTAAAGGTTAAACCCTGCTCACTCTTGCGCAGGTCTGTAAGACAGGAGAGGAGGTCCTTGCAATTTGCCAGCAGAGCACAGATGCAGTGATTGACAGTACACTTGTCCATGGTCATCTGAAAAGCGATACTGATGTGTTCTCCACCATGATGATGTGGAGAAAATGCGTTTTCCCACTTCCCCAGTGATGGAATTAATCCAATATAAAATCTATCATGGTACCATTGGGATTACTTAATATTAGAATATATATAATTTCTTGTATATAATTTATCTTTATACATCAAAACCGACAAAACATGAGCTAGGCTAAAGGAAGAGCAAGTGGAGTATACTAAATAAAATAACTTCTTAAGAAGTAAATGAACAAATTTAGTTGGAGTGAAAATACAATGAAATCCATAGACACGTTAAACAAACATGATTTCATTGCTTGACAAAATGTTTGGAGCGGTACAGAGATCCGAACAGTTCGTCTGGAGAGGTGTTGTGTGCTCATGGCGTTCATCAATAGTAATATTTCCATTTCTAAATGAAATCTGAACTTGTTTTCATGGCAGGGAGGGAACATAGTGCCACAAATCACCTGGTGCAGATTTCATCTGTGTAAGATTTTAGTCTCTTTGTTGAATTATCTTCTATATCTCCCCACTAGGAGACAGACTGTATTTGGTCATTTTACATAACAATTACCATGCTCTCACACTGACTTCTTGTGACCTTGGCTCCAAGCTTGATTCTACAGCTGCTTGATCCCATCACCTTTACACCTCCTTTCCCACCCTCAGTAGTATTCAGCCATTTTCCCCTCCTGGTATGATTGCACCTCTCACGTAATGGAGGTAACTCAGTAGAGCAGGTTGTACTCAGAGCAAATTATAGATCCTATTTTCTGCTAACCTTGATTGACTGCAAGTTGCCGGCTGCCCTTGTTCCATAGAAATGGCAATTTTAGCTTACGGAATAACACGGCAACCAACTAAGTGAATCTTCTGTGCTTTCTTCTGTAACTGCGTAAGTACACTGAAATGCTCTTCTCTGCGCACCAGTGATCATTATTCTCGTGAAAGCAACCCACAGCCTCCTCAGAATAGATAAGGGCCTTTACAAAGAGGCTGGGTTTTCAGTATTTATTTTGCACACGTGCATACAGATGCAAATGCACTATACACGTTATTTCTAATGCAAACACTAGGGTGAGGCAGCCTTTAAAGTTAGAGCAAAAGCACTGCTCTGCTGTTCCTTGACTGACTACTGTCAACCCAATTAATACTCTGATAACGACAGTTATGCCAGCTGAATGCCACTGCCAGAGGGCAATTTCTAGTTTATTTCTGCAAAGTATTTATCTAGAGATAATTGCATATTAACCTGGTATGTTTTACCTGCAGTTGCAATACAAATTGACCTGGCACCGAACCATACACTACAACTGTTTGCAGCTGTGCTGTGAGCGTTCAAAACGACCATAAAAGATCCCCCCAACAAGGAGAGAAACTTCCATTCTCATTGCAACTGTCCTATAGCTTCTAATTTTAAAAGTAGGTCCTAGTTTTAATGGTGGAATGAAACGTACTTAACAATATGAAACACAAATTGTTACAAAGATGTCTGTGAGATAGAAGTTAGCATCTATTTCCTGCTGACCACAATTATTACTGTTAAAATTAAAACTTCTGATGAATATTTCCCATTGTATATAAGAAACAGAGTACATAATGAGTTGTAAAGTTGTAAAAGGAGTTAACTGAAATTGAACTTTTCTTCTGTTACTAATGAGGGAAGAGGGGCTCCTAGAGATCTGGCCAGATACTTAATGTGAGGGTGAGCACAAAACCAGTGAATGCTTTTGACTGACCCTTGAAAGATGCAGAAAATCAGGGTACCTCTGCTGTGTGCCTCCCTGTGCCGCCTCCTGCGCCTTCAGTTCTGCTTGTCACGGGCGATCCAGTTCAGTCTCCTGTCGTGTGAGACTGCATACAACTGAAAATGCAGATGGACCTCCACGGCAGGTTATTTATTATAGTTAGAAATGATCTCTTCCTGGCCCAGATGTGGGGTCTGACCCTGTATGACAATATTTCTGGCTGCCTGTGATATTCAGACATGACCCCAATATTTTCTTCTTTGCCAGGCAGGCTCTATGGATAATGTAGAATTTTCCCTTCTGGTTTAGGCTTTCCTGGGGAACATACTCTTTACTTTGAGACATGTTGGAGCATTCTGGGGTGTTTGGGCTCCTGATATTGTCAGGTATAGATTTATCACAGCTTCCATTAAGAAATGTTTTCCGATTGTCTGGTTACCTTCTGATTCGGGCTACTATTAATTCAATCCAATTTAAGGTAACATGCAAACAGAACATTTCCTCATGAAATATAAAATAAAAAACCACAGTCATAAATGTTTATGAAAAACATTGTGTAAGTACAATAAGCTTGATTCTTCCTTATAATTTCTTCACCTAATACCAGAAAGGTTTCTCTGTCCCCTTTGCCATTCCTGACACCTGTATGTTGAGGGTTGTGCCTTCCCCTCTTCTTTATACCTTAGTGAGCGCTCATTAGAGAGCATGAAAGCATGGTAGTTTTTATAGCCAGTCCCTCCTTTGAAGTCCCAGGGGGTATCCAGGTAGATGCAATCTTTCCTGCTGAAATGGTTTTCTTTCTTTCTTATCCAAGAGAAAGTCTGACCATTGTTCTTAATTAAAATAATGTGATGGTTTTTTCTTATTTGATCAGTCAAATATGTCTGTTAGACAATGTGTCACCTCCTGTATGTCACTATCTGATTAAAATGTCTTTCCCCAAGGAAGGAAAATACTTTTTTTTTTTTTTTTTTTCCCCCCCGCTTATGTCATTACATGCACAGGTTTCAGTGAAAATGTTTTCACTGCTGGATCTCATATATCTGTTCATACCCCATGGAAATAAGTGTTATAGAAACATCTGAACAGGATATTAAGACCTGGCTTGTTGCTTATTCTTGATTGAAACCAAACATTAACTAACCATTCTGAATGACAACAGGGTGAAGTAATGAATCCACAATTTCTTCCTTCAAGTTGTGCATCCCACTTAAAAAAAAAACTCCTAAATGTGACTGCAGATAGGGCTGGGAGGGGCTCAGGTGCCTGGAGTGGGTGTCTGACAACAAGCTTCTCTTAGGGTATTTTACATCTGCAAGTTTCTAGTTTACCAATTAAAATGATCTGTGCCTTACTTCTCCCTGTACGTCAGTTCTACTTATATTGTTCAGGTGTACAAGTAACGTGTTCTTTGAATCTCTTCTTATAAATATTATTCCTTTACTTCTTTGAAATTTGTAAGAACCTCTTTACAATGAGAACATACCTCAAGAATCTCACTGACATTTTAGAAAGCAGATTTGCATATCGGTACTTTCTGCTAGAAGTGTAATACGTGTTTATCATTATGATGATAACGTATAAATATATATCGGCCAAAGAAAAACACCAGAGATTCAAAAGCCAACATGTCAAATAATGTTTTTTACTTGTTCCTCTTTACAAACAGATATTCAAGAGTTTTATGAAGTGACACTGCTAAATTCCCAGAAAAGCTATGAGCAAAAAATAGAAGAAGCAAATCAAGTTGCAGAGAAATGGGAGAAGACAACAGCTGCTACAGACCATGAAAATCTGCAGAAAAACCAAGAGGTAATTTAACAGATTAAGAATTAAAAAATATATAGTGAGTGAGATGTTTCAAGCCTGAGAAAGGCCAAGTAATGATTTATAGCATTGAAAGAATGGCCTTAATTAAGGAATTAGACTAGGATATGGAAGATGTGTAGTGTTATCTCTCTGACCTTGAATATGTCACGAACTTATTCATCCTTTCAATTGCCATCTGTCAAAGGGGAAGTAAAACCTTTCTTTTTTTTCATCCTTGGTGTACTTTATCTGATACTTGGTGTCTGTGATTACCCCCAAAAGAGAATATATCTCCTCTACTTGCTAATAACCACTGGGGTTATTAATACTCAAGCAATTGTATCCTGTTTAAAATTTTTAATAGGGCTCTTCATATTTCTGGGGCTGACATTGGGCTGAACTTTTCCATAGCCCGAGTGCACAGAGGTATCAGCCAAAATAGTCTCTATACGAGGAACAGATAAATAGAAGGTTTCACACCTCTGCTTTTCTTCTCTAGCTAGTGGAAGGATTCAAAACCTCTCTTTGTCACCACCAGCTCTAATCTGCCTCTGCCTGCCTCCAGATTATTATTAATCAAATTAGCAATCTAACCTAGTTGCCTCCCACCATATTTGTACTTCAAAGACAAAAACAATACCCCCAGAAGCAAGCAATTAACTGCTCTGTTCTTAAACAGTGTGACAGAAATAGAGTGGGCATAGACTTCAAACTGCAAATCTCCAGGCCAAAATCAAAGATGAGGGAAATGTATAAAAATTTCCATCGTTGTTATGGTTCAAAAGGAATTTCACTGAATTTCAAGTTTTTAAAGTTGTTCCAAAGCACTTTCCATAGGCATGACTATTTTTAAGAACTTTCCTCTTTTTTTTAGAAAAAGTGCAAAACCCAGAAAAAAAAAATTGTAGTTCTACATGTCACTTTATATGTGATTCTTTAAAAAGATAAATCAGAATTGCAGGCAGCTAGAACAAAAATCTCTGAAGAAATGAAGGAATTTATTGTAAAAATTAATTAGCAAAAGAAGCTTGCAGATTTAATGAGAACAAGCATTCTGATTTTGAGTGAAATCAGATCAAATAAGTCTTAACATTAATGTAGGATATAAGCCATGAATGATTTAACATTTGAGTCCCAGACTGAAGACACAGCTAGTCAATCTGTCTTTTTTTTTTTTTTTTTTTTGCACAAAGCTATGTGATTTAAAATGGTGAAAGTATTCCAGCATGTTATCTCTTGAAGCACCTGAGACAGAGGATCACAGACTCTCTTTTCATTCCAGCCTCATCAAAGCATTTGAACCTCAACCTCATCACCCTTAACCTCACTGCTGTCTAAGAGTTGTGCTGTTGGTCTTGCCCGGGGGAATTTAAACTCCAAATTCTATGCTGAGAATAAAAGAATATATACGGCTAACAACAAACTTGCTCATCTTCTGGTTTCTAAGCAATAGTTTTCTACTGTCTTGCTTTAAATTAGAATATAATTTTCAGAATACCATTTCAAGCCAGGGTGTTGGCAGTCAGGGTCCAGGTAACCCTCATTTTCAAATTTGCTGTCTATCCATAAATCTAATCAGTGTAATAGAAGCATAAAATATTTAGTCCCTTTAAAAATCGTTACCTATATCTCTTTTAAGGGTCCAACTGCAAGCAAAACAGACTAGAAGTGTAGGCTTTTGTGTTTTTTTTTCCTTTCCACAGCACAACATACTATCGGCAGTTCCGAGTCAGAACTGATTAGCACATGCTGAACGTACCAGCTGCTGTACAAACCCAACGCAGGGCTTTGCTTTCTGTGAGAAATTGCCTTATGAAAATGTAGCTGCATAATCTAATACATTACATAAATTCTTATTCATGGTCCATTCCTTATGGGAAATGATGGTTTTGTACTTTCCGTTTCCACCCTCGATTAGATGTCCCAAACGTGGAAAGAAAAAGCTTCCCTCTTCCATGCAGCATTCCTCTGCATTAAAAGCCCAAGTACAATCATTCCGTCCAGAGACCATCCCCCTTTCATGTCTTCCACTTGAAACCTTCCTTGGATGTCTACATGTTAATTTTCTATATAAATTGGTTCTCTTTCTGTATCTTTGTTCCAATCTTAATTGTTGATAAATAAGTAAAGCAGCTTTCACTGTCCAGGTCAGGTATCCTATGACCCTTCCTTTGTATTGATGTACTTGCTTCTCTGAAAGTGTAGACTTCTAGATAACAGAAAAGTATTTAGATTGTTGTTTGCAATAGTGTACAAATTTGTCTTGGTTTTACAGAGATTCGTAGCCTTTAAAGTCTCTCATCTGGCATCTCTGACTACCATAGTGGTTTGTAATAAACTGATGCTAAATCTTAAAGTTTACTGGGAGTGGATCTTCATCAAGAAGTGAAAGGATCATGACCCATCCTATAACCTGCCATCATTCTCAGGGAATGCCTCAGAATAGACATCTCCCAAACTCAGACACTGTAATTTTGAATGGCTTTTAAAAAGCAAAAGCAAGTGAAAAGTCAAGGGAATTTATGAGCTCACCATATGTGCCAGAAGCAGTTGCATCCAAATTTTTAGTGTGAATGGCCCCAGATAGCACCCCATGGCTACAAACAATGGAATTAATAAAATACGTGTTGGGGTTCAGTGATACTTACTGCTGGCTTGTTTGGGGTTTTTTGTAGGTTTTTTTTTCTCTAGTCCACTATTAACAGCTTTGCTGGTCATTAGAATAATAAGTGATATTAATGATCTGGATGCAAAATGCAGTATTACCTATCACCAAATTATTGTTGCATTTTACCCCATACAGATATTAAATATATGTGGCAATGTATCTGGCAGAGCTGTAAATATCATAGACCAAAATAATTTCAGTGGGTGGGTGTTAGTGAATAAGGAAGAAAGAAGGACATGTATGAATTTTTTTTTTTTGGTGTAAATCTATCCCTATTGTTTTTCCTTCTGTGAATTCAACTTGATGAAATCAACCTAAATTGGTGGATAGTTTCAAAATTGATGAAATAGTGTTTGGGGCAACTTCAGTATTCACTAAAATTTTTTACTAGGCTTTGCTTGTGAAGGCTCTTATTTGCTTCATATATTCATACTGCAAGCAGGGAATGTGACATATCATGTAATAAATGACAGTCCAACATGTTAGTCTTGATGTAGGAACTCTAGAACATAGCTCTGAAGAAGACCTAATAAATTAATGTTATCCATTCTCTTGCCCCAGGGCAGATCAACTGTATTGAGCTGTTCCTGACATGTGTTTGTCTAATCTGCTCTTTAAAACCTCCCATGGTGGAGAGTCAACAACTTCTCCAGGTAACTTATTCCCTCAGTGATGGAAGGTCTTTCCTGATGACAAACTGGGGTTTTTCTAATGGCAATTGGAACCCATTAGTTTTTGTTCAATTCACAGTAGACATGGAGAATGGTTGATTCACCCCTGTTCCAAAAGCACTTAAACATGTGTTTAACTAATCATATGCAATAACAGGAGCTTCCAGCTTCTCTGCCTTTCTTTCTCTCAGTCTTTCAAATTGACCTTTGTGACCTGCTCTTCCTTGTCGAGCAGCTTTGTCATTTTAGGTAATATGCCCATGTAACAACAAATGCAAGGTCCTAATGAAAAACCTGGTCTTTTGGGAAAGAAAATATTTAGTTGGCTCAGACTCTTCTCAAAGGAGCTATACTTAGAGGTATGAAATATTTTAGTTTCCAAAACAAAAAGCCTTGCGGCACTGTGGAAGGCAATTAGTCTTGACAGCACAGGCGTTATATATCTTTATATCTCCATGTATATAAAAAATTTCCTGGAAACTACTTTGCAAGATTTGCTTATTAGTGAAAATACTAACTCAGGATTTGGGAATTGCAGTATTTAATTTCTTGCTGTTCTGTGTACTTCCTGAAGAACTGTATGTGAAGTTTGAGAGGAGGATTTAAGAACCAAGTCGCAAAAGGGAACTGGGAATTACAGTGTCTGAGGTATCTCACCTGTCCAGATACCACTTAAGGACCATATAATGTGGTGCACTCAAGGGAAGAAACTGATGTCCAGGATTAAGGTCCATAAAAGAACACACAAACAAGTAATAGACTCCAAAAGTGGGGGTGAGATGACTTTCCCTTAAAATCTGCTTCATGAATATGTTGTTGTTCATTCCAATGAAGGTTCAGAATCATGATCTCCCTTTCTGTAAGGACATTCTGTAAGGACTTCTCTTACAACATGTGTACAGCCACTGCTGATACAATTTTCCTTATGAAGAAGCTATTTGGTTAGGATGTTTTCCAAAGATGTGGAAATCTATATTCAGCTCCCTTCTTGACCAGAGTGGAGCTGATACTGCTTCTCTTCCCACCCATGAGAGTGCACTATGCATTATGCCACCAAGTATTTAGCTTTTTCTTCTTGGGGTGTTTCCAATTTATATGGAATAATTAAATATTTATTTGGACAGAGTGCTGACACATTACTTGATAGCCTACAGTTTATAATTATTACTGGTCTGATGACTGTTAAAGTATACCATATTTTGTCTTGTTTGGCGTACTCAAGAGTGGAAGCCTCCACCCCTAGCAAATGCCCAAACATCACTGTTGAAGAGTCACAGATGCAAAACTCTTCCCCCTGTTTTCTCTAAACCCTTCTCTGCCTCCCCAATGTCACAATGATGTATATTCAAATCTGTAAGAGGGATAATCTGAAAGAAGATATTAATAACCCCTCGCCAAATACCTAGTATGTAGGGCACTATCACAGAAGCAATATGTTCATTCCTCTCAAACTGCATTTAGAGGAATGCCAGAACATGAGGACAGACTTTTTAGTAGGGCCTGTTGTGATGGGACAAGGGGTAATGGCTTTAAACTAAAAGAGAGTAAATTCAGACTAGGTAGGAGGAAGACATTTTTTATGATGAGGGTGGGGAAACACTGGCCCAGGTGGCCCAGTGAGGTGATAGATGTCCCATCCCTGGAAAATTCAGGGTCAGGCTGGACGGGGCTCTGAGCAACCTGATCTAGTTTAAGATGTCCTTGCTCATTGCAGGGGGGTTGCACTAGATGACCTTTAAAAGTCCCTTCCAACCCAAACTATTCTATGTTTATAACTAGCAGGATGCTGCGTTCAGTGGGAGGGTTGGTGGCACATAGGCAAGGAATTCCGTTTGGAGATCACCCAACTGAGCAGGTTGTGAAGGTATGCCAGGAACACGCACTTTGTGGATGCTGACAGTGCTTAGGCACTGAGCTGATCCATACAGTCCAGACAAGCTCGTTTGGGGAACAAACAAATGCCAGGTAGCTACCTTGAGAACATAGCTGTGGAGTGCTGACGCTACGAAGATAATGTACTTGTGGAGGTCTGAGAGTCTCAACTACTTTTAAGCTGAGTCACTTCAAGTTGCATTTCAAGTATGTCCCCCAAACCACGACAGAGTAATAAAGTACCCACATTGGCTTAAACCGAGCAGCAATTACTTTGCCATTGTAGCCCGGTATCTGGCTTCCAGCAGGGGCCAGGAGCAGATGCTCAGGGAAGAGTAAGAAAAGGACAAGCCTCTATAATGGGCGCTTCAGCTGTTTTGCAAGTCTAAACTTAATTTGTTTGGGCTAGAAGCACAGAAAGTGCTCAGTGCTGTGAAACTCAGCATTACCTTATTTTATAAACATTCAGCATGGTATTCACCGCAGCTAGCGTGCTGACTGGGGATGTGCCCAATCTGCTGCTGAAAACCGTGAAGACAAGGTTTGTTTGTAATTTTGCCTCTGCCAAAGAGCTTCATTACTTCTTTGGACCAAGCTTCATAAGACCAGCATTCACAGCTTGAAAGCATTTTCTTGAAATTAGGGCTCTTAAATTCTCCCTGTTGGAGAGAGAAGACTGATTTCTTTTCACCCCTAGGAAATGCCAGATAGGGATTCAGCTGGAAGTGGTTTAAATTCAGGCCTTCTGCTGCTCAGAAGAGTGCTCTCCCCCTGCCCGGTTCCAGATAAGGATGGGGAAAGTTGCTCTCCCTCTCTGCTTTGCAGTTGTGCAGCCGAGTTAGGGAGTTACTGGAGCCTGAGAGTGGGACTGCAGGTCTGAGCCCAGCTCCTCAGGTTAGCGAGCGGTCACTTGCCTGGGAAAAATCACAGAATCATAGAATGGTTAGAGTTGGAAGGGGCCTTAAAGATCGAGTTCCAACCCCCCTGCCATGGGCAGGGACACCTCCCACTAGACCAGGTTGCTCAAAGCCCCATC
>JAOXNO010000001.1:208034772-208047418 GCA_028565335.1 Limnodromus scolopaceus
TCTAATCTAAATCTCCCCTCTTCCAATTTAAAATCGTTGCCCCTTGTCCTGTCACTACACTTCCTGACAAAGAGTCCCTCTCTGGCTATCCTATAGGCTCCCTTCAGATATTGGAAGGCTGCTGTGAGGTCTCCCCAGAGCCTTCTCCAGGCTGAACAACCCCAGCTCTTTGAGTTTGTCTTCATAGTGGAGGTGCTCCATCCCTCTGATCATCCTCGTGGCCCTGCACTGGACCCTTTCCAATAGGTCCATGTCCTTCCTGCGTTGAGGACTCCAAAGCTAGACACAGTACTCCAGGTGGGGTCTCACGAGCGCAGAGTAGAGGGGTATTCTTGCCTCCCAGGGCTCTCTGCAATGCAGAGTTAAACAGTCACGGGATAAAGGATGCCTCTTGCTGAGGTGTTGTGTAGATAGATACAATTAAAACTGCGAGATGCTCAGAAAATACAATAACGGTGAACATAAAAGTACCTAGATGGAGGTATCCATCTGGTAAAACAAAAATTGAATAGCTCTTTAGCTATGACAATAGTTAACACCGCTTGAAGCTACAGGCTTGTGCTCAGCTCCAGACACTCATTAAAACACATAAATTTACCCTTGTTTTAACCTCTGTTTTCATTAGTTTGGTCTCCAGTGCTGCTTATTTCTGGTCAGCAGCGTTTTGACCTTTATTCAGATGGAAAATTGAGGTGAAGGAAAAGAACACCCTGCTGTTGCACCTACGGATAAATCTGGTAGCTGAAGGTCTGCTTGTCCCTGTATCATAGCACGAAAAGGCTCTTTACTTCTAGGGCATATGGTGCAGGTACTTCTAGCATATTGAACGAGAATCATTTGCAATTAGTGTGCAAGTTTGGTCTTCGCACACCCATCTCACACGCACAATCTGCACTCGGCGCAGTGTGATCTCATTGCTTTGAGACGGTCCCCAAAGACTCCAGTTCTTCATTTAATTCCCGTCGTTCCATGAATTTCTTACATTTAGAGGCTCGTTTTGCAAAGGCAGTCAATTGCAGCGTGCGGCATGAATCCTCCTATTTTTGCTTGCTTCAGGAATGTCTGCTATCCTTGTACCCAGCTATTATAAACATTGTAATTACTTCTCTGTCCTCTAAGTGCTGGCTCATTAAAAGTTCCAATAGTAAAATCCTTACTTAAAAATCCTCTGCCTGGAGCAATTATCAAACCATTAATATGTTTCACACTAACAGCTTGCCTAAAAAAACGTGGACCTGCAACCTTCTATAGTTGCCTATAAAAATTCAGTCTCTTCTCTGGATTTTTGTTTGTTTTCTTCGTCTGTAACTGGGTACAGCTTAATTTGTATGGCTTGGTTTACTCCCAGGAGCCAAATCTAATTCTGTTTAAGCGATTATACTTAATATGCAAGAGTCATTAGGTATGATCAACCATAATGTTTCATTAGAAGGGTTCAAAACATTCAGTTTTATGTGTCTGTTTCTTCACTAGATTTAGCTCCTACAGTATACATATATCTGATCAAGTGCAGTTTGTGTCTGTGGGTTGACTTTGTACTAGAGCCAATTCCCATGTAATTATATTTGGCATTAATTTCTCCTTCAAGAAGGCAGCAGTCTTTTTACGGGATACAGTATAAGTGACATCTTGGTTTGTGTTTTGCTAGTCGTGTTCCTTTTGCACCCAAGGATGTGTAACAACCATAACTAGATAATTGTTTAACAACAATCCTGAAGCTTGGCTTTGTGCTTTTTTTTTTTTTTAAATATACAATAACTTTGCCATTTTATTTTCTATGCATTAATAAGGTATGCTTTACTTGCAGAGATTATTTTATACACTTGCCTTCTCAAATGATTTGACTAATATTTAGAAATGGGTGAATGCAAAGGCACTGTGTTATTAAAAACCTCATTTATGACTAGCTGCAGCTAAATGTCTTACCCATACTGGGTATCCATGCTGGGTCTCTATTTATAAATTTGTTATTTGTTCTGTAGCTTGTCAATAACTTGAGTGCCAGCGCGTCTGTTAAATGTCACTTTAGAGTTGCTTTTGAGCGTGTTTTAGTGTGGTCAGGCCAGTGTTTCCATTTTAAACCAAGAAGTTGTGTGTATGCAGAATGGTGTCATCCTGTGGACAGGAATGCTCCTGAGTGCAGCATTCTGGCCTCCCTATCCCAAATCCCTACAGGAGAGTTTCCTGATGTTGTGATGCTGAGAGTAGGGCAACACACATGTCATGGCACTCTCTAAGCAGACAATTTCTGTCTTGCTGGGCAAGTCTTGGAACAAGATATTGTTCTGCTTTTGCCATCTCCTTGTGTCTGCATAGAGTTAGACATGCTCACATGAAAAGCCTTTTCCTTTCTTGCCTCTCATTTTTATTTTAACATCACTATCATGTTGGTGTGGTTTGCATGAGAGTTTAGAGGAGTCTGACAGGCCCTTTCTGACAGGGAGATTTATTTAGTTTAATAATTGTTTATTTAGTTTAATAATTGTTTTCTACTGACATGGGTGGGATAGGGAACAGAACTGACATCTTGTCATTAAAAAAACTAAAATCAGATCAGCAATGATGAAAGAGTCACATCCACCACAGCAGGTTTATTTTTTTTAATTTTTTTTCCACATTTATATAATATGCCTATCAAACAACCTTTAGGCAGTTTTCTGATCTGGGATTTATTACATCTGCAAAGGATTGGGAGCAGGCCAGAACAGCTGCTAGGGACCAGAAACAATAATTTTCCCCAATGAAAATGTGCCTGAATATTAACCAGCATACAGAATTAGCCAAACTTTTAATTAGACAATGAGTCTCTATTGTGATAAGCATTGAGGTCAGATGATTGTGTAAATTCCACTTCTGTGTATTAAGGTCAAAAATGGTAGATCTAGTAGTTAAAGACACTTAAATAACAAGCTCTTGCAATTTTAACATATTTTTTCTAGAATAATTTTTCTACAACATGATATGTTTTAACATATCCTCTGTTGTCCTACCAGAGTGATCTGAAAAAATTCCCCACATAAAAATACCAGAATGTCCCAAGAGGCTTCTACCACAAGCTAGCAGTTCCCCTGAAGGGTATGGGATATAATTCATTGTTTCTAATAAGATTCTGAGAACTTCTGTTTTAACCACCTGCAAAAACAAATACATCAACTCTTAAAAATATAGTTCTTTGCCCTGTAAAACTATAAGGGTTCTGTAAATTTGATATTCAGGGACGAATGTACTCTAAGTTTCACTCTAAAAATATTTCGGAGCAATTTGTCTCACTTACACGTTTATTAACTCAGATCGTTCACCAATCTGAGCAACTAAGCAAAAGAATTCACTGCCCTCCATGTGCAAAGGACAGAGGTTTAAGAGCCCATTATATATTTCTGCAGTCTACCAATACTTCTTTATTAAAATGTGTCTTAAATAGTTCCCAAGAATAAAGAAAGATATCACCCCAAGACTTTTAGATCATACAAAGATCACCCTGGGAGTGATTTCTTGGTTAGGTGCATGTATCTTTGCTCAGTAAGATAAGCATATATGTAAGAGGAAAATATACTTCCTGTTCAGTTTTTTATAAACTGGGTCAGGTACTTGCAGGTTTTAACAATCAGTAAATACAATGCTAAATGCAACAACCTGGGAATAAAAGGGAAGCTGTCAACTTGAAAATATAATTTTTTTTCCACGTTTTATATGTATAATATAGTTACAGATTACATGACTAGAATGACAGGACGTTGCATTTTCAGCTTGTACATTTTACACATTTGATTTTGCTTAACTATCACCTATACCACTTTAATCTGTAACAGGTTATAGTGAAAACTGCCCCTGGTTTAGAGATGAGACAATTTACTGCTTATTTCCCATTGTAATATTTAGATGGATCATGACTAAAGCATTTGTCTATACCTTTGTGTTCTATGAAGGAGTGAATTTCACTCTTAGCCATTCTCCTTCTTCATGAAAAAAGCCTTCAGGAACATAACCCTTAAACATTGATAACTCTTTCTTCACTGAAAGGGTTGTCAAACATTGGAACAGGCTGTCCAGGAAAGTGTTTAAGTCACCATCCCTGGAGGTATTTAAAATGTGTGTAAATATACTGTTGAGGGACATGGCTTAGTGGTAACTTGGCTAGTTACTTGGTAACTAGGTTAATGGTTGGGCTTGATGATCTTAAAGGTCTCTTCCAACCAAAAGTATTCTATGACTCTAGTATTCTAACATGTTTCTTTTTCCTGTGTAATCTTGATCCATTTACCCATCCAAATGGCCTTGTGTAGAGATCACTTTCTGCGCTTATTTCTCCAACCCTGTTTTCCTTACTGTTGGAAGCCTCTGTTGACTTTCACCTTTCCACCATATCAACACCACTCTATTTGTCTTCTAAGGCCTGTCATGGCCTGTCTCATCTCTGCATGTCTTCTCTTGTACTTCTCTTGATTGACCTCCATCTCTCCTTCTTCAGCTCTTAATGACATATTCAATGAGGAACTTTCCTGGTATTGCCACCACCAAGGTACAGGAGCTCTTAAGAAACAGCAGTGAAACTATCTCATTTCATCTTTAAAGCTGTTTTGTCCCAAAAGAGATGGTTGCAGCCATAGCAATCATTCCTGATATGACATTCTCCTCCTGCTGATCAATATTGTCCTGCTGTTTGCCCATGTTTTTCCAACTTATGTCTTCTTGAACTGAAACAGACCATTTGTTGGAGCAGAACCCCCCATGCAGTAGCACAAAGGAGATGTAATCTGTGGCTGGATATCTGCAGCTTCAGGTCTCTTCACCCCAAGCTCCAGAAAACTAGCTTTACAGATGACTTCTGAAACTGAATTTTTAATACAACTTCAAATATCTCCTATTTAAAAAAACGTCAGGATAGCTGAATCTCACAATTTCATCAGCCTGCATACACCACGCCAATGCGGAAAGGTGGTTGAACCCACTGACAGTTCTCCGTGCCTATGAAGGATCTCAGCACTCCAACTTCTGCTTTTCTGTCAGGTCAACCTTGTTACTGCATTGTTATAACCCCAATAGTGGTGTTCAGTTCATTGTTGCAGCTGCATAAAGTTTCTTTGCTGAAAGGAGAACCCAAAGCGATAAAGGTTTCCCAGGCCCTCCAGTTCTTTGCAGAAGTGTAGGGGGGACTATGTAGTTTTCTGAAATGCTGTGTCCTCTTGCTGTATATTTATTTTTTTTAGTTCAGCACGTTCAGATAGTCAAGGTGTCTCTTTCTGAGAAGAGACAAGGCAAGAAGTTTCTGTACAAGCTGGAAAAAAATTAAATTAGGGGTAACAGACACAGTGGATCTGAAGTCCGCTGTCTCAGAAGGTAGCTTTTGGAACTCTGGTGGCAACAGCAACAGTAACTTCTAAATTGTTATTATTTTAATGAACCACTAAACCAGGTTTGATCTGTGGGGTTTTTTTGGCGCTTGTTAATTACAATGAGAAGGACTGAAAGGATCTGCTGAGAGATTTCAGGTCATTCATTACGTCAGCCTGGTGTCTTCTCTCACACATTTTTTGGTGTTGTGGTAGCTTGTAGAAAAACAGAGGTAACAAAACAGAGAATTTTGTCTCTTCCTAAGGAGTAGGAAGATTCATGACAGACATATGCCTCCAGTTATGTAATCAGTATTCTTTTTTTGAGATATCTTGTACTTTTTTGACAGTAAATGCTCTCAGGGTACCCAATGGTATCTTTGCTAGGTCAGCAGCAAGCCTGTAACTAGAGCTTTCAGGATGCTGACTATGTTGCTGCTTGAAACAGTCCATCTTCTGCAGTTATGGATGTATTTCTTAATGCTATAACTTAATTCAATATCACTTTATTTCTTAGTTGACTTCCTTGCTTTTGTTCCCACCTAGGGAATGTGCCTGACACACACACACATATCTTTGCACTCACAGTGGATGCTTCTGTTACTTCTGAGGATTAGAATTGTCATATATTGCCCTTCACTTGCAATTTGTGATGATTGCCTTACCCTTGGACAAGGACCAAAACCCTCCATATATTGATGCTCTGTTCTATGGAGAGCCATCATAGAGAGGGAGGACTGATCTGACGTCCTTGCTCAGGACTGAGCAGAGGGGAGTGCTGCAGCTTTCTCTTCAAATTGCAGTGAACTTGGAAAAAAAAGACTTTGTGCCCAGCTTCACAGTGTTTTGTTGCAGCCCAGCCAGAAGATGGCAAAGGCTTGTATTGTCTTTGTGAATCGTGACCAGGTTGTTGGTCGTAAATATATGGAAGAAGATTCCTAGTTAACCATAGCTAAGAAAACAGGCGGCGTGATGTTCCTGAACAGTGAAATGGCATCACTGATTGCAGATATTTATCTGAATAGTAGAAACTGTGGTTTTGCCAGTAGCCTTTAAAAGTGCAGTATTAGAATTGCCCATCTCTTTTAGGGGCACCTCTTGGGAACCCTGTTTTATAAGTACTGCACAAAAAAGTGTCAAGAAGATGATATTGCTTAACTTCAGCTTTGTTTATAAGCTAGTGAAGTGCAAAGTTGATTGACCTGGTAGTAATAGTGCAATATGTTGTAAAGAATGGGCTACATATACAGAATAGCACACAGAGCTATGTGCTGTTGACACTAACAATCAATATTTTTATGAGGCTTCTGAATACAACCAGAATTGGAATTTGGGCCCTTGCTAATGATAAGTGAGATTGTAGAGTAACTAGTACATAAAGGTGATTAGAGATGTTTCAAGCAAATATTCATCAATGATGAATATACTTTCAAATAAGTTTTCCATCAGGCATTCCTCCAAGCCTATATGTACTTCTCTAACCAAGCCAACCACCTCAATGGTAGATGCATCCCAACAAAAAGGAGAAAGACTTATCTAAGCTGCCTAGACACGTTTCAAGTGCATAAAATAGCAGACAGCTTTAGCGTGAAGTGTTGCAGAATCAGAGACAGTTTTCATAAGACTGAATTTATTGCCTCATCCAGGCTCCCCTTCCGATAGTGGCATCTGGACCTTGGTGTCAGTGAGCTATGACAAGGGCACTGTTTCTCAAGTAAAGAAATATCAGCTTCAGCTGACAGCTCTGGAGGATTCCTTGTCCCTATAGGAACCCAAGGGGAACATGCCCAAACCATATGGGCTACAGAAGGTAGTATGCATGGCAGGAACATTTTATGGACTGGAGACTTCCTCCCTGCCACCCGTGGCATCACCTGGTACATTTGCTCCTTTTCTCACAATACAGCTGGCAGTGATGTTTATTTAATGCAGCTACAGCTGCCCTTACACTTCTGTGCTTCTACAGCCTCAAGCTCACAGAAGCTGAAATCCCTGTACCATACGTAATTTTTTAATAACCTTGATCAGTGGCTAGTGTTAATAGTTCTTGGAGTCTTCATATGAAAGCACAGGTTTCTGCCACCTCTCCATTAGGCAGTGGCAGATTCTCACCCAGCATTTAGCTCAGGACAGTTGTCACAAAGGAAATTGTCTGGCAGATCCCTGGAGCTCCAACCTCCTGCAAAGCATTTAGGGAATGTTTGTTTTCCATTTCACTTCACATTGTCTTCTGTTTATCAACATTAAGGGAGCATGATGACGTATTCTGCAGTTTAATGACCTGAGTCATGCCACTTAACTTACCTTTTGAGTCCTTTTCCTTTTATATATATAAATCTCGGTGCAAAGCATTTTGTAGTGCTTCGTAGGAGGGAAGCTGAATGAAGAGAGATGGCACTGCGTTTTGCCGAAGGTTTTGTTTAGCTGCAGTATTTTTGCATGTCAGCACGAGTATATATGATTGTGTAGCTCAGCAGCCGTGACTTAGCAAGGCAGCCTGCCACTGCAATGACAGCCACTGCTTACTTCTCCTCCCTATGGCTCTGGCTGAAACAAATATTCTTCTATACCAAGGTTTAGGATGCTTCAAGCAAAGCAATCTCAAGAAGTAGAAGTCATTACAATATTCTCTGGGGTTTTGATTTTGTGTGGAGTTTTTTCATTTTATTGTCTTTAATACTGACTTTATATCCTTGTGTTAGCGTAAAACACCTTTGGTCTTCCTAAATATCACTTTATGACATATCAGTCCTGTTCTCAAAATGGGACTGGTTTTATTACTGCTATTGAGTAGACTGACTTAAATTCGCCATTTCTGGCAAGAACGGGCACAAAATTTCAACTCAAGTGAAATGTGGGTAGTTTCCTTCTCTGTAATTTCTCTGGAGGTGTGTGTAAATAAGAAGAGACTGTGTGGGCCACTGGTGGAGACAGGGGACTGGATTCTTTTCTTGGATTTGCTATAGGCCTGCAGTGCATTGTAAGATAAATCAGAATCCAGCCACATTAACTGAATGAATTTTATTTAAAGGTATTTCCTACAAGGCTATCATGCAATATGTAGCACTGTTGGGTGTTTCTCCTATTTGGAGTTGTTACAATTCTATTATATATTTTTTTTTCTCTAACATATTACATATAATTTTTTATAATGAAGAATAGTATGATCAGAAACAAAAAGAGATACAATGCTTGTCATAGTAAAAATCTAGTGCTAGAGCTTGTCCTCAACTGTGTGTGGTAACCCATGGGCACACTCTTGTTCTCCTGAGAACTAAGAGGGATTCAGTCCTCTGAAAGCAATTGTCATAGCTCTCCTGACTGAAGTAAGAGGCTATTATAGTTAGCAGTAAATGAAGAGCTGTCCCCAAAGGCCAAGGCGGTCCACAGGAGCCGTTGCACTAGTTCTTTTCCATCAAAAACTCTAACTTTACATTCATAAATGCTCTATTATCTCTAATCTGAGGTCAGCCCGCGCCAGCTGTATGGAAGAATGGTTGCCAAGCAGTTCCTCATCTTGCACCATAATATAATTGTTATTAATTAATACAGTGTCTCTCATTACAGTTATTAGAGGGAACTGGATAGAAATGCAACATCAGCAGCTAGGTAACTGCAATTTAATTGAAATGGGTCCATTTGTGGGTGTGCAGAGCTGGGGAAGGTGAATGGGCAACAGCAGGCTCTGCTAGGCTGCACAGGTAGCTGGAGGTGAGCAGGAGAAAGGCCACCCTCATCCTCTCTGTTCCTCCCATCATGGTACCTTTTGATTGTCTTGCTTTGTAGAAAGATTTGGGCCAACTCCTTGGAGGCCCCAAGAATTTAGGAATCGGTACTGCTCCTGGATAAAAGTGAAGTCTTTGCTCATCATGTGTTACACCAATGTGTATGAAAGGCAGAAACTGTTCTATAATATCCTCCTGGCCTGGAGAGCACTGCAGAGATTTACTTAAATATTTTACATCTCTGCAGCTATATTTGCTGCCTCAAATCTACTACAGCTTTGCACCTTTCTGAAGAGTCTAGCTCTCATTTAATTTATTTCTGGTTTTCAGGGAAAAATGCACCAACTGGGGGCTGTTACTGTGTAGGTGCCCTGTTAAGATCTTGACTTCAAGCCATATGACTAGTGTCCTAAGGGGGACCACTGAAGTAGCACTCTGAGCTCCAGGGCTGCATATATTCTTGGGATTTTTGGAAAACCCAGCACTGAGTCTTGGAATTGGTAGTGAAATTCCCACACTGTGCTGTGTTACCTTTTGGAGGGAAAGTATATTGATTTCAAGAAGGACTAAATGTGAAAAGAACAATTAAAGATATTGTGTTATCGTAGCAACCAAAGCAGTTGGGGTTTTTTTTGGTTGTTTAAAAAAAATAAAGCAGCACTGATGCAATAAAAAATGACACAAGAGAATAAATGTATCAAGTTGTTATGGCAACTGAAATATGTAGGTTGGAATTTATGTATCCAGAACTTCATTGTAAGTAAAATAAACATTATCCTTGCTAATTAAAATATCATGCAAATATTATTTAATTTAAAATCATTAGTCATGTTTTCTCTTACAATTAATGACTGCCTTTCTGATTTCTGTTTCCAAGTATTTGCATTTGCTTCCAGCTGTGGTCCGCTTGTATTTTCAGGGCAAGAATGTGATTTCACTAATACGAGTTCAAATGTAGAGGGGCTCCACTGAAGCTACTGAATAAAATGTATGCAGATGGGCACAACTGGAATCGAACCATGTGCTTTAACGTGTTATTCTTACTGCAGCTGACCTTTCTGCTCGGAGGGGCTTTTGGCAGGTGTCATCGCTCCATGCTTGAAGGGACCTCCCTGCAACCACAGCTTATTATCTTTCCCCCCAGCTTGACACAGTGCACATGGAGCTCCTTCCAGAGCCCATTTCTGCATACAGCCTGCCCTCTTCAGCTGTAAATTTAGCTTCCAAGATGCTGTATGATAGCCAGTTCTAAATGAGCATCCATTAATTATGTTCAGCCTTTTAATTTTTCAAGTCCTTTTCCTCCAGCCTTCAGGAGAATTCAGTAATAGCTTCTGCTTTATTTGAAAGAAATAGATCTTTAATATCCTAAATTACTCTTCGTTTTTTATCTTATACGTGCCCAGCAAAGTGCAGACTGATGGTTGAAAGGTAAGGAATGGGGCTGAGGGAAATAAATATATTTGTTTAAAGTTTTCATCTTATTTGTTCTCATGTTCAGAACCGTCTGAATTTGCCCAGCAGTGTTTGGTAACACCGAGAATATTTTGGAGAATAGTCTATTAGGGTAACGTAAGTTAATTGTCTCCATTTCTTATGTGGATAGCTGCCTGGCATGGAGCTACAGCAAGGGTGGGTCTTTGCCTGAAAACTCTAACCAGTCTGCCCAGTCTCATGCTTTGAGTCTCATACAGCTGAACAGTCCACCACTTCTCTCTTCATCCTTGCAGCAGGGTTCATAGCTCTTTTTGCTCAGTTTTCCTCTTTGTCACAAGCAGATGCTTCCAACCACCTCTATTTGGCGTGGCAGATCTCAGCACGGGACAGACTGGACCTGAGCAACAGCCCTTGCAAGGCGTGTGTTTGCAAGGACTCTGGTCACCGCACAGCGCCATGGTCCCTTCTCACTGCACGAACCATTACACTTGGCAGAGCCCACCATGGTGTGACCTTAGTGACGCTCTGCTCCCTGGAAAAGGAGACACGTGAGCACCTTTGGTTTGTGCCCCGGCTTGAAAATAAAGCTCTGCATGAGTGACACTGGAGATGGAGCCTGGATGAGCAAGATGAAGCTCCTGGGTGTGTCTTCTGGCCGGTCACAAGGCTTGAGTTTGTGGAGCCAAGTGATTCCAGACAGCTTCATCTGAACTCTATCTCCGGGAGGAGAAAAGCTAAAGCATGAGCCAGTGTCTCCTCCCAGCCTGAATTTCCTGCCTGGAAAGCCAGTTGTCTTGTCCCAGATCGGAGTCCCAGTGCAACTGGGTAATTGTGCTATGGATAATCAGGGAGACAGGGTGTGAGTATCGGATTTGGGCTAGCCCAGCCAAAGCAACTACTGAGTAACTGGAAGCTTGGATGACTGGTTTTAGACGGGTGATCAAATCTGTTTCAGGGACGAGCAAATGCAAAGTTCGCTAAAGACGTTCTGACGTTCAGAAACACACCAAGAGCAAGACTTGCTGTCAGGATGGCGGGGCAGCATTAAATCCCATCCTGACCTTTCTGAAACACAAGCCTGCAGACACATAATTGTTCCTGAGCTATAACACTCTTTAAGTCTGTCATAAAATCTTCTGAAAGGTTGAATCCATATTAGTTAAAGTGGAATCATAAAAATACCAGGGTAAAATAAATATTATTATGATATTTATGCCCACTTCCAAATATAATAAATTCCAAATATAATAACTTTAAAATTCATGCCCAAATGTATTTTTTTTCTTTTCTGTAAAAAAAAATGCACCACAAGTGTTTGAAATTTCTTTTATCTATTCACATTTTTTGGTTATACTGGGAAGACTGGTGCAGAAGGGACTGCAGTGACATTCTTACAGGCTTTGGCCATGAGACCTCGTAGCAATCTGCAACATCACCCTGACTTGAGACAGCTGCAAAGCCTGAGCTGATGTGATGTGATGTGGAGCAAACCTTGACATCTTCAAACAGCCAACCAGAAACCCTAATGTGGAAATGGAAACAAAATCCGACCTGACGACTGAACCATTTGACTGGGGATATTGAACCATGTTTTTCTGAAGGGCTTCAGAAACACTTAATTGGGCGCCTTCTTTTTTTAAGGGATTTTGTGGACTAGAATAGAGCTCTGCTACATGATTTCTGGACTGAACTTACGCTCAGCTGAAGCAAATGAAACTCTACCTGGCTTCTGTGGGATTATAGTTCTGATTTTAGTTTCCAGCATGGTCTGCTCTGGGGTTGTCTGAGTTTTTACTCATCTGTAATATTGGTGAAAGTTAATTCCTGCCAAAAAGTTTGCTGAATGACATTTATTCCTGTAATAAGGACTGTAAGAAGGATAGAAATAGGACTAGCAGGGTACAGAAAAAGCATAGCATGTCTTATGGTCCATAGGATTATTTCTCTGCATGGCGTTGCAGGGAAAACTCTTCAAGTCCCCCACAAACTGTCCAAGACATACAACTTTTGGTTTTTTTTCTTTTTGTGGTCCATGACTGTCAGCAGCAGGAACCGAAACCGAGATGCTCAATATAAAATCATAGAATCATAGAATGGTTTGGGTTGGAAGTGACCTTAAAGATCATCTAGTTCCAACCCCCCTGCCATGGGCAG
>JAOXNO010000001.1:208047518-208074678 GCA_028565335.1 Limnodromus scolopaceus
GTTATAAGGTCTCCCCGGAGCCTTCTCTTCTCCAGGCTATACATTTAGGAGAGCTGCCAGCTCTGCCGAGATGCCGCAGAAAGGTGCAGCCCTTGGTGGAGGGATCACAGACGCAGACGGTGTTCTTGCTGCTGCTGGCATTGTTCAAAGGATGAACTTGACTTGGGTCCAGCTTTAGTTCATGCATGGCTTGAGCAGAGCGTGGAGGTGTGCCGCCGCCTTCGCCAGCAGCGGGACCCTGCTGTGCATCTCGGTTCAGCTCGGGTTGCTTCCTACTCCAGCATAGCTGCTAAATGACTTCATTTACATCATTGTCCTGTAAAACGGATGATTCCAGCATATGTTATCTTGCATTTTACTTTCCCCCTGTAGCTTTTTAAATGTTCTAATGATTTTTTAAAAATGCTTACTTTCGAAAAAAGTTAATTAAATAAAAGCAGTATCTCTCAGCACTATATATTCCTGGGAGCATTTGATTACCGAGATGATAGATTTCCTGACAGATATTGGCATCCAAAAGTTAAAGATCACTGTTTTTTTATGCCTTTCCTCTCTTAATGTAAATCATATGGGGCAAGCTGGCATTTATCTACAGGCTCTCATGGGACTGGAGCAGAGCTACCAATTCTTGATACAAACCGCCAAAAAATGGTCTCAGATTAGCTTCTGTTTTGAATTTCTCTCTCTAAAAGCACACAGGAGAACGCTCCCTAAGCTGCCGGCTCTAGGAGAAGGTGCGTTAGCTCTCTGAACCCTAAGGCAGTTACAGATTTATTTCAGCTCCCGGGCTGTAGCTCCCCCACACCCCCACCGGCGCTCCCCGTCCCTTTGCAAAGCTGATCAGCATTTTCTTGACACAAAGCTGTATCTGTGCCCTAGAAAATATCCCATACAGGTGTGTGTGTAAATAAATTCAAAGTCCTGGCAGCAACATGCAACAAGAGCATGGAAGAACAGAATATTGTTTGCATGTATGTTTAGTGGTTTTTTTAATATTTTTTATATTCCCGATGTTGGGCCTCACTCCAAGAGGTAAACACGTGGTAACTATGGTGGATGGTTATAAGTACCCCATATTAGATATAAATTCTGGAGCCATGAAATAGACTG
Organism: Limnodromus scolopaceus; assembly: GCA_028565335.1. Taxonomy (NCBI): domain Eukaryota; kingdom Metazoa; phylum Chordata; class Aves; order Charadriiformes; family Scolopacidae; genus Limnodromus; species Limnodromus scolopaceus. Next base: position 208,048,629 of record JAOXNO010000001.1, read on the forward strand.
GAGAATTCATCCACTGTTGCAGAGTTTGGCTGCTATAGGGAGACCTCCTGCAGGAACTCTTGGAAACCCCATATGCCGTAATTGCCTGCGAGGGCAGATGCTCCTTCTGGCTGGTTGCTGGCTCAGACATGAACTGGAACACGCTGCCTGCTGGAAGTGGAACCACTGACACGTCTTTCATAGTTCATAACTGTGTATTTTGGCAAAAAATAATCAGCCAGGATTTTGTTGATTGTTGACTGTGATGGTTGTGCAAGCCCTAATAAGCTACCGGAAAGATGCGTTCTAAGCACAGGAAAGCTTTGCTGAGCACTGTTAAAATTAGATAAAGTTAACAAGGTAGCTAATGTGATTACTGTTTTATTAATAAACATTTAAATAATGCTGTAAGTTTGCACAATGAGAGAGACATTGCCCTGAAGCGATTACGGTCTAAATAGTCCCTGTTAATTATAATCTAAATAAATTAGCATTAATTATACACAAAATTGGAAGATTGCTTTTGGTGTGATCTACGATTCTCATGGTTACTACCCGTGTGAGCAAAGTTACCAAGTGAAGTTTTAATCTGCTTTTGCAACGTTGGCTTGTGAAATCTCTTTTTCTGACCAACTTGAAGAGAATAAGATAATATTTCCTCCTGTGAAGAGGAACACAGAGAGTTGGAACACAGTTCCAACTGCCAGCCTCCTAGATACAGGGGTCTGATGAAAAGCTTAGGCTTTGGTCAGTGGTTTTAATTCAAGCCTGAAGTCATTATTTCCAGAACCTCCTACGAGGAGGTAGGAGCATGGTGAACGTGCTCCACAGCATTTGTACTGTGTCACCCCGGGGCTGGCAGTTCTGCTTCTCATGGCGACCTGCACGGTTCAGGAATAATGAGGTGTTGCTAAAATACTTATTTTGCATGAGCAGGCAGCTTTTGGATATAAAGTGTACAAATAATTTTAGACAGATTAGGGTTTTGGTTAGCTTCTAAAGGGACGATTGTATGTAATCAAGAGTAAGAAAATCTCAGATCCAAGAGTGCTAGTTTTTAATAAATCTATCACAACACACAGCAAGTATTCTTTTTGCCTCTTGCATTATACAGTCCCATTTATTTCATAACACAAAGCTAAATGACTTGGTTTTCAGATGGATTGCTAACGCGTACTTTGTTCAAGTTTGGAAACCATATATTATTTTGCTAATGCTTATTGAACCTTAATACACTGGAACAGAGGATGTTCCAGATTTATTACAATTACTCTTACTTGAGCTGTTTGTACCCTCCTAACGTCCTTGATTTTGCTGCTCTTCACAATTAATCTGTGACCCATTTCCCTAAGGAAAACAATTGAAACATTTCATAGCATCTTATGACATTGTTTTATGTTCTTTCAAAATATTGGAGTCAGCTAATGGTGAAAAATTTGAAGAAAAAAAATGTAAAATATAAACAAACTAAGGTTCCTTATCCAATTTTGCAGCTGCGCTCATTTGATAAATGCATACAGTTTGTAGTTTCTGCTGAAAATTGTCAACCCTCTTTTTGAGAAGTTGCAGAAGCTTAGCTCCTTTGGAACAGGCAGAGTTTGGTCTTGATGATTCCAGCAAATAAATAATATATTGATTTGCATGGTTTATATGGTTGCCTGTAAGTAATAACGATGGAAAACATTTATGTCAGGTATTCAAAGAAAGCAAAGATGAAATGAAAATTTTTATGCATCCTCGTAAAACCAATTTTCCTTTCCTGAAAGAAACATTTAGGGAGTTGCTTGGATTTTCTGTGGGCTCTGAGGCAAGATGCAAGACCTGGGTTCAGTTCCTTGCTGCCCTGCGTAGTTGTGGCTGGGTTGCCTTGCTATTCCTTCCTCCCTTCCAGATTACAGATGGGGGAAATGCAACACCCTTCAGTGACAAGAAACGAGCCAGAGGAACGCGTGGTTCTCTGTGACTGCAAATGCGTTAGAGCAGCTAAAATTTTAGAGGGGACATGCATGGAGTCCTGTCTGCTCAGCCCCATGTAGCGCTGAGCCGCTGGGCCTGATCCAGCGTTTAAACACATTCTTTGCTGGAGCACAAGAGTAATGCCATTGGTTCCAGTGAAGTTAAAAGCACGTGTCTAAGTAGTTGCCTGGGTTGGGGCCAGCATTCAGTCTTTTGTTGGACAGAGCCCTAAATAAACAATCTAGTGTCAGAGGAGAAAACATTTGCACATGTGGATGTGATTTGGCTGTTTCTGTGGCACTGGCTTGTTGTTTTCTAAGTTGTGCTGGCAATGGTTGGTCTATTTAAAATGCTAACAATTTCTTGCCTGTTGTGTTAAAATTGACTGCACTCCTGGTGCACAGGCTAAAAAAGGATGGATCTAAATCACTCCCAGTGCCTGTGATGCTCAGCGCCGACAGCTACAAGACACTGTACCCTGTTTGAATTCACTCTGCTTTCCTGTTCGTGCTCTTGCAAAGTGCCCAGAAATTTTCTGAGATCCGAGTTAGTGGCAGTCATCATGTTTCATTCAAAGGCTAACTCTTCAAGCACACTTTTGCAGGGCAGAGCGTTGTAAACAGAGATGTCATTTATAATATTTATTGACTTAATGCAGAATCTACAATAATGTATTAGATTTCCAGCAGGAAAATTGAAAAAACAAATATAGCCCTTTGCTATGTCTTCTAGTAAAGATATTATTTGAAAAAATACTATGTGTTTTATGAGGGTTTTCTGTAAGCAATATAAGATTGAAAAACTGTGTAAATGAAGGAAAGGTAACAAAAAAAAAAGCATTTGAATTTAAAAGATTTGCAAATATGGCACCTACACAAGTATGAAACCCTTTCAAAAGTATGTCACTTAGGAGAATGTCGTGAATTAGAAATGTGAAAACAAACCAGGTAATTGAGTTGGTGCTGTAAGGAGATTTATTCCTGCAGCTACTCCAGATGAGAGCCCGTCACCGTCTGCAGGCCTTTTTGGCAGGGCACTGATTTCCTTCCTTATCTCTATGTCCTGACGCTGAGAGCTACAGAGCACCTTGAATGCCTTCTCTAGTCAACTAGAGATTATGATAAGCATCATGTTGTAGATTTAGCCTATTAAGACTTTCACAGACTTCCATGAGAGTGGCTGGCTATAAGATTAAACCCAGAAATTTTTGCATGACAAAATACTGAGGTGAAAATCTTATGTATGAGCCACCTGATATTTATCTGAATTCAGGCTACCCTTTTGTATGTGCATGCTCATCTTTACATTTAAGTGTAATTAAGTGTAATAAAATTATAGTACACATCTCAGTGACTGTATTTTATTTTTTTTTTTCCCCTCTTTAGTCTGCAGCTTCCAATGGATCAGAAGGATCCGGACAATGTGGTGAACACAATAAGGAGAACCAGACTTTTGAAAATTATGTGGTAGACATGAAGACAAAGGTATGGCCCACTCTTTTGAGATGAAGAATGAAATCCTTATTTAGTCAAGTTTTGCTGGAGGGGAAATGTGTATAATATATTGAATTTGAGCTCCTGCAGTCATTTTTTTGCTGCTTAATGACTGCGTGCACATTACCAGATTTGAATGAGGTTTATGGCTGCAATTTATTGCTATACGTTACTAGCCTTGTGCACTTTATGCTGTCCTAGGCAGGATTTACTTTTTATTTTTATGTAAAAATGTTGTTAATATTGGTGATGGCTCTACAGGATTGCTGATCTCAAGATGTTTTCATTTCGGTGTATTTTCGAGGTGTTGCAGAGTTAGTAAATTTTATTCAAGGTGTTTTTCAGTCTGTCAGTGTGCATTGTAGTTTATTTTTGGAGTCGGTATGGAAGAACATGAATGTCAGCGAAGTGATGGTTTTTGTATGGGCAGTCTAATGATACCTACCCTAAAACTATACTGAATAATACACGAAGCAATATGACTTTATGGATGTGGTAAGGGGGTATGTTACACTTCTCTTTGTAACAGTCTTGCTGCTTGCAATGGTGAAGTTATAAGTGTTTCATTATAATATCTCCATTATTATCATAGGTTCACAACTTGGCTGGAACAATTCTCTTGAGCTTAGGTATTATTATGTAGACTTTCAGCCTTGAAGTCATTGTGTATTTTTTCTTTTCTAAGTGAAAGAAAATTATTACGTTTTCTTTTAAAGTTCGCAAGCTGGAAACATGATGAAAAGAAAACAGGCATTAACTGAGTTGGCATGCTTATGTGATACCTCGTAGACTTCAGTGAAGGTTATTTCTAACAGTGGAAACTTGCAGATTATTGCTCTTGTCTAAGGCTTTTCCATGGGCTTTGTTTACATTTCTAGATTCGATTTCTCTGTTTGTTAACTTTTCAAGACCAAAAGAACTAATTGCTTGGCATGACTTTCTGAGGTGGTTTTTTCTTTCTGTTTTGCTGTGTTCCCAGCTGATCATAAAAACTTTTGTGCCATATAGGACTGTGATGCTATTTGACGGTTGAAATGCAGAATGTGTACTCATTGAAATTTGTCTCTATATTTATGGAAAAAATTATTTTCCCAAAGCAAGGAATTATGAAAAGCTTGATATATACCCTGAATATATTGTGTTCATGAGGATGTTGTAGAAATCATGGGATATAGTGGATCTCAGGCCAATTTCACATCATTTCCAGTATACATGCCCAATTGAACAATGCACCATCTTCCCAACTTAGAATGAACTCCTGGACTCAGTGTTTCTCCATCAGCAATTCTATGCCCTACATTTCCCTGCTGTTTGTAGCTCTCCAGCACGAAGTGTACATGCGAGTAAACTCCCCAAATTGGTAATTCCATTGCCAAATTCTAAGACATTCAGAGCTGTGAGTGGTATTTTCTCCAGTTCCCAGTGCCATAGGATAGCAGATAGCAGATGTGTTGGTTTCATTTCCTGGAACTTGTGGTTTAGTGTGCCAGTTCATTTGAAAGAGTCATTTTGTCTGATTTCTTTTTCAAGTGACTGTGCTTGAGTATCAGTGGCACGCTGCTAGGACCCTGACACATAGCTATTTAGGGCTGGCTACATGTTTAAACATATGCACCAGAGCTTTTCAGTTGCTGATGATCAATTGGTTGTTAGATTTACTTCCCCAGGCAGAACGCTCAAGAATTAAAATGAACTCTTCATTCATCGTGGATCTTGAAAGCTGAGAGCCACTTCAGGACGTATTGCCCTTGAGTACCGTGTGTTTCTATCACAGAGCATCCCAGCCCACATAAAGCCAGTGGAGGATTTGTAACTGAAGCACTTCTGTTTCTTTCTGAATAAGGGATTTGTGGGAAGCAATTATGGATTTGTATGGGAAATAATAGACACATAACACATTAGGTATACGTTTTAAATTAATGAAGGCTGCAGAGCTTTCAAAAGGCTAGCTTATCCATGGCCCTTCAAAGCTGCAGGATGGCTCAAGGACCTTTCCCTGTCCTCTGCTCCACATCCTCTGATTATGAATGTGTGTTTCCTACAGGCCTACAAGTCACACTCTGTTCCCAGCTTGTCTGGCTGTCTTCTCACAGGCTGCTCAGCTTGTGGGAATTAGACTGCTAGAGAGGTTGCACGGTCTCTTTGAAGATTTTCAAGACCAGACTGGCTAACAGCCTGAATAACCTGATCAGACCTCACTGCTGAGCCTACTTTGAGCAGAAGGTTGGAATGAAGACTTTGTCAGGTCCTTTCCGTTGTCACTTATCCAGTGATTACATTGACAGGGAGGCAACTACCCTCCTGTCCCAGTGGAAGCAAGTGACTTTACACACCACCAGGTGCAGCAGCCAAAGGCCAGCTATTACAATAAGGCTCTCAGCAAACAGGGCCTGCAAAGTGCTCGTTGTCTGTTTAAATAATAAAAATAGCTTTCTTCTCTCTTTTGAGTGCTGGGGTGGTGTTTGGCTAAAGCGGTGTGAGCACTGAATACAAGGGTGGCAAACGGGGCATGTGCTTGGGTCAGGAAGGGAGGGGATCCCCTCCACCCCCATGAAGCAGAAAACAACCTTTTTCTGTGGCTATTGAGCCTGGGGCCACCATGGCCACTCCGTAGGTGCGGAGTCCCTGTGATGAAGGAGTGGAGCTGCCTGGCCAGCCTTCACTTCTCCTCGCACCCATTTTACATCTACCTGCAGGGCTTAGAGTGGCAAGGTCTCTGCTACCCTATGGAACAGAAAATTGTCTTTTTTTTTTTTTTTTTTTGAGAAAACTACCAGACAGGGAAATTGGTCAGGGCTCCAGCATTGATTGTGCTAAATAGCAATGAAATTTGCCATGCACGGGAGAAGGGAATGATGCTTGTTATAACTTCTGCCTGAGACTCTCATGGGCCTGAGGCCAGTTGCAGAACTGCTGCTGCTAGAGCTGCTGCAGTCAGGAGGGGCAGAATTGCTAATTTGTTGATCTTTAAATTAACACCAGCACTCATGGGCTTCTGGTACCGTCTGGGAACTGCATTAAAATTCTTTGCAACTAAGGCATACAGAACTTCACACCTTCTGAAATTTGTATTAACCTCTCTTCCTGGCTGAAGCAGGATTTATTCTGACATTTCATATGTAATATAGCTCCTAACTACATAACCAGGATCTGCAAGATAAGTAGTTTGTCTTTTTTTTTGTATGTGTAGCACAAACCAGTCCTAATAAAGAGGCTGTCTTATGAGATTTTCCCTTCTAGCCTATAATTACTCATATAACTTGTATCCTGGTGCTAACCTACTAACCAGTTGTGGTGCAGAGCAACTTAGCTGGAACTGGGCTGAAGTGGTATAAATGAACTCTGACTCTAAAGATCTAAGTTCATGGCTACATCAATTGCCCTGTTGGAAGAGATGTAATCAGGACAGTATTTACTTGTAGCTTGTTTGGGTGCAATAATAGGACCTGAAAAGAAGAAAGAGAATATTACCCCATGTGAAAGACTGGCAGTGTAATGCTATCAACAAATGCTCCATAATACACAACTTAAGATACATTAGGAGTAAATAAATCTTTCTCCACATTTGTAAGAGGATCTGTGTGTTGATGTGTTCCCTGTGTAGGTGCATAGAGCTCTAAATAGTCACTGGCTAAATTTTGCAAGATGCTGACGTTACTAATGCTGTGTTAGCAGTATGGTAGATGTCTCTTTTCTTAGTGTCTACTCCAAAGAGTACTTGGAGTACTCTTTGTTTTCTGAATTTCTACTATTTGAATTAGAGATAATAATAAAGCCTGTTTTGCTTTTTTTAAAAGAATCACTTTTTCTTTACAGCTTTTGCCTTAAAATAAGTTTCAAAAGAGTTTAAGAAATGTTTAAAAAGCTGTGTCATGAAAGATTAAAAAAACCACATAGAATCCTTCCTATTGGTTTTACAGAAGCTTGTTTTTACAAATATTAAGTTCAGCTGGATGTTACAGCCTCTGGTTCTAAATATAACCGCCTAATTAAACCCTATGCTTTGGTTATCCAAGTGAAAGTACCTGGATGCAGTGAAGATTTTAATGCCAGAAAAAGGCATTAAATTGTCCACTCTACTGCATTATATAGCCCATCACATTTCACCCACTCACCTCATATTGTTTGTTTTTGTATGATTTAAAAATAGGCACCTTGGTAAAACAAGAGGAGAAGGAAGCAGTCACCTGAGTAAGTGGTTTTCACATGGTGGTCCGCAGAGCCAGTGGGAAATAGTTGTTATTCTTCCTGTATTAAGACTTCCTGAGAGTCAGAGCTCATCGCAGAGGTTATTTTTGACCATCTAAATCAACTACGAGCAACTATAAACCATCTCTTTTCACCCCAGATGGCTGCTTCTCAATTTGTTTAGTTTTTGGGTCAAATCTTTCTATAGTAGATTTCAATCATGATCATATGTACAGATAACACGAAGGCTGGAAGAGCAGAGGAAAAAATAGAACTACGCAGCAATATGACCTGCAGAAATTAGAGCAGAAGGAGATGGTGTTAATGAAGGGTAAAGCAGTGCCAAGGATTTGAAAATCTTAAGCTTGGGGAGAAAAAATGAATGGAAAAAGTATCTAGTTGGAGGAAGAAAATGGAGCAGCTTAGCCTGTTTTTTGGGTTTGGGAAGGATAGTTAATGAAAATGAGGAACTGTGTCTTTGGAGGAAACACTGGAGACCCATTGACAGTCACCTGTTCCTATACTGCAGCCCTGACTTCGTTGAGTCATCAATAGATGTGTGTTATAAACTATGACCTGGAGCCCTGGCAACCAAAATGAGCCTGTGGAACGGATGGAGCTGGGGTCTGTGTCCCCAGAAGTGTGGGTCTCTTCTGACTGGAGCAACAGGAAATTCTGAGGGTTAAATGTAGGTGGCAGTATTCCTGAGACCCTGCTGCTCAAGGTTGCACTGAGCCTGGGTAGCACATGGGCAAATGCTCATTGGTGCATCTTGTAGAAGGAGGTGGCACTCAAAAATTGTAGGAGAGCTTTTAGGTACACTGATGGAGCCTGATTTTCCCAGACAAACACATGAGTCATGTTCACATAAACAGCCTCAAAGGGTTCAAACTCTCTGTTTATTACATGAACTGTAACTAGGATCATGAATTCACTGGGACCAGCTCACAGTAGCAGAGTTACTTGCAAGTAGAAGCATTTACAGATCATGCACTTAAATTTCAGAAAACATCCTCATGTGCCAGTTTTGAGTATGACATGAAATTTTACAGCCAAGTCATTAGGTAATTATGTGTATGGAAATATTTCACACCTTACTAGATCAGCTTGAATCTACCAATTGGAAGAGAACAAACTGCTGGATGCTTTACATCTAAGTGTTAAAATATCTCTTGGTTTTAGAGTTGACTGAATTCCCTTTACCCTTTCATGCCTAAAGCACAAGCGTGGCTTAGGTTAGACCGTCCTAATGGGTTAATTTGTTTTCAAGTAGATGGTTAATTGGTTCCTACTTCAAGGATGCTTGAAGAGTTCTCTGTTTCATATAATCTGTAGTTTAACAAAGTTGTCTGACTGTGTGGCTACTGGACTAAACCTCAGTAGGGAGAAAACATGCAGGTTCCAGTGCAGCCTGTAAACACAAATCAAGTTTGTTTTGTGCACATGTGGTTGCTCAGAGTGAGTTAAAGTTTTAGACGCAGTCGTAAATGCTCTGGAGACTTTCTCTTTAAGATGTTACATCCACCAAGACCTTAATAGTTGGGGGAGGGTTGGTTGCTCTCTGACCACATATCTGATTCACTATGGATTTTGTAACTTTGGTAGCAGTGACCTCATTTTGGCAAAATAATGTGTGTCATTTACTGAGCCTCTTGCTGCTTTAGCAATCACAAGAATATTAGGGTTATAACCTGAGTAATTTATGGAAGAGAGATGACTTTTAAATATCCTTTTATTTTCTTGGAAAGGCTTATTTTATTGAAAACATATTTTAGCTCTGAGTGAGAATGAGAGATCCTCAGCAAAGCACCCAGGGGGAATTGTGCTGTCCAGTGTGTTGAAAAGGTGAATTGTAATGTATGGGTGTCTAGACGTTTCCTCTTGTTGCTGTCAACAGTCCAGTTGGCTGTATTTTTTTTTTCCAGTGAATAGGAGCATTGATTTTCCTCTCTCTTTGGCCAGAGCTTTCATTTTACATATCTTTCCCCTTCTGTGTCTCTTTCTCTCTCCCTCCCTCTTTCTTCTCTCTCTCTTCCTCTATCTGTAAGAGAGAGAAGACTTTAAGAGCTGACAGCGAGCTTTCTAACTCAGAATGATTCATGTAAGACACCTGAAAGGCAAGCTCTGCACCAGCATCACTGCAAGAAAGGTAGGGCTTTGGGGGCTAAACCGTCTAAAACTCTGAGCGAAACATACAGACCATGAGATAAATTGATGAAGTCTGTGGATCTGTCAAAGACGCAGAAAAAAGTTTGGGAGAGAACTTAAGGAGTTTTTAAGCTCTGCTCTTTGGGGTGCTTTCTTTTAATTAAAACTTTGATGTATTTTTCATAAGTGGGGAAAAAAAAAAGGGTGCCCCTCTCTAGCTTTGAATAATGTATATAATGTGGTTCTTTTTCCCGTGAGTGGTAAACTATAATTATACCACTGTTGAGCCTCACAGACAGACCTGCGTGCATTTGTAAATATGCAATTCCTTTTTTTTTTTTTTACCCCTGGCTGATTATTTTCTGTTATACTTTCTGAAAGTTCGCCTCACCCAGCTGTTATTTATATTCGCTTCCTGAATCCGAATCTGACCTAGTAATTCTGAGTGATTGTAGATGTGACGCACGAGCTCTCGCACACACCTTAATGTTTCAATCATGCACTTCAAGCGATCTGCGTTTGTGGGAACCGTGCTCTTAATAAAAACCCGTACAACCCAAAGCAGCGGTTTTGGCAGAGGAGTGACGGTGCCGTGATAGATGGGCCCGATAGTTGTGTGTGTTGTGCTTGCTCGGAGTTAGTAGAAAAGAGGAGGGAGAGAGCGAGCGAGCGAGAGGGGGGAGAAAAAAAAAAAGACAGGGAAGGAGAGAGCGAGAGGGAGAGAGATTGAGAGAGAGAGAGAGAGAGAGAGAGAGACTTGGCAAAGGAAATCTTATGGGTATACTGAAACAGCAGATCAGAATTGTGAAACCAGAGCCAGGGCTGAAATGTGATGCTTTTGCTCTTTTGTGCTTGTTGTGGTTCTCATCTTCCCATTTAGAAGGCTGCATACCATTCAACAGAATATTTTGATCACAGATTGAACAATGCAGCAATCAAGCCTGATAAGCCACCTGGAAGTTTTGCTTGAGACGATTTCTAGTGGGTTTTCTGATCCCTGTGAGCATCATGACTGCCTTTAGCATTGTGGAGGAGGACTCGAGTTTCTTATGAGGGCCCCACTTGGAAAAGCAGGCTGTGCAGATTCAAGCCTCCGGTTCTGTTCATGCTGTTCAAAAGCCTTTCCTCACCCTTGCTGATTTGTTTTTATGATTTACATACACTCCTGTGGAGATTTACAGAATGGATTGTCTGTGCATTGTCACGACCAAGGTAGGACTGGAAACATTGCTGTTATGTGTACATTTTTCTCTGCTATTTTTCTGTTCCTGTAATTAAATAGATTGAGCATGTACTGTGTCAGGTTGCAAGATAAAGTGATAAATAAGCTTTGCTTCAATGAGCATTTTGTTCTCTTTTTCTGTACATTATGCAGTTTGTTTCTATATCACTTTCTAAATGATATGTAATTTACTTATTTTTACTAGCAAAAGGAAAATGATTTCATATCTTATCTAAGCCTATGCTTGTGTCTATTAATATCTCTAGCTACTAGAGCACTCTCAGAATAATGGTGTAATGCACACATTTTTCAGCTTATTAGTATATTCTGTAAACTAAAGAATTTTTTTTAAAAAAAGGGGGGGCCATTATATGGGTCCTAGGACTTTAAAGAGGCCAATCAGATGTAGTTTAGATAGTCATGATGTCTCTGATTGGAGAGATGCAAGTTTCTTGTGGCTTTTTGGGGGAAAAACATAGCTTACTTTGCATCTCTAGGCCTGAAAAATAAAAATGCCTTGGTCCCAATTCAGCACTCTTATACTGATGTTAGATCTAACCTGACTGTTTGGGAATGGTCCTTCTAAATAATTTCTTCCAAGTGTGCATGTAAATAATTTTTTATCCACAGCAACAGCCTCAGGGTAGGGACTTTGGGGTTAAGGACACTTCCTGAATTAAAGACCTGGGGTAGGAATAAGCTGAATGATTCTTGGAGATGTCCTCAAACTTAGCAAACTAACTTAATATTAAATGACAGGGAGATAATCAGTGAACTCCCTTTCTCTTGCTACAGGGCAGGCAGCTCACCGCATGTTTGTAACTGCATTTGCACATGGTGATAGTATTTACAAGGAGCAGTTACTGGAGGAAGTCCAGACACTGGGATTTAGCACAGGTGCTCCCTCCTCTGGGTTATTTTTGGTGATTTTCATCATTTGCATAGGACTTGCAAAATGCCTGGGTTAGCCCGAACACCTGAAGTCTGCGTAAACAATAAGGCAAATCAGTGGTTTGCACTGCTGTCCTTGTTGCTGTCATTTTTTTGTGTGATGGCCATGCAAAATGAGGACCCCCATCCGTGACATAGAGAAGGGCAGGAGGAGACACCCTGGGCACCCACAGGCAGCAGTGAGGAGTGGCGGGTGGCTGCCGCAGAGACTAGGGAACACGGCAGAGATGCAGAAACAGATGCGAGCTGTCATTCCCATCTTGCTGGTGAAGAAACCCATATGGGGAAAGAACAGGAGGAAAATGAGGCCACAGAAGGAACTCTGTGGCCTCATTCCCCTCCTGTTCTTTCCAGGTCCTTCCGGGTCCCACAAGCCATGCTGGATCTGAGACTATGTCCTCAACCTCCCCTGGAACAGAGTAGAGGTGCCCATGGGTGCCCATTGATGCAATACTGATGAAAAGTTCTCAGCAGTGGTGGTGTAGCACCACTGAACAAAGCCTGGATGTAGGATCATGCTAAACATCCAATTTCTACTCCTTGATGTTGCTTTCCAATAGAAAATAAGCGGGAAGGCTGAAAAGACAGCTGTGGTTAGCTCCAGTTTGTGGTGTCTGGTGGTGTGGTGTGGACCTGCAATCACAACCATCCTTGGCCTTGAGAGTTTGGCAAGGAGGTGTGTAGTAACTTAATTCGGGACAAGGAAATGAGGGAAATCTATTTCTAAGATAGTATAATTGGGAGAAAAACATGGCCCAGTGTCTTTTTTCATATATCAGGAGACAGCACTTTATTTACTTTATGCATTGGTGATGAATGTTTCCACTGAACATTTTCCCAGGGCCTTCTGGGCAATAACAAATGTAGACTCACCATCATCTCACTACTGCTGCTGCTCTGAGCAGGGCTCCCAACTCCATCTACACACAATATTTTTCCTCTCATCTCTTCTGTTTCTTGGATCCGCCGCTAAATGGCTGAAATTGTCTGAAAGTCAAGCATATGAGCCTCAAATATTCAGCTCCAGATATTCAGTCTTCACTGCCAACTTTGATGTTGGAATGAGACAGGATTGCGATTTTTAAGTGACCTGCGATTTGGATGCATGTGAGAACACCATATTAACATATGTAATTGGGCTGAATAATGGCAGAAATGTAGTTTCAGAACACTTTCATATTGCAAAGGTTTGAAGCCAAATAAATTACAGTTGATTTCCTCATCTTGTTTTGGTGCCATATCTAAATAGCAGCACCAGTGATGTGATATTGTATTGATCCATAATCTGCTCTTACTTGCTTTATTGTGCATTGGAGTAACTTCACTTCCTTTAAATCCACAAATTTTTTATGGCATCTGTTGATGCCAATTTTCACCAGTATAATAGGAGCAGGCCTTTTCCAGAACATCCGAGTTTTTTTAAAAATTCATTTCAATAAGTATAAATTCTACAGAGCAACCGTATGGTCATTTTTGGCCTCAGGTGTGGTAATTATCCTTATTTGAATATCCATTTGTCTGATTTGTGCAAATAATTGCCATTCTCATTCTTGGAAAAGTGGATCTTAATGTCAAGAAGGAGTAAATACATCAGTTTTATTCTTCAGAACTTATAAATAATAAAAAGGGAGTAAAAGATGAATGCTATTTAAACTGCATAAGATGAACACTGTTTAAAAAGTTGACATTTTTAACACATGGTCATTAAATTTAGTCTGGAATTTGCAGTATTTCCAATCTATAGAAAATGACATAAATGTTGTGGACTGAATATGCCCTTGCAGATTATATACAATGGTTCTAAACACCCTGATTTGCACTCTATATAGTGAGAGATGCCATCTACTAAAATTAATTGTTGACATACCTTGCCAAATCTTAAATCTTACTGACATTATTTTTCAGCCAAAATATAAGATACGTTTAAGATAGATTTAATATATTAATTTGTATAAATTCTTCTTCTCCTTTCTTATTTTCTTCATGTTTCCTTGTATTTCTGAACCCAGGACTTAGGGAATGCTGAATCAGTCAAGGAGGACTTCTTATGGTCTCCTAGTTTATTTTAGTTGATCACGTTCCCAGGATATCACTACTCCTATCGCTGCACTTTATCAGGGAGTGTAGCAATAGGAGGAAGGGTAACGGTTTTAAACTGAAAGAGGGGAGATTTAGATTAGATATCAGGAAGAAATTGTGTACTGTGAGGGTGGTAAGGCACTAGAACAGGTTACCCAGAGAAATTGTGGATGCAAGGCCAGGCTGGATGGGGCGTTGAGCAACGTGATTTAGTGGGAGGTGTCCCTGCCCATGGCAGGGGGGTTGGAACTAGATGATCTTTAAGGTCCCTCCCAACCTGAATCATTCTATGATGCTATGATAGCTTATTTCTTTTACTGTCACATAAAGCACATTAATTTGTGGCATTATTTTATCATTAGGAAGAATTCAGTATAAATAAAAGCATAGGTCAAGATGCCATCCCAGCGGGATCACCAGGAGTTTTTGAAAAGCAAGAACATTCCCACTGTGCTTCCTAACAGTCAGAAGGCAACATGCAGTCCTCTCCCCTAGCTATCAGCTCTCCTTCCATCCTTCTCCCTTTTACAGAATTATGAATACATCAGAAGTTGCCGCTGGTAAAAAAGAAAATAGATATCTCTGCATTGCCCGCTAATATTTGCCGTAACAGGGGCTGCTTCACTGACAGCCCCGGTTCCTGATGTCAGGTGGGTTAGATAAAATGACCAGCTTTCACTGGCAAAAAACCACAAAAGCTATTTTGCCCTTGTTGCTGTAAGGGAGAACGTAGAGGTGGAAACTCTAAAGGTTTAAAACCCAGAAGGCCAATGAAGGGAAATCAAAATGCATTTTTCTTTTTAAAATCTCATGTTTTCAAGGTGTCAGATTCAGGCTTTTTTGATACTTGCAGCGGGCAATCACAGCATCCAAAAAACAAAGAATTTGATAATACTACAGGTGGCCATTCAGTCCTCTGTCACAAGCAGGACTAGCTAAAGACCTTCACCTAGGATAGAGAGTTTAAAACTTCCTGGGCAATCTATTCCAATGTTTTATTATCCTTAACTGTAGCAATGGCCATAAGAACTGTCAATGTTGGTTGCCACTAGTGTCACCTCTTCTTTTGTTTGGGAGCTGTATTTCGAGGTTTGCTTAAAATCCCAGATTTTATTGCCTGAAAGCTTATGTGTTTTGAGAAGAACTTGCAAAGATCTACACAAAGACCGGACACTAAATAAAATAATCCCAATTTATTCACAAAACCTAAACCACTTGCTGTTTGTTGCCTGAATTCCAAGTTGACAGCCCTGAGCACTGGCAGCAGTAGGTTTCCTGTGACTCAGAACTGCATCCTCGAGCTCATAAACCAGAGAATTGGCCACCTTTGACCCCGGGATAATGCCCAGCTTGAATTTGGTTTTGTTAGCTACAAAAATAAATTTCCATCATCAAAACGTTGAAAAATCTTCAACAATTACTCCTCCTTAGGGATTCTTGTTGCCAGCTTCCACTTAACTCTGTAATGGTTTAAGCCGAATCACTCACTACACAAGTTCCGTGTTTTATTCAAGTGTCACTGACCTCTCTGGGACCAGACAATTAAATGAAAAAGTGATTATTCATGCGAATGGAAAAAAGAGCTTGTATATTTGTTTGGGTTTTTTTTTTTTAGAGTTAACAAAAGACTTTTCACTACTGAAGAAGTTTAGGGTTTTTTTTTTTATTTTTTTTTAAAATTCTGTCTAGTTAGTCTAATTTGGTAAATTAACAATATCCCTCTCTTCATGGCTGTCTGTCCAGCACCTTTTCTAAGGATTTAGTTTAAGTGTTTGAAAGAATGAAATAAAGATGGAAGGAAAAAACTGTTTTGTAATGGTGCTGGGAAGCAGGGTGATATGCTTGTTTATGTTGTTAACCCGTACCAGGGCTGGACGGCTACGATTCTGACTGGCAAGGTTGCCAGGAGCCAGCAACATCTGTCTATCCTATTTTCTTCTGCTCATCTGACGATATATCTGGATCAGGGGACACCAATATATGCGCTTCAGGCAGAACTCTGACAGATGCATGAGCAGAAGTCTCAATATGTGCAATGGTTGTGCATAAGAAGCCGTTGTGGCCAAGTGCAGGACCAACATCTGGCTTAGACCCTGGGTACAGTATGACTCTTCTGTAGGCGTGTCCCACTTTGCGTCTTGAAGTTAAGAGTAAAGCAGAGAATAGCTATGAAATACACACCTTGTCTTTTTGTCAGCATTAACTTTCCTTTTCCCAAGTCCCGACATGGAAGACAAGTCAAAATTCAAAGCTCATCCTCCTCAGTAGCATCACTGTAACTCTGAGTGAGGAGATGCTGTGGCTGGGGTAGCTGATTTTGAAGCTACCAGTCTACATTAAGTATATAATTATAAATCTCTGTAGATAGCGTGCCATGCTTGGGAAAGGTAGGGGCAGGTCTTGTGTCCCAGTAGGATACTGTGGATTCCCCAAATAAGAGAGCAACCCTCGTTTAATGTTTATCAGACACAATTGACGCCCAGTGCCAACTCAGTTGGTTTAAAGAGTGTTTTTAGAACTTGGCTGAAGAACAGAAAAATGTGGAAGTAGCACCACTGGAGTGATCTCACCGCTCCAGTCTCTCTAATTTAGAGCAGCAACAAAACCGATCCCAAGGTGCTCTCAGAAGGTCAGAACGGTACATCAGATCAGGTCATCTGCTAGAGGTGGAGAGCAGGTTCACACACTGTATGGCAGCTGTGGGTCTCACTTTGCAGAGTTGAATGCGCTATGACGTTAACTTGGATTGTTGATTATGGTGACCTAATGCCAGTGCAAATAGCTAATACTTGAAATACTTATTTACACTAAAGAGCTTTTGCAATAGGTCTTAGTGAAGAAAATAGGCCTTTTTACCCCCCTCGCTCCCAATTATATTGTGTTAATCTGAAAAAAACCCTATATTGAGTTTTAAAAATGTATATAGTTAGAGAATGAGTTTCAATTTATTTTGTGGGACTTCCTACAAGATTAGCTGTATGTATCTGAGAGGCTGTAGAGTCAGTCCCCAAATCAGGAAATTATAAAGCTAGGTATAAATGCTGAGTTTGAATCAGTGCCTCAGGTATTGTAGACTAGTATAATATTACAAGAAACCTACAGTGCTGTAGAGTGCTATGCTACATGAGGATCTGATTTAAATTTAGCTGGATATGAAACAAAAAAAATAACCACATTTCTATGTGCCTGCATATTGTTAATAGTGCTAAATAGATCCGGGCAACGTTTGTTGTTTTTCCTTTGCAAGACTTCAGGCTTTGAATCACTGCAGTTTGAAATCATAAGCTGGGTAGCTAAGTTTTTTGTGCTGAATTTCCCAGCTATAACAAACCCAAAACAAAGGAAACATAATGATTTTCCCCCCAGAGATTCACATTTAGCTAAAATCAAAATCTTTTTCTATAGTCATTATTAGGTGCTGATGAGCACTTCAAACTGTGGTGTTTTCCTGCCAGACCCTAAAAGTGTAATAGTGCTGAATCCATGCAATTTACATGTAATTTAGTAAACTCTATTTTGAAGTGATACTTGAGGACAGCTTTGATGACTATGGGTTGGCTGCTGGCTGAACTGCGCAGTCTTAGAAGAGCAGGAAGATCCTTTTCATTGATTACCATTTATCTTAGCTGGAGAATATGTGCATAGATGTCTGACAGATGGGGAGTGTATCTGAGTATTTATTTCAAATCTTTATTTACCAATGTTAAATTTTGGAACAATTATTGTAAGCCTCTAGCTTTTGGATTTCAAACATTATGAATGTAAACTGATGAGACACGTGTTGTCTTTTCTAGAAAAAAAAATCATTTTTGGGGGGGAGTCTCAAGAAAATTACACAGAACAAACCAATGTGCATTGCATATGTAATGTCTAGTAATTATATCTTGTCAAAAGCTCAACTTTTTTCTCCTTTATTCTTTAGAAATATGGTAATTGTCCCTTTTCCCTTGTAGTTAATTATAAATTTCAGGAAGAATTAAGTCTGTTAAATCTCTTCTTCCCCCTCTTCCCCCTCCCTTGGTCTCTATGGCAGCAGCAGGAATAGAAGGGAATTACTTTGATCTTCATTTCTGAGTGACATTTCGTTACTTCCAAGCACTGACCTTGTTTAGTGCAACTGAAATTTTCAATAGATTTCATTAGATTATAATGTGCTGATCTTAGGGAGATGTCTTTATTGAGATTAGTTTTAACTATGAAAGGAGAAGGGTGATTTGTTTCATAAATCTATGAACAGCTCTATAAAGTGAGAAAAGAAAATGTTCAATTAACTGCTCGGGCAGATACAGTTAGGGCTTAATAGTACTGCACAGCAGCGGAGAGCTGCAGATGTAAGGAGAGGTGGAAGATCCTGAGCAAGAAAAACAGAAGAGCCTGATCCTGGCTCAATTATTGATGGTGCTGCTTAATGATAGCAGAGCTGTACATGCTTAGCAGGTCCCTTTTCTAATATTCAGAGGGTCTGGGTGGAGGTGGAAAGATAATTTCCTAGTAGCAAGGTGAGCTGCATTTTTATGCATTTCACATAGCTGGAGCTGACCGAATGGATTCTTTGCAATGTCCAAGAGGCCACTTAAAGCAGAAAAGATGGTTCTCCTGGCATGCATCCTCAACATAAATATGAATTTCTTTTGTGTTTTAATCTGTTTGCTACTACCATGCAAATTTCCTCCTGTCTCCCTTCACCTAATCCAAAACTTCTGAAAAATGAGAGGATGCGTGCTGTCAAAGAGAAGGGAATGGTTATTTATGAGTGAATCATTAGGTCAGGGGTATGGCCTGGTATACATCATATTTTACCCAGTTTGAGACCTCTAGTTCAGATCTACAATTTTCATTTCTCCAGGGAATCATCTGCATCAGAGAAAATAACTTGTAAGGATATGTAGGAGTAGATAAATATGTTCCACTGGGTTTGACTTCAGCCAACTATTTTGCTACTGGAGACCTCACTCAAGGACTTGTTTGTAATTTGCAAGTCATATTCTTGGCCATTCTAGTGAATACAAACAGAATCTCACCTGTGACAGCTTTTGATTTTGATGACCAGTATCTTCTCTGAGAAACAGTATTAAGTCAGATCTTAAAGAATGCCGCAGTTCAGTGAGCCCTGAACCTTAAGCAGATAAAATATTCCTAGATATCCTCTCTGTGTTTTGTCACATCTTCCTGCAGAGCTAAGATCTGCCTCCAAATGTGGCTCTGGCCACAGTCACATTAGGCAATATTTGGCCATCAGAATTTGGTATTGATTATACATATATAATCTCTCCCTGCCTATGAGAACGTGGCAATAAGGTATATGTACTTGCTCTTAAAGTCCTCCAAACACCCTTGGCAGTCACTGTGGTTGATCACACAACACAAGAAAGGAATTCTTCCTTGAAATCTTACCCAGACCTTGCTGGTGTGTGACTGCGTCTCTGTCACCCAAACCCTCTCTAGTGCGGTGCCACAAAGCTCTCACCTTCCAACTGACTACTCAATATGCAATATTTCCCACTGCAATATTGCAGTGGGCACTGATGCTACCACTCTGCATTAAATTAATCCATCTGCAGATACATTATACCGATGTTTCTCACCAGTGCTAATAGCAGTCAGTTATTTCAAGACCTGACGGAGAAAAGCACGTAGGGAAGAAGCTTGCTTAGAGGTTGCACGCTAGGAAGGTAGATGCTGGGCGCAGAGACCCTGAAGGGCTTGCAGCCTTGGTTTTGTCTTCTGCTTCCTGTCTCCTGGTTATCTATGGGGTCTGCATTTCTGGATGCTTGATGAACTCGTTGGTTTGGGAATTACATGTAGCAGTGCCTCCAGAGGAGCAATTGCACTGTCTCTAACTGACTACAAGTTAGCATCTCTATCTGACTTTGTCATCGCTTCGTTGCTCCCTGACTGTGTTATTGCTATGCAATTTATCAAGCATTTAAAGCATCAGCCCAGAAAAGAAGCTGTGACTGATGCTGAATTCAGCAATGAGAATGGATTCCTTCTTTTGTGTCCCAAGATCTCTTTATACAAAAGTTACACAAGCCGAAGATCTTATTGCACATTTTGGAGGCTCTGCTCACATGAAGCTGTGATAAAGCCTACGCCTGGATAACTGTGTCTATCACTACATTGGAGCTGTCTCAAGGGTGAAGCTTAGTGCAGGATGCGGGTATCCTCAAAGAAAGGGAGTAAAACAAGACTGTGGAAATCACTCATTCAGAAGCTATGGAGAAGCAGCCTCTGTTCCCATTGCAGATGGAGAACTCTTTTATTGGAACATATTCTCCCAAACAGCAAGGCAAGACATATTCTTCTTGCATACGAATACTAGTAACCGTGAAAAGCGAACTACAAGTAATTCTGTCCTCCCTTGAAGGCCATCTGATGAAAAATTATTTCAAATGATGGATTTTCATCACTTTTCAGATTTTAGCTTTCCACTGTAGTGATGGACCAGGGTCTTTAGTCCTTATGGTTCCCAAACTCCTGAGTGAAAATGTTAGCAGTAATAATCAAATGTAATTAATTCCTTCTACAATCTGCAAGTAATTCCCAATACATTTATTCCTGTGATTACTTGTGTTCCCTATGCTTGCAGAATACTTTATGTAGTGCTGACCTTTGGTTAATATTTTTTAGTTGGTATCTCTATGCATGACATGTTGGAGTTTTTGACTGATTTAAAAAAAAATTAAAATTGAGCTCTTTTATGAAGAAAAGCATTACTGGCAACTGATATTTCTACCTTGTTTCTTAGAACTGTCAATTAGGTGAGGGTGTAAGATAGGAAAGGTATGAATAGCATTGTTTTTTACAATACAAACAATACAAAAAGTAGTGATCATTCAAATAAGAAATCAGCTGGAATTTTCAAAAAAAACCCCACAAACCCAACCCCAAACAGCTGTAGGAGACAAGTGTTCAGCCCTAGCCCTTGAACTGCATGCATTTCTCAGATGATTCCACTCCAATGTCATGTTATCAGCACAGTAATTCAAATATCCAGCTGTGAAAGGCCAAACTCTGCAGGTCACCCCACAGCCCAGATGCACCATCAGCCCAGCCCTTGTTGCTGAAAAATTGGGATCTCTGGAGAGCTGCTGCTTAGGAGCATTTCCCAGCTACCTCGGTCTTTCTGGCCTTTGAATACGCAGCCTGTGTCACGTGGTTCTGGGCCCTGGGGCAATTTTGGTATGAATCTCAAAGTCAAGAATACTTGCAGAGTATCAGCCCCTCCTGCTATGAGATCTGGAGCTTTTATTTTGCAGATGTATCCTCTTTAAGAATGTGAGGAGTCTCCTGACAAGCATGTTATACATAGTTACCCGAGTTTGTACGATCAGGCTATTCAATCAGAAAAATATTTCCTGTCCAAAGCAAATTGTTAATTTTCTTGCCTCTATCTTGCCTTGGATTAAAAACTGAAGACCTACAACTGTTAAAGAAAGAAAAAATACTTGCCTATATTTCATGCAGTGTTTTGATCAAAATTTGTTTATGGCTTTATTATTTTGATAGGATTACATAGTTTGCTGTTGCACTCATTCCTTCCGTACAGGAGACAACACACACCCACAGGATATTTCTGACATGATAGGAATGACTTTTTCAAATCCTTTTAAACAAGATTTTCTAGACTTTCATCTAAAGGTACAATGCTTCTTACTTGCTAGATTTTTTTTTGAATATTCCTTAAATTTGTCTAAGTGAAAACATAAGAGAGAACCAGTTTTTAAGTTTGGGGAATATAAAGCTGAAACTGATATGCATATTTTTTCCTTTTTTCTTTTTATTTCTTTTTACTTATAAAAGTATTTACTATTGCATTGCTTTACAAATGTTTACTTTTTGGAGATAAAAACCAAAACACTAATAGTGCTTTGTTAGTTAATACCTTTAAATCAGACTCAAAATTATAAATCTTGTGAAGCCTCATATTAGTGTTTGCAGAGGTTGCTCTCCTTTGCTCTCAGCATGGGAAAAAGAAGGGTGTGATGTATTTGCTTGCAATAGATCTGCTTAAGTGAAAATAAAAGAAGGCTTTTTCTTCTGCATTATTTCCAGCTGCAGGAACACACATGATTATGAGAGTCCACTAATTCAAGGAGCTAAATAATAGGTTGACTCTTATGTGAAATGCTGAGAGTAATGGTGGCAGACACCAGAATTTATTCTGAACTTTTCTTCAGGGACTCTGACCCAATCTGCTGTGCAATTCATTCTCATGGGCTCCAAACCTTTGCTAAAATGTAATTGAATCACTGCAAATGCAAGGGAAATTACAAGAAGATCAGCCCGAAGGCTGATGGTTGCATCTTGCACTGCCATGTGGAACATTAGACTTTAAATTAATCCTTCACTTTTGGTTCTGCAAAGTTTCAGGGAACTGCAGGAGTCTTGGGTACTTGCTCCATGTCCTCCAGGGACCAATCTTGGGAGCAAGCAGAATGTTCTGCTCAGCAAAGAAACACACCCTAAAAATTTGGGACAAACTTATTCCTCCTGGAAAAAAAAAAGCCTGGGGCTATTCAAGCTGCAGCTATCAAATGGGACATAAGGGAAATGGCTTTCATAAATGGAGAGACAAAAAAGCCAATCTCTACCTGCTACCTAAAGCTCTGCTGTTGTTCTCTGAATGTTCCGGCGTGGAGGAAAGCCAGATGGCACAAGCTTGGGGTTCAGAGCGGATGAAGGATATGTTCACCCATGTAACTGAGAACTTCAAAGCAAAATTAATGGGTAATGGTTGAGGCCTTTTTGGTCCTCCGAACTGCGCGTTATTTTCCCTACATGACAGTGGAAAATGACTTTGTGAGGTGTAATGTGTAGTAGCAAACTCCTAGATGCTCCATCTGGAATGGAGTCCGTTGCGCCTAGTGATTGCAGCACATACTGTGTTGTGTATAATGCCATTTTCACTTATTTGCAGCAGAGCCATGGCAGATGCCCATCCCACAAAAGCTCAGTCGAAACACCTGCCTGGATACCCATTCAGCACTCTACCGTAAGTTTGAGCCTTTTAATACAAAGATTTGAGAGACTGAATGGTAAGTCTCTGTGTTTGGAGCAGCCCAATCGGGTAAAATTTCCATACTCAGTGCATTTGAGAAAGAACAGAAGTGAATTCTGGGGCAAGACCAAGCTCCTTGGAAAGCCTGAGCTGTTGAAATGTTGGGTAGTGACTTAGCAGGGCTTCTCCAGAAGTTCAGCCTATTTGGGAATTTAATTGATTCCACATGGAGCAATGGGGATCAGCGGCAAGCATGGTATGGTAGTTGTGGTGTCCAGCACAGAGGAGTGTGAAGTTGCTGTTGATTGCTATAACTCTGTGCTCCAGCTGAGCGCGATGACTGGGAGCCTGCTAGTTTTCTCTGGTCATGGACAGAGTTTGTGGGAATTCATTCATAAGCTCATGCAGGGTCTATCAGAAACAGCTGATGTGTAAATCACCAGGCTGTCCCCAGACCCAGGTGGTGACACAAGGAAGGGGAGATGCATCGTTACACATTCTCATGGAAGAGGGAAAGACTGATGATGCCGAGTGCTTTATGGACTAATAAGTGGGAAAATTTGCCTAGTGTAAGTAACAACAACTTTTGAAGTGATGTGCAATAAGTGAACTTTAGTCTGCTGGATTTATAGGAAATTACCTTTGTAAATGCTTTCCTTCTCCTGCCAATTAGATAACTTCAGTGAGATTTGTTTTAACTAGCAAAGACACAGTAATATTTGAAGAAGAAACTGTGGTCAAGTTGACACTGCATTGATTAATATCTTGTCTGAACATACATTGTAGATAGAGCCAAATCCTTGGATTCTGGAAGTCGGAGTAGAGGGCTGACTAATAGAGCTATGATGATTTATCTCGGTTGAGAACTTGGCAGGATGTAGTTGACATTTTCTTTGGATCTGGACCACAGCATCGTGTTGGTCCACAACTATCAACTTGTCACCTTTTGTGAGTAGATAAATGAGAAGCAAATTCAAGTTTTCACTCTCCCTCAGTCTCTCACTAACCTTGCAAGTGATTGTAAACCCTGTAGTTTTGTTTGTCCTTATAATATGTTAAAATTAATGATAGCACTGTTGATCTATATTAAAATAGACCCACCTAAAAGTATTGATTGAATAGTTGAGTTAAACAGTTTTTTACCACATAAGGATCTAACCCGGTAACTAATTTGTGACTTTTCTTAATTATTAGTTTCTATTGGTTTTAGTTTATAGAGGGTTGCAGCGTAAGCAGAAGTATGGCAGTGTGGTGCTTTGAGAAATGGTGATGGTACCAGGAGTTTGTGATAAGTTAGGAGCAGTTGCACTCAGTGATTTCCACTAGCACCAAAATCTGACTTTTCATATAGTGGCTTTAGATGCTTTGGGTATTTTTTTAGGATATTTTTTTCTTAAACCATCAAAAGTAAAAGCATTTATCTTGAGTATTCTTTTCTTGTCTCTTGTTACACCAGGTATGTGTGCGTGCATAGGTAATATCTATCTTGCAAACTTCTATAATGTCACGAAAAATGGTAAACTGAGTATCGAGCTTTGTTGTCATTGATAGCACTAGAAGTGGTCTAAGATCAGAATAACTCCAAGAAGTGTTATTTTTAAACTGTTAGAGTGGAAACTGGTACTGGTACCGACACTTTAGTATCTTACTCAACAATAGAGATGGTGGGATTGAATGTACCCTCAGCGAATATGCAGATGACACCAAGCTGAGTGATGTAGTTGATACACCTGAGGGATGGGATGCAATCCAGAGAGATCTTAACAGGCTTGAGGAGTGGGCCTGTGTGAGTTTCATGAGGATCAAAAAAGCCAAGTGCAAGGTCCTGCATCTGGGCTGGGGCAACCCCCAGTATCAATACAAGCTGGGAAATGAAGGGATTGAGAGCATCCCTGGCTAGAAGCACCTGGGGATACTGGTGATTGAAAAGCTGTACATGAGCTGGCAATGTGCACTTGCAGCCCAGAGAGCCAACTGCATCCTGGGCTGTATCAAAAGAATTGTGGCCAGCAGGTTGAGGGAGGTGATTCTGCCCCTCTACTCTCCTCTTCTGAGACCCCACCTGGAGTACTGTGTCCAGCTTTGGAGACCTCAGCACAGGAAAGATTGGAGCGAGTCCAGAGGAGGGCCAGAAAAACGGTCAGAGGGCTGGAGCACCTCTTCTGTGAGGACAGGCTGAGAGAGTTGGGGTTGTTCAGTCTGGAGAAGAGAAGGCTCTGGGGAGACATTGTGGCAGTTTTTCAATATGTAAAGGGAGCTTATAAGAAAGATGGAGAGAAACTTTTTACCAAGACCTGTAGCAACAGGACCAGGGGCAACTGAAAGAAGGTAGGTTTAGTTTGGACATAAGGAAGAAATTTTTTATGATGATGATGATGGTGAGACACCGGAACAGGTTCCCCAGAGAAGTTGTGGATTTCTGATCCCTGGAAACATTCAAGATCAGGTTGGATGAGGCTTTGAGCAACCTGATCTAATGAAAGATGTCCCTGCCCTCAGCAGGGGGAGGTTGGACTAGATGATCTTTAAAGGTCCCTTCCAACCCAAACCATTCTATGACTCTCAGAAAAAAACCCAACCTGCTATTACAATAGAGTTCAACCATTCACTTAGGTTTTCAATGTAGAGTTCAACATGTGGTCCTTGAGGTAATTGCGTACTTGGAGCTTGCTTCCACCTGTATTTTGCTTGATTATAAGAGTTGAATGGAGTGAAGGAGCTCAGCACTACCCCACAAATAAGTTATAATTCCCAAGTACCTCCTGCTTCTTTTTTTATCAAACCATTTTCTTTGCAGCCCAACATATTTTTATGCGTACCTGATCTGTATCAGATCAGGAGAAGAGAAGGCTGAGGAAAGACCTTATCAATGCTTATAAGTATCTAAAGGGTGGTTTGAAGGAGGAGGGAGCCAGACTCTTTTCAGTAGTTGCCAGTGAGAGGACAAGGGGCAACCGGCACAAGTTGGAACATAGGAGGTTCCACTCAAATATGAGAAAAAACTTCTTCACAGTGAGGGTGCCAGAGCCCTGG
>JAOXNO010000001.1:208078874-208098352 GCA_028565335.1 Limnodromus scolopaceus
GTCCCTGCCCATGGCAGGGGGGTTGGAACTCCATGATCTTTAAGGTCCCTTCCAACTCAAACGATTCTATGATTCTATAGTCTTTTTGATAACATACACATAGCTTGAGAGTTATATCCCAGGGGTGTTGCTACCTGAAAGCCATGCTTTTCTGACATGGGGAATTCCATGTCCAACACAAGCAATTCAAACCTGCGTTTATGGTGATGTACACAGGAACAAAGTTAGCTCCACTCTTTATTTACACCCTGAAATAACCCAGAAATATGATTAATATGACTGCTTAGAAGTATTTCTAGTCCCCTGTAATGTGAATTAAATTGTTTCATTATTTTTCTCTTAGATGTGCTGCAGCATAAGAGGAGGCAGTGATTTAATTTTTTTAGGAAACCGAACATGTTCATCATATAAATTAAAAATTGGTATGTGTATGTAACCAACGGGTTATGCGGGGCTCGAGTGGAAGAGTAATACTGTGACTCATGGTTCAGTAACTTATGCCATGATGATATCTGGAAACTGCACATTAGCAAGGAGCCTGGTTGTGCCTGGCACTGTAAAAATCTATAGAAGAAACTTGTCGCTGAAGCAGTTGTGGAAGATAAAGTGTAGGAACTGTGCCTTGTTTGGCAGTATTTGATAGAGGTGCTGAAAATGAAATTCATCTGTCCAGGCTTATGTCACTGGAGAGGTATAAACACTGTTGAAATGTAGCTCTTTAAAGTATGAATTGGGCTTTTGAAGGGTGTGTTACTCCTGATTAATGATAAAGTAGACCTAGACAACTTGCTTTCATACAGGTGTCTGAACAGAAGATGTATCCCACGCCAGGGGATTTTCTCAGTGTTGCACAAGTCTGTGGCAAAGTGGTGACCTACATCAGAGACTCAGCTTCGAGACTTCCCTTCCAGGCTACCCCAAACAAGCAGTTTATTATAGCTATCCTTTTCTAGGGAGGTGGAGCTGCCACTGAGGCAAAATGCAAATGAATACAGGATTGGATTGGGGCACAGCCCAAGCCGTAGAGGTGTTACAGCATTTCACGTAACCTTGTCTCATACCAACCACCTTTTCCTTAATACCTTGCAAGAAAATCTGTTTAACCATAATAGACCATATGTTTTAGTGGCGTTTTCATTTGTACTTTTAGATTGCAACTCCTGTTATTCGTTCAGTACATACATACTGTATGATGTCATTTACACTTACAGGGCTATAGAAACCTAAAAGTCTCTCTTTATCACATAAATGGCTGTGAATAGCTATCTTAGCGAATGTGTTCTCCAAAGGTTTATTCCTGAAAAGTCCTTAATGTCTCTTGTGAAGTGCTTAGGGGACCTCCTTTCGACCCTGTTGGTATCAGTCATATGCCACTATAAATGAACATGGGAATCCTGCCCTCAGACTGGGACAGCCTATATGTTGGGGAGGTGTTGCACAGGCATTTATGAAGAAATGAATATAAAAAGCTTCTTCAGAGGCTGATGGAAATTACTCTTCCCTACAGAATACTGGTATTTCTGTTGTTTGGGCCTTTTTTTTTTTCTTTTTTTTTTTTTTTTACAGTTAGGAACAGTCATGCAAATTAGTATTTGTTTGCTTTGTGTATTTTGGGTGCTCTGAAGAAGCAAGAAATATAAATGGGAAAGAGCTTGTAAACCACATAATTAATAAACTGTTTTGTGTCACAGGAAGACTATGAATTATAGGTCTAAATCCTGTATTTTCAGGGGTTTGAAAACTAAGGCTTCAATTGCCCAAGCAGGCAGACCTGAGTTGTATTATTTCTTCCTGGGATTTGAGCCTTGCCAAAACCCAAAGGTGCTCAGCCCTATTGTTGATGACTCTTGCAGTCTGAATGAAGCTTGTGTATACATCTCTATGGGTCAGTGTCCCTGCCTGAATTTTTCCGGGTGGTCATCTGCCTTTTTTTGCATCAAGTGTCACCATCTTATGTGAAGTCACAGGGATAAATACATGTCTGAGGTGTTTAGCATTAATTATGGATTCAGATGCTTCCTATCGGTCATTCCAACTATTCATCCGACCCAGAGTGGGCCCATCTCTTCTCTCTTACCTTGGATACTTTGCTATATTTCTTTAGTGTCTGAGCTTCTCAGGGTATTAATTTGTTGTCACAAGACCCTTGTGAAGAAGTTGGGAAAAGCCATCATTCCTGTTTTACAAACAAGGGGGAGAAGCGGAGAGGTAGAAAACATAGAATCATAGAATCATAGAATTTTCTAGGTTGGAAGGGACCTTTAAGATCATCTAGTTCATCTAGTTCAACCATCAACCTAACCCTGATGACCCCTGACTGGATTGTATAGAAATACACCGAGCATGTCAGTTCCAGAACAAATGCTGCACCCAGAGTAATGAATCCAGTTAACCCATGATAAAGCTAATAGTCCAAGCACACCACCACATCTTCGTGTTTTACTGTGCCATGCAACCAGTCAGCTCTTGAAACAACTTCGGGGCTTTGTAACAAAGCCGCGGATGACACAACAGGAGATTTTTCTTTTGGGGAAAGGGTAGGGACATTTTTACAAATGGAAATGGAGTAACTTCAGGAGAAGGTTTTGATAAGTTATTTTAGCAACCTGAGCCACCCCCGTGCTCGGTTATTTACCTTCAGTTTGTGAGCTGTACTGTAGCTGCAGAGCAACAGGACAACCAAAGTGTGCAGGAGCCGTCAGATCCGCAATCTGCTCTGCCATCCCCGTCTTTGCTGTGAGCTGAGTTTCAGGGGCAGCTACATTTAGAGGCTACGTGTTCCGTATTCCTCTGAATTGTTTATAATGTATGGCGGAACCATCTAAAATAGGATGCTGTATAATTAAAGAAAAAGCAAAAACACAGAAAGGCTGAAGCTTTCCCTCCCACAAACACGTACTATGTATATGTATTTTCTACACAGACACTTCAGTACCACCTTCTTTGGGCCTCTGGTACCAGCTCCTGAGCTTAGGCTGGTTGTACTGATCTTTGGTGCATAAATAACTCTCTGGCCCTGTCTCCAGCTACCCTAAACCTGTTGGTGCTCAGCTCCTATCCTTCTTTGCTGTGCCACCTGCCTCTCAGTCTGACTGCTGTGGTACTCCCTTTGCTGTCACCGGTCTGGGATTTTCTGAGTGAAGCCTGGGTCTTGAATTATTTTGGGGATGGGAGGAGGGATAACAGGTTGTTCTTCCTTATTTTGGTGCTGTCTTTTCACCCACAGAATAGCTTTTGCATTTTCTTCTTCCCTGCTGTGTCCTTACTTCCGAGGTACTTGCAGAGGGATATTCCCATTTGGATAAACGTTTACTATTTTTGGAATAGGTAATCAGAAGAAGAACACTCACAGGCGAAGAGCTGTGATTTCTAACACTGGACAGCCATTTAGAAAATGTGAAATATCATGACAGTAGCAGAAGAGCAATACTGGATTGAAGGACAGGGAATAAACCTGGGGAGGTCGAATCCAGTCATTTGTTGTTACAGGAAACCGCGCTTAAGAGTTTGGAGATGATTCACTGTCACACACTTCTAACCTCCACTGTGATCCTGTGTTGGTCTCTGCTACTGCATGAATATGATAAGATAAAGCATGAAACACAAAAAGGCACTATTTAAAGATTGGTGTCAGCAAAAAAGCCAAGTGAATCACTCACCAGAGAATTCACAGTCTACCTGGATTTGCCTCTACTGTGAAGCCAAATCGCATGTCCTGATCGGTTGCAGCTCTGCACAGTGGAGCCTTTGATTCTAAGCTCAGTCCAGGCCTGGCTGCTAACGAGGCAATTTATGTCACATTTGACATCAGCAGACTGAGTCTTTTTAGGTGATTCTTAAAACTTTGGACCGGCCATAGCAGGTAGAACAAACATCCCAAAGGACCTTTGTAGCTCTGCAGCTGATAGAAGTCCATGGTTGATGCTTAGAGATAAAGTGTGGTAAGATGTGAAGTACAGAGTGATATTTCCCTTGGAATACCTTTCCTGTTTCCAGCAATCAGGAGTTTAGAGGCTTCTTAAGTTTGATGTTATGGATGGGCAGTTACTTTTGATAGACCGGAACTCATTAAAATAAGAATTAGATAAGTGGAACAAAATTCTGCTGTCAGATATCGTAAAGTAAATCTGGATTTGCGCCGGCGTAAGAGGGCAGGGTTTGGTTGCTCATCCTCTCTTGCTAGTAAAAGTGATTAAACTTTGGAAGTTTGAATCCTCTCCTGAATTATTTTTTTTAATAAAGTAATGGTTTTATAATAGAATCTTGGCATTAACTTTATCAATTCTTAACTGTGGTAAAGAAGTCTTTTACTTATCAGGTATATGCTTATCAGTTTTCTGGTGTGGTATATAGGTTTATTCTATTTGAATATAATCTGATCAGCTATGCATTTTCTCCCCCTTTAGATATGTGCATGAAGAATGCTTTTAGAGATTTAAGGGATGATTTAAACAATTATTTTTCCAGCTGTCTTTCATGAAATTCAAATTGCCACTAACTTCCTGCAACATCAGTTCTATGGAAACTCAGCATTCTCTACAATAAAAAATGTCTTTGAGCTGATCTTTCCATTTTTCTCATTTATGTTCTGTTGTTTTTTGTGTATTATTTATTACATTGTGGCTGATATGAAGTTTTAGAGCTCCTCTTGTAAAGTTATTCACAGTATTTCTTTTCCAATTAACAGTAGGTCCTGGAATAAGACCTTCTTTTGTTTCAGTGAAATCAATGACAAAATTGATTTTGAAATGAAAGTAAAAGGGTCTCCTCAGGTTATCACCTCTGAAAATGAAAAAGAATTAATTAGGTTTATGGATTCATAACATTCACAGAAGTAGTTTAGCATATTGCATGTTTATTGGGTTCTTAGATGTGCTTAACTGCTGTTAAGCAGTAAACACCCAGAAAAGGGAGCTTATTAAATGGTCTATTTACTAAACCGAGCTCAACATCTTTATTCATTCACATCTGATTATTTTACTACCTCTAAATGGTATTTTGGACATGGAGGTTGGATACCATTTTTTATTTTGACTTTGCTTAGTAGTGATAATCTACAGAATCACTACAGCTTCATGGGAGAGTAAGTTGTTTTGTTTGGTGTCGTGGTTCACTGATAATTAACAGAATTGTCAGCTAATTTCTGAGACCTTATTTCTGGTGAATTGCTATAAAATGCACAACATCATGGCTGATCTGAGGCAGAATGGGACTGGGACAAAGGATCTATGAACTCTTCCAAAAGAATTTCCGTGTTCTGGCTTGGTCCCAATGCACCCTAAGAAAAATCACTGTCTGTCCCTCGGTTTCACCAAGCTAGATGTACAAATACTTGCTGCTTTCCTAAATTTTTGTGAGACCTATTAATGTGTACAGTACGGCATAACAGCATGATATGATTTCAGATTCCACATTTAATTTACTTGGGTCAGCATTAGAACCTTTTATCTTGAAACTGAGAATGAATGGAAAATATACTGAAAAACACATATTTCATTGTATTACAGAGCACCTGCCTTTTTTTTTTTTAAATATATATTTATTTTATTTATTCTGGGCAAGACAGGAGGCAGGAAAACAGCTTGTTATTTTGGGGTTCAGTTTTTGGGTGCAAAACCAAAACATTGGCAAAATAACATATTTATTATCTAATTTTATAAAAAGAGAATGTTTCAAGAATCTGTGCATCATAAATACAGGTTGAAGCTATCAATATTCAAGGTGTTTAAAACTTCTTTGTTTTAAAATAATGTGGCTCAAAAGCACAGAAAAGTAAATGTTAGTTGTTTTTGTAACAGATGTTGCATAGCTTTTTATTCAGTCTTTCATTCAGTTGCAGCACTTACTACTGCAATCTTTATAGCTTTTTTCTTAACTTTTTTTTTTTTTTCTGTTTATTCATCACTGACTAAAGATACTGTCACACCTGCAGAAGCTTCAAATTTATCTTCCTTTCTGAACAGGAGCGAGAAGACCCCAACTGTCATGAAGTCGAAAAGGCTGGCTAATAACAAATAGTGAATTGTTCTTGCTGCTATCCTCTAAGCAGGATGAGCTACCGCAGCTTTGACAAAATTTAAGTTTCCAAGTCCAAGCAGGCAATTCATAAAGCCCAGGCCCACTCCCACCTCTCTCTTCCTCCATGCTTAGATGTCTCCAAGGTTTTAGGCTCCGTTTTCAGAAGTAAATCTCTCATCCTTTGGGCTGAAGTTCTTTCACTTCTCTGCGTACCACTGGCTGCCTTTTGCAGGTGGGATGGAGGCTTCCTCTGTCTGAGCCTCATCTGTTGCTGCTGGTCATAGCACTCTCCAGGGAGGTGGAAATGTGGATTTGATCTCCAGAGTGAAGCTTGTGCTGAACTTCCATTCACAGAAATGCAATTACACTAAGAGCATCTCATCCTCCATCCATCTCTTGAAGGGAAAGACCGAAGCAATCTTCTCTACCCAAAGGAGTAATTTAGGCACATAAGTAGGGTTGAGGGCTTTAGGCGATGTATCCTAATCTCTTTTAGGTGACTTGCAATTGGAGACAGGGAATTTCAGAAATGGCCTTTTATCTCTTTTCTTACTGGCATTCCCCCCTGCTTCTAGCCAACATGCGACTTTTTCTGAATTTTATTATTAGTCATTTTCATGAATTGCATTGCAGGAACCTAAAGGCCAGATCAGGCACCTCTTAGTATCACCAAACTTTATGGATCTGCAACTACCTAATTCCATTGTGCTCTTCTCAAAGTGTGGCAGAAATGTTGATGACAATATGCAGTGTTACCTTATAGGCACCAGAAACCCCCTAAAGTAGTGACTTTTTTCAGAATGGAGCCCAGGGAGATGCTGGAAAGTAGATCAGTGATTCCACAGAAAATTGCTTAGATTTTTAATTAAGTCCAGAGCAGTGTATCACATCAACACGGCAGAGCATCTGCAAGCAAATAGTGTGTCTTGATAGCTGGAGAAATGTTGTGGGATGGTTTTTTATTTTGTGTTTGGAAAAATGTAATAAAATGGTAGGTAGGGGTAATGCTTATGGGCTTAAGTTGCCATTTTTTTTTTTCTGAATGTTTTTGCTAAGCTTTCTTTTGAGATACATTTAGGGAGCCAATTCTACCGGCAACTGCAAACTGGTTGAGCAGCAAGAAGCTGAGTTGTGATGGGGCCTAATGGCTCTCAGTCCAGTGCAAAGCTGCAGGACCTTTGCCTAAGTTTTTGCAGTTGGACATTTCTATGCTAATTTGTGGAAGAAAAGAGTCGGGAACTAAATTAGTTAAATTGCCTTGCTTACTCAAATCAGTGCAGCATAGTTAAAAA
The DNA here is from genome assembly GCA_028565335.1 of Limnodromus scolopaceus. NCBI lineage: Eukaryota > Metazoa > Chordata > Aves > Charadriiformes > Scolopacidae > Limnodromus > Limnodromus scolopaceus. Next base: position 208,086,185 of record JAOXNO010000001.1, read on the forward strand.
AACTAGGTAATTAAAAATAATTTGGGAGGCTCAGCAAACTCTTAACATGGAATTTAACTGAACTCTATCTCAGTTACTTTCTATTTTCTAAGTATAGTAGTATATATTGGCAAAAATAGTCTGTCTTATTCTGACTGATCATCTCTTCATTTGACAGGCTGGCTGTGCGAGAAGATTTAGGTGTCACTGTGAGTAGCTCATGAATTAGATTTCAATTCCTTATAAATTAATAGAATAAATATCCGGAGATGAAATCAGTAAAATCTAGAGGGTAATAGAAGTTTGCGTAAACAAGCAGCATGATTTTTATAGAGAACAAATCATGCAAGACACACTTAATTGCTTGTTTTGATAGAATTACTAAATTATTAGCTGCTGCTTGTATTTTTTAGAGATAGACTTTCAAAAACATCAAGAGCAGTTAGGCGCCCAGCTCCTGCTGATTTTAAGAGCTTGCTACATTATCTCCTGAAGTTTTAAAGAAAAGTTCATGTTAATTGGCTCGGAGTTTAGTCTTGCTACATGACTTTTTAGACCCCCAGGAGTGACTGCGCCTGGATGGATGTATACAGAGTTGCAGAGGGATGCTGGCACTGCTTCCAGAGCCAATGTTATATGCAGACTTGCTTTATAGTTTGATTAATGATTTAAAGTTAGGCTCAAAGCAGCATGTCAATGAAATGTAAAGGCCAAAAATTCAGTAAGTCGCAAGCATTTGAGTAACCTGGTCTAGTGGGAGGTGTCCCTGCCCATGGCAGGGTGGTTGGAACTATATAGTTGTTAAGGTCCCTTCCAACCCAAACCATTCTACGATTCTTTAATAGAATACCATAGAACAAAGACTACTGCCAAAATACTTCATCAGTTCTGCAAAACAAAATCAAAAACCAAAGTTGAATTTTTCATGAGAATAACAGGACTTAAAGGCTTTTGATGGGAAATTCCGGATACGACCTGGAAAAGAAAGAGAGCATTGACAACTCTTTAGGCAAACAGTGATGCTCTAAAAAAGTTACATTATGCTGAGTACTTTTCTGAATTCTTTCAGATCGTCTGGTTATTCTGTGGTCTGAAGCAAATATAGGGATCCCTAATGCAGGTAGATCAAAGAAAGAACACAGTAGCACTCACATCTAATAACACACCCTTCTAAAACAGATCTTTTCTACTGGGGGATTGAAGAGAAGCCAGTCATTTGGACAAAGAAATGCAAATCGGTTAGCTTGTTTCACCTGTCAGAACTCCTTGGAATTAAATATGGACACTTTTTCTGCCATTGTACAATTGGAAGCTCTCCAAAGGTGGCATACATTGAATCTGTTCCACTGGAGAAAAGCTGAATCATAGTGGATATTTTTAAGAGGAATCTAAAAGGAAAGGAGATAGTGCAGATAAAGGAAATGGCAGGAAACAAATTTGGCCAAAGCTGACAATATCTGATTCAAAACAGATGTCCTCAGACAGTCAGTGGTCAAGACTGAAAAGAGACAGGAGGTGGTTCTGGGACATTCTTTGTGGGGGGAGGCAATGTATGGATGTGGGCCATAGGATTAAACTGGGACCAATTTATCAGGTATACTTACAGTGTCAACATAGGGAATGGGGTGGAGAAAGTAGGAAGCCCTTGAATGATGAGGGTAAGAGGAAATTGCTACTGAATGGGTGACTAGTGATGAAACTTCTATGCAAGTGCATCAAGAGTTGGGTTTTACTGCTTGACAGCCATCCAGATATTAAAGGAAAGAAGGGAAGTGTTGATAAGAACCGTGGCAAAATCAGCAGCTCTCTAGGAGCTAATTAAAAAAAACCCAAGCAACACACAAACAAAAAAACCACCCCAAAATATTTAGGCCGTGGCTCTTATGGGGTCCTACTTTTGGTAGTATTAAAATGGATGAAATCATGAACTTACTGGAGTCAGTGTGAGTTGAGACCATTGTGGACAGGAATGACACTACAACTTAAAATGATTTAATGACAAAGAAAATAAAGGAGCATGAAATAACTTTAAGACTGAACTTTAGTGAATTCAGACATTGAGTTAGATGTCTTATTCTCCATGCTTCTAGTGAACAGAATGTTAAATAGAGGCTATGGAAGGGAAAAAAGCAACATAAAGTTTTGGGTTAAAGGATCATTTGAGTAAAAATAAAATAATATGTCCTCTATCAGTATCATCTTTTTACAGAGCTGAAGTTCAAAGATGACTGATAACTGATGTTATCAGCTGCCAGTCATTGAGATAATAGATATAACTCTAAGTCATCCATCAAAATCTCTATCAGCTTGAAAAGTGGCCTGAAAAGATAAATTGCAAGTAAATATTTTCACCCCATGAATGTAGCAAATAAATAAAAAGACGAAAAATACAGGACATAAAATAGGGTTTCTTGCAAATTAAAAAATTAACTTGAGTGGAACTTTTTGTTGAATAGTCATTGTTCATTTAAAGCCCATTGTTGTATACCTATGGTCGGGATTGTATTACTATGTTTCTGTTACTTAGTATTGATCAACACTTAATTTCACTGTGGATAGAATTGAAGGTTTTTTGTTTGCCCTAGTATGTCTGAGACACCAATGCAGGAAGGCTCAGTGGATGTATGTAGCTCTTTTCTGAAGAGGCAGTTTGGGATGAGGAAAGGGGCCTGAAAGCATGGAAAATGACACATGACACACGTTATTAAATGGCTGAATCCCACCCTTTATTGACAGCCATAAGTACAGAATTACTCAGTATCACAAGATCCTTGTGCAGCTTTACACGGTTGACTTTCATTTTTGCTCCTGTGGATAAGTCAATATCCTCATCAAACTTTGTCAGCTCTCTGTTATCCTCTTTTTTAGATGATTTATGAGTATTTTGAATTACGTAGGCGCCAGACGAGATTCTTAACAGACTTCACTGAAAGCTTCCTTCTACAGTGAAACAGAGTCTTTTATTCCTAGCCTTCATTTTCAATTCTTGTCAAGCTGTTAATTCACTGGAGGATCTGTCCTCTTACCTCCTGAGAGCATAATTTCTTTAAAAGACTTTGGTAAAGGATCATATTAAATATTTTGGAAATCCGAGCAGAATAACCAACCTCATCTGTATGATTGTTGTCTCCTCTGAAGGAATAGACTGCAAAAGTTTGTGAAAAATGTCTTCCATACGTTAAACCCAGCTTGAGTTGTCTCTGGTTTGCCACATCTTTGTACTCCATCTACTGATTTATTTTTTTGTATAGTTTCTACCATTTTTTCCAGAACAGACACAGATTGTCTACTCTGCATTTCCTTAGATCTCTCCACAGCCCTTTTTAAAGTTGATGCCACACCGTCAACTGCGGACTTGCAATCCCCTAACACAAAGGATGAGTTAAGCGATGCATTGATCCTCCATAGTTAATACTTTATGGTCTCATATTTGAGTTTCTTCAAAACTCTTGGGTGAATATGACGGCTCGCATGACTTACTACTACCCATTTTATGGATCTGTCCCAAAATCTTTACTACCAGCACTTCAATTTAGGGTAGATCTTCTTAACTGTGACATGAAAAGGAATATGCAACTGGGACTGAAAAGTTCTGGAAAAAGCATTAATCCTCGTCACAGACAGTCATTATTGGACACTTATGAAATAAGAGATTACAAAAAATGTTTTTTTTTTTGTAGTAATGAAAGATTGAACAGTTTTTTAATTGTCTTATTGAAATGAAAAAAGGTCAACAGGAAAAAAAAATAAAATAACCAGGCACATAACTGAAGTCAGAATAATCCTTCGAGCACATATAGGAGGATAAATTAAACAGAGGAGTGAGCAGCCAACATAGGAAATTAAAGCTGTAAAAGATCAAAGAAGAGAGTGCAAAGTTATGACAGAAAATAGCATTTATAGTATACATGTTAATGTCCAGATTCTGCTGTTTGGTGTGAATTTACATGTTCAAATCTAACTGGGTTAATTGAACAAATCCATATCCCAATTAAATTGGAGTGTTGTTTTTTTTGAATGAGTTCTCTGTTATGCTAGAAAAACTTTGATTTTTCCATTCTTTTTATTGAAAAACAACCTCTTGAAGCATGAGAGCTACACATACAATTTGCACACCCAGACATTCACACTCTTGAGGTCCTGAAACCCCATTGAACCTTTCCACTCTGATGGAGTGGAAATTTATTATACAAATTATATCCACCTTGTAAAGGAGTATATTTTTTTTTGGTCTATGAATATGCTGAGCGGTTAATGCAAACTGCACACATGTGTTATGCCAATATATGCTGAAGTTATCATTCTTGAAATCAGCCTCTTTGAAACTGTTACTTCTACTCAGAGGGTTAAAGTAAATACATAAAGCCCAGTTCTGCCTGTAGGCGTAGAAGAAGGGTATCGGTAGAGGAGGTTTTATGATAACACATGGTTTTCTGGCCGTTAGCCCAGTGCTCTTAAACTGATTGGTGTTTTGGTGGGAGGAGAGGCTCGTTTTCCTCCGATGTTTTATCAGTCATTAATTTTAAACTGTGCCTGTTTAACTGTGCCTGTTTGTCTTGAAGTGGTACCACGGTGTTCAATGAGGCCTGAGCACACGTGAAGCTGTGATACCGGTTATTGCTCCCATTGCTCCTAACGCATGCAGATTTGGTCCAGGCCCCGTGCAAAGGCATCTCTCCAACTTCAGCTGTTACGTTCTTACCTCTATGTTTGTGCAGGTTATATACCAACTTTTAACGGAAAAAGGAGTTTGTTTCTGTTTTCCTAGGCGGTCCCATGCCTTAAATTTAGTAGGTGTGAACTCCAGTGTTACCCTGTACTCTGGTTGACCTAACGAAAAGGGAGATGAGGATACTTAGAAGGCTTAATTGTTCCAATGATGCTTTCCTTCAGTGAAGGTGGGATTCACCAGATTCCTAAGGGGAAAAAGAAGCGAAAACAAGAAAGGTGGAAAGATGGCAAGATAATAAAGGAGAAACGGTAATAGGAAGGAAAATAACAGAAAGATCATGAGGGTATTAAATGTAAGCCTGTTCCTGTTACTTGATGCTGGCCACATCTGCAACTTAACGAATATTAGGCAGATTGATGACTATGTAAAGACTATATTTTACCTTGGAATTTATTGTGCTAGCCTCCCACTGATATTTCCACTTGAAAATGTATTGCTTCATAACGTGACCTGGGAAAGGTCATTAAAATTGTTGTCGCCCTATTTCAGAGAGTTTTTCATCCTTTAATGAAAGGGATGTGCCTGTTATATCCTTTTCCTTGCCATGCACTCCATACCAGGTAGCTGATAATTATACCTGATAATTCTTACTTAAATGTTATATAGAGATATATTTGCATGCATGTGTGAATATAGGATTCTCCATTATTATTTTTTGTTGCTGTTCCTGGTGGGCAATGAACTTAGATAGAGTGTGTGTTGGTCACCTCGTGCTTTTACATGAAGGACAGTGCTTTAGAAATAAATATAATTTTATTTATGCACTTATTTGCTTCTTGTGGTATTTCTCCAAAAAATAATTACATTGACCTTTTAGTTTATTTGTACCTCATTTGTTAAAATTCTTGTAAAAATGGTAATGTCTTTCTGGAATGCTGGATGCTTGTATCTAACCTACTGGCTGTGGGAAGAAGGCTGTCACTTTCTGGTGACAGTCCAGAAAGCGTGTACTGTGAGTACTGCGAGTACTCGGTCCAAATTGTGTTATCTGTTTTATATCAATGCTTCACACTCACATCTATATGTAAACAGTGTTGTGAAGGATCTGAAGGTTTTGTCAGAAAGATGAGATCATTACTTATACAATGTTGAGAAAAAATATTATTACAGCACATTTGAGTCTTAATGGTCAGTTTCCATCCATTTTATAGAGAAGGACGTGGCACTCTTGCACTGGTCAGTGCTGATAAAGCACTAAATAGGTAATCCTTTGAGTAGGTTACATATGGAAATGTACCAGAAATTCTCTTTAACTTGTTTACTCAGTGTCCTAAGAAATGCCAAGCCATGGAATACAGCAGAGTATGCTGTCGTGGACACATAGCCAACACTAATCTGTAGGTCTTGAAGAGATTGCAAGGAGAACTCTAGGACCTATGTAAACATAGCAAAACTTATTTGACAGACAGAAAGGGTCTTTTCATTATTAATAGAATCTTTTAATCAACGTTTCCTGGAATAACAATAATACCCTTTACTTCTTCCATGCAGAGCACTCAGGAGACATTGTAAATACATCTTGTAAAAACACTTGATATACGCACATGAGACAGGGCTAATTTAGGTGAAACCCGTACACATTGGTAGGGGCAGGATTAGACCTGTTGGCTCCTGGGTCTCATTTCCATGCTTTAATACTGGAAACTACTTTTCCTTAAGGATATCAGGCTGTTGAACCCTTATGGAGTCCTTTCCAAGCTTGCCTAACCTCTCTGTGGGTGAAGTAGTTTCAGGAGTTCTGCTCATTCTCATGAAAGTAAACTAATTGAAGTTTTCCAAACTTTAGATTAGCCATTTAATGACCCTTGAAGAGCAAGCCAAGTACACATTCTGTCCCACTCTTCCATAACTTACTAGAGAGCCACTCTGGGTTTTAGAACCTCTCCAGGGACCTCAGAACACTAGCTTCTGCCAGGGAAAACAAAGTGGGGATTTTGAAGGGATCGAAAGATAAGGGCTCACTTATCACGAGCCAGGAAATAGGAAATGAAAAGCCAGAAGTGTGTCTGGGACTAGAAGTAAAATAAAACTTTTCGCACCCTCTTTACCTTTTCTCCCAAAGACTCTCAAAACAGTCTTTTAAAATAGTAAACCAGATGTGGCTAACCATACTAATTTGAATTTCCTTCATAGTTGTTACTGCTCTCTGTAGAAGTTTTGCCTCTCTTACTGGTCTGGGAAGTGCTCTCTGGTCTGCTGTAGCCTACCAGAGAAGAGGACTGAACATTCTCCTAGATATATGAAGATGAGGAAGTGTTTGACAAAAAGGCACGATGCTGTTCCTATCAATAGCAGGCAGGAAATGCTATTTTTTTTCCCAGAGGAGGTCACTGTTAGGATCATTGAGGATCATAGGCTCTCACTCATAGATGAGGCTGGAAACTTGGGATCTTCAGATCTCAGCTCTTTGCTTATACCACATGCGTTTCTCTGCATTTGAGATTATAGTTAATATATAGGTATTATAAAATAAAAAAAAAAAAAAAGGAGTTTGAAAAAGTTCTTAAATAGAAGCTTTTATGCCTGTTCCATTCTTATTAGCCCAGAAGTGCTCATATCAACCTGCAGCCATGTAGAGAATAGATTGGCATCCAGAGCCCTAAACACATAGTATCTTGAGTTTCCGTCCCTACAGCATTCTCTGCCAGCTCCCAGAGATGTCACCAGTGAGGAGTTTTTGGAGAAAATGGTTTAGGCAGGGTTGGGAGAAGAGAAGGGTAGCCAGGATTTCCCTGGTACAAAGAAGTGTCCTTATCATTAAATACAGCTTAATCAGGCATATTCTATAGCTGTTAGCAGAGCAGAAGGAGGTAAATGCTAGAGAGACCATTGTTATTGCTGCCTTGTAACCTGGAGGCGGAGGATTCTCCTGGAGGCTTGGAGATGTGGGATTAATCTCTTTGATGCTAAACACATTGAAAACTTTCACTCTAATCCTTAGGTGCTATATGAGAAGCAACGCTGCTGGTTTTTCCTCTAGATATCTTAAAAAGTGAAAATGAAGGGTCAGTCGAAGTGGGTGTACAGAAAGGAATTGTTTTGGCACTAGTTCCATGAGGGGAGATGCCAGCTATGAATCTCAGCCTAAGTTGGACTTCTAGGAGAAGCTTAAATCTCAGAGAGTGTGAGAGTTTGAACACAGCCTTTATAAGGTATATTGCTCTTTCCGATTTCCTCTTGCTCAGCATACTGGTTGCTCTGATTCCCAGCCTTAGGTGCTTCATTTAGCCTGATCACAGCTTGAGGATCAGGCTTCTGACTAGTTTTGAGAAATCTGTGGTCTGAGATCATGGTTGTGGCAATGCTGAGTGTCACCAGGAGCTTTCTTTTTCACAGGTGTCTGTATGGTGCCTCTCCCACTATATAAGTAGATGTAATAGAAGAGTGCCAAAAGTAAAACCCAAAGCAACTCAAAATAGTTCTATGTATCAGTAGCTCTATACATTATTTATCCATACTTGAATTTTAATGAAGAGGAATGCCATTTACTCATTAGTTCAGAAGCCAAAAATATGCACCACTTACATGTTGACTCTGGGCTGTCTTCTGTTCCAGATACTACATTTTTCCTCCATTTCCCAGACAGAAGATATTAAAAGTCAGTGTTTGACAGGCATTATTTTTGTTACTGTACCAGTAAGTACTGCAAATCAGCAGTTACTGTAAGGGTTGACTGTGATTCAGACGGACGGTTCTTATTCATAGTCCCACTCCGTGATATAGAGGGAAATGAGTTGCAATGTGGTGTGATGTGATGTTAAAAGTTTCTGCAGTTTCTAACTGGCAAGCCAGGATGCTACAGGAGGGCTCAAGTTTGAAGACAATACTGTAGGCTGATAGACACTTACCGTACTATGTTGTTTGGTGAGTAGGGAAGGTTCCAGCAACATCTTTTTCAGTACCCTGAGAACAGGATGATGAACATTTCTGTAAGTGCATTGCAAATGGCCATGAATAATCTTGTCCTGGCTGAAAAGAATGGCAATATTTTCTTTGTCTTCATTTGGATCAGAATATTACCTTCTGGCTTCCTTTCTTTTTAGGGTCATTCAAAGCATAGTTCCTTTAGGGCACCTGAGCCAGTTTGCTCTGCACCAGCAAAATGGCTGTGAATGGCTGTGAGTGACAGTCATTATTTTGTAGATACATATTTAAGTAGAAAAGTATGTGTTAGACAAAGCAATGAGGAAGTGACCTTGCAAGCTTCTATAACCCGCTCTAATCACTGCAACCAACAAAATTTAATTTGCTTCTGAAATTGAAATTTAAGGAAGCTTTGTGTCTAGTATGTTCAGCTAGTTGAGGAAATGTATTTTGTTCTTGGAATCCTTTTCATTAGACCAGAGCAGTTTTAAAGCCACTTGTTACTGTATTTCATTGAAGTTCCTCCTTAAAACACAATTATAAAGGTAATTGTTGCAAACGATGTAACATAAAAGTGTAAAAGGTTGGTCTAGAGTAAGAGTGAAGGGATGAGTCATTCCTACCCTAGGATATGCTGGAGTTAGGAAAAAATCAAAATAGGGATTGGTGGAAAAGGACAAGATGTTGTGAAAACCATTGTGAAATTGGTGAAGAAAGAGAACAGAAAGGGAACAGAAAGGGTGGAAAAGGTGGTAGTAGGCAGCAGAGGGCTGGAAATTAGAAAATAAATGGTAGAAAGAGGCTGGAGGGGCCAGGAACAAGGAGTTACTATAAATAGCTGATATCTCTTGGGAAGAAATATCTGTCATCTTGTTATATCCCTACAAATTGACAGTTCTATCACAGTTACTGTCACTGATGTTCTGCAAATGCTCCAGTGCAAAAAATGTTAAAGGCATAGTGATGAAAATGTCATTTTTTTAAGTGCCAGCGAGGATACCAGGGTTCAACTCCTAACTGCTTACAAATCCCGAGTCTTAGTAGTTCTCTGTAAGTTACAGCCCTAGTATTTATTGCTTTGGGGTGAATTTTGAAGCTCTAAATTATCAAAGTATCTGAAGGAATGTATCCTAACCTTAAGCACACCCAAGGTCTTCCCATGGCAAGATTGTGTTTCCAGTTGTTTTTAACTCCAATACTTCCCACACTGAATGCCTCAAATAAAATTTCAGTGTTAGTGAACATGCTGGTGAGGATGACGTTGTCCTTCCTGAGAGAAGGATGGCATGTGAGTATATGTTCTGCATGGGAACAGTTGCTTGCGTGGAATCGTGGATTTGTTAATCAGGTAATGTCGGAGTTTTTGATTATGCAGCCTTGCTGTATTCTTAACCCATTTTTTCAGCTTAATATTTATAGCTTTATTAGCTAAAAACTCTTCTTTTGTGGAATTCAGAAGGAAGCACTTTCTTTTTTACTTTATATTAGTTGAGCAAAGATGAAAAACTTTGGCTGTTCCAAAAACAGTTTTGCACCCAATGCAGCCTTAACAAAATAAAGTCAGGATCTACTGACAGAACTGGGGAGAAATTGTATGTGCAGTGAGGTAAGAAAACTTATCAAAGAACTTCCATTTACTATATGGTTACACATTAAAATGGCCTAAAAGTTATCTCCATATTAGGTATATTAAAATACACCTGAATAGTGAATACTTTTGTATCTGGCTCCCAGATTGCATAGGTTCATATTCCCATTAAGGAAAGCAAATGAGACAATGCAGTTCAGGGTGGCTATTTCATGATTCAGATCATCAGCTCATTTCCTGACTGACTGTTCTGAAGTCAAACATAGTCTTAAATTCCATTGCTCATATTTTAAAACAAGAGTTATTTTCTGGAGCCTTCATCTGTACGCTTTAAAATACGTCAACCATCCCTTCCTCAATTATTTGCATGATTGCATGTCGTTCTGTTTCAAGATGAAATAGATATATAAGCAATTGTTTTTTAATGCTGCTGCTTTCTGACAGGCTTTCAGACACATTTCAGGATTTTTATTGATTGTTGCAAAAAGGACAACACGCTTAAGGCAATTAAGTTCAACGAATTAAGTATGCATAGACAGTGCTTATACATAGGTTGTGTCAGTTGCCATTATGTGTTCTCAACTAGGTATCTTTGAAGATGCAAAACAAGAATTGACAGCATATGAAGTATGAAAAGTGTTTTGTTTCAGATGGGACAAAATGGAAGAAAAAACCCACTGTCAGTTATTATCAGTGAGTTTTAAACTTCTGCTAAAACGTAGAAAATAAGCACTGTTACAGGGTTATGCTGATCTTTCTTTTTGTTTACTTAAAGTGAGCTTAAATTCTATTGATAAATTATCCTTTTGAATACCCTGAAGTCTGTCTACAGTGAATTTCTGTAGTGCAGCATATTAGAGCAAGAAGAGTTTGGAGCCTTTACATTGAGAAAGGATTGCCAGAGGTAATGAATCCAAATGGCACTAAAGTAATAAAGCTCTTAGGAAACTTAACGGTATAGAAGACAAGTTATTTTACATTCCAGGATATGTACTGATCCTAAGTGCTATCAAGAAGTCGCTTCAAAACTGCTTCCAGAAAGAAAAAAAGATGGGTCATTGTCATAGGAGACTCCTTTCTGAAAGGAACAGAAGACCCGATGTGCAGACCAGACCCACTCCTTAGGGAAGTCTGCTGCCTCCCTGGGGACTGGGTTAGAGATGTGAAGTGGAAGCTTCCTTCCCAGGTGCTGCCCTCAGATTATTATCCATTATTGAATTTTCAGGGAGGAAGTGATGAAGTTGCAACAAGAGAACCAAGGGCAATCAAGAGAGACTTCAGAGCCTTGGGACAACTCGTTAAGGGATCAGAAGCACAAGTAGTGCTCTCCTTTATCCCCCCGATTACAGAGAATGATGAGGGAAGAAACTGGAAGAGCCAGAAGAAGATCAATACCTGGCTCTGAGGCTGGTGTCACTGGCAGAATTTTGGGTTTTTTGATCATGGGTCAGTTTACAGGACACCAAGCCTGTGGGCAACAGATGGGGTACACCTGTCTCAAAGCGGGAAAAGGATCCTTGCACAGGAGTTAGCAGGACTCACTGAAAGAGCTTTAAAATAGACTTGAAGGGAGAAATGTATAAAACCAGGGCAGCATGCCAAAGTTTGAGGGACAGTGTGCTGGTGAGGTCCTTTGGTCTCCTGCCTCAGTGGAGATAGGGGATGGAGATCCATGTGGCAGCAAAGATGCAAGGGTTTCTAATGTATTTCTACTAATGTATTAGAAATTAAGGAAGTGCCGGTGAACGGTCAGGTAGGAATTAGGGCTTCTCCCCCCAAAAAGGTGGCGGGATCAATAGCCCACATGAAATGCATCTACAGCAATGATGCAGCATGGACAATGAACAGGAGGAGTTGAAAGCCATTGTGCAGCAGGAAAACTGTGATGTAGTCGCAAACATGGAAACATGGTAGGATGACTCGCACAACTAGAGAGCTGCCATGAATGGCTACAAACTCTTCAGAAGGGATAAGCAAGGAAGGAGAGTCAGTGGGGTAGAGTTTA